>OZ023139.1:23421424-23502127 GCA_963675895.2 Styela plicata | reverse complement strand
CAAGCTTGAAAAAGTTTGTTTTTGCTTACAAATTTATGTCGATGCCTCTTAAAAATTGCACCAATTATGCTAGCTGCGTCCTTCCAAGATACACGTGTTCCATAGCTTAGTGAATAATGATCGCAATACCATCTCACTTTAAATCAGAACATGATATTCAAAATTATCGTTAAGTGATATTTAAAATTGCCCGGATCCTAATATTTTTTCAAAATGAGAAGTAGTTGGATAAATATTAACAGGTATAAATAATTTTATTTCACGAGCACGCGTGACTTGCCAGACGCAATAAGCGTCTATGTTGCGAACAGAAATGGAAGCGACTCCCGTCGCGTAAACCACTTGGCAAAGTTACGAGTACAATAATAAGTATATCGAATGTGTTATTTTCACCATGTTTGCGAATAATTCTATATATTCTGACAATCAGTTGATGGTGAGACCGAGAGTAACAACATTAAGATTCGAGCGATAAATCATTGATTTTTTTCCGAGTAATATTGGATCATTGATAAATTGCCCCGTCTATGAAAACTTAATATCGAAGAATATTTGAACGCGCAACGGCGAATTTAAGTGCAATGTGATCTCCAGGGAATATTTTTCACAGAATGCATGCAATTCAACAACGTAAAAAAAAAAACATACACAAATTCAAAGTAAGCTTTGAAATTTCTCGAAGAATAGGATCATTGCCAACTTTCTTATAGCGTATAATAAAATTATTTAGAAATCAAAAGCCAAGTATTTTTTCGCAATTAAAAATCTTAGTTTGTTGCGTGTCATCGCATATGAATGATTGTGATATAATTTCGAGGTTGTGGAATACTGATTTTCCAAATATTGATTCTGTGAAAAAAAACTAGGAGTGAAGAAAATAAACACACCATTACTAACACAAGTGCTTTCATAAAATCCGGATAAGCAATTGCAACAGAAGATTGAAAGAAGTGAACTGTTTTCACATACAATCTGAAATGTGACGCTAATGTAATCTAATATCTTTTATAAGCTATATTTTCAGCTGGTGAAGTTAGTATTGAAGCATTATTGAAATATAAAGCTGCAAGTTTAGGAATTGATTGATTAATTGCTTTCATTGAAACATATAACAATGAGGAACAGATGGTAATAAAAATATGCCTAAATAAAAGTTGGGGAGTACAAAAAAGTGTTCATCTCACTACTGGAACAAGTGTCATCATAATATCCTGGGCCACATTCACATTTATAGTTTGGACTTCCAGTTGCAGATACACAGACTCCACTGTTTTGACAAGGGTTGGGATCTTCCGGACAATTACCTGGTCAGATAAATTAGACAGAGTTATACGATCTAAATCTATCTGAACTTAATCTGGTTTTATTTAAATTATTTGGGTAGGAGATTAAGACGCATTGCCACAGATCAATGCTGTAATAGTCATATTAGATTCTTTTTTTCGCTCTTAATCGAGATAATAGCGGCAGTAGATTTTCTAAATTCTGGCGTAGAGGGTGAATACAAATAAAGATAAATATTTTCAGGCAAAGCTGAGAAATTTAGCTTTTGTTAAAACTCATCCTTAAAAGCAAATATACAAATAGACGGAATGCAATTGCATGTCCTTTGCAACAAAATGAAGCGACTTAACATCCAAAGTTCGTTAGCAGAGAGATTCTTCAGTGGTTTCTCTTTAACTAATTGAAAATAATTAACACGAAAATTTACTCGCCACACCTTGACAGCACAGAGCAACAACACAATAGTTAGACAAAAATGTGAAGAAAATATATTTCAAATATGCCTAATTTATGGACATACTATACAATGATTTATCAAAAAAGTCATTTATTTAACTACTATTCATGCCCAACACTCATCACATGGTGTAATAACTTGGGTGGGGTAGGCCTAACGGGAAAAGATTATATCTTTCCAGTAATTTCAATCCTGTTCGTATATAAGTGGTCGCAGTTACAGGGCCTTGAACAGGTTGATTCACTCTGAGGAGTGTCTATAAAAAAAATCTTAACAGAATACCTAGTTCTAACATGTGCTCTTTAACAATTAAGATGAAACTCTTCTTACTGTTAAACGGATTTAGGAAAACGTGATTTTAAAATAGAAAAACGACGCGAACCTATATGAGTCATGAAATATAATTTTGAACTTCTTTACCTAGGTTCTACCTTGTGCCAAATGAAATGGTTGCACTTCGGAAGATGTAGTTTCACAAAATGAGTAATACGATTGTGTACAATTGAAAAATTGATGCTTACAGACCGGAGAGTTCTCGAAAAATCTAGTTTTCACGAGCTTGATCAAGTATCAATATCTACTTTAAATAGCCGATACCGATTCACAGATATATCCCTAGTTGTTACCAAAATTGGTTCGCCGCAATACTACTGTGTCAGTACGATATGACCCTTGCCGCTTATAATGGATTGAGGGATTCGAAAAACCTAAACAGTAAAGACATTAATTCTGCACATTACCCGTCTGGCAGATATATCCAACCTCAGAACCGCAAACTGTATCGAACCAACCATTCTTAATTGATTTAACGCAATCCTGCTCATTATTTTTTCCTCCCTCGGCAGAGTTCCTGAAATTAAAAAGAGCATTCCCACTATTATAACCTTTACTAAGACTGAACTCTGAACAAGTGTCAAACACTGTTCTAATATCAAATGATGATTTTAGAAAGATATTGTTTATGTTTTTTTTATAAAAAAAAAAGTCGACTATTCTGCATTCTGTTTTTATTTAACACAGAGCAATAATAACAAAACCACCACAATAAAAACAGCAATAAAACTGTGATCCAGTAGTTTTCTTGTGCTCTTCGGGATGTGGGAGAGCCATAATTGTTCGCCAAACTCCGTTGACTATACTGCCTTCTCCACTAAATAGTATTCTATTTTTGATCCAAAGATTTTACTTCAGACAGTCTTTTACATTTTACCATATTGTCGCATTTATTGGGAAAACAATGTTTTGTTAACCTTTCCAATGTATGTTTCACTTAACCTAATCGACAGAAAGTGGGAATAACACAATCGGCAAACAAGCGCTATGAATAGATGAAGTGGTAGCCGAATCCGCTAAAAGGGGCCCGACCAGACGAGAATTTTTGCGGTGATCAGTTGGACAAGGGTAATTCGAAGCAATAAGTCCGCCCTCACCCCGCCACCATCAATGCCAATTCTTTGCGTTATCTGAACTCCCCACCCCCGCTCTAAATTTTAAAGAAATAGATGAAATTTTCGTAAAACGCTGTTTTTGCTCGAATTCGGCGCTCTCTCACCAATCCTTTATTTTTTTGGTAGAAATCATCACCAGAATATGTTGGTTTTGGTAAAATTTTCAGCTTTTGCAAAATCAACACAAAAATCTTCATTCGCTCCTGGCGAGTATCTCATTTTGTTTACATTAGAAATTTTGCTTTTTGAGAAGGTGAATCCACGAATGATTATTAAAACTCCGTTTAGTGGTTATCCTGTATTGATGTCTTTTCTCTAATCAGCAAATGTTGGTAAAAATAACATACCAGTTTGTGTGAGAAGTTTTTGTTCCATCTGTCCATCTATATTCATCATCATAATACTTCAAACCGATGTAACGTTCGCCATTATTACTGTAACACAAACAAGTTAAATCTTATGATACATCGGTTTTATGTACAAGGTAAGTGCATCTATATGGCACATGTTTATTTACGTGGAAAATAACTTTTAAGCTTGTTGAGATAAAATTCTTTAAAAAGAGTTTTGAAACCACAAAGCTGGGAAGATGCAGCATGATGCTTTTTATGTGTGGACTTTAAATTTGTTCTAATACATTTCCTGGGTACTGAGAAAATTGTCAACATTGAAAGTGAATTTATCGTCACACGTGCGTCTTTTACGCTGAGGGTGAAGTTGTAAATTCACATTTGATTCATGTAGGTTATTACTTGTTAAGTAGTTAACTTTGTTCCCTTAAGTCCTGGGTTTGATGTTAATTTCGTAGATGAATTTATCGTTGACCGCGCTAAATAAAAGTTAAATACCGAAATCTGTTAAATTGAAGTTAAATAAAAAAATCTGTTAGCTGTGCTAAAAAGGTAGCACGCTAGATTTGAACGTGTTATTAGCATTTGTGTTCTTTGGAATTTGTCCCGTTTAGTTACAGCCATAGGAAGACCAATTCGATAAAACATATTCGATTAAATTTCAAAATCATTAAAAATGAAGAATTTAAATGAACAAACAAAACAAATACCCAATTAATTTTTCAACAGCTTCGTTGAATGCTGAAGTGTTAGCATCGACAAGATGTCCGTTCCTCAATGAACATCTACTTCTGGCTGCTGCATTACTCAGTGGTTGATCAAATCGTTCGAGAACATAATTGTTATAATTACTGGTTGCGTCGGGTTCTTCAAAAAGATTATTGTTGTTTTATAGACAATATTAAATTATAATAACAGCTTTATAACATGTAAGTGGGACTTTTAAATGAATATAACCTGTTTTATGATAAACATAAAATAAAAAAAGTAATTTGATGGTGAAACATTACCCAAATATCATTAATTTTAGTTAAACTTACTTGACTGACAGATAAACCATGGTCTGGCAACACAAGTCAAATCGACCCATCCTCCACCATTAATACTGGCGCAATGTTGATTCGAAGCACCACTTCCTTCACCTGAATTCCTTAGAAATAGAAAATGCTATTAGTTTTTACGTCGGTAGGGAAATATTCATGAATAAAACCCCACTGCTGTTATATCACAACTAATCTTCTACTACTACAGAACTTTTCCTATATATTTTTTGTAAGAATAATCGTTAGTGACGAAATCCATATATCATTTTATCTGCCCCGGTTAAATTTTTTACGCGAATTTGGTTTAATAATTCGCAAATTTGATGGTGGAATTTATTGTCCATTGATATAACTTTCTTCGTCAAGACGAAAAAACTCAAAGTCGATCCATTATTGGAAAAAAAAATTATGATAGTGATAAACTACTAATTTGCTGAGTTTTAAAATCGAATGAGACAAGTCATAGAATATTTACATGTGACACTATGATTTTACATTTCCAGTAATTCTTTACCATAGAAGTGACCGTAATTTTTTTCTTCTGTTTCCTCCACCAAACTCGCCGAGATTGAATTATCAAGAGCAAATTAGTGGAATAGCAAAGAAAAATTTCATGAGCAGAAAAAATATACAAATAGATTATCGAGATTGGTTTTATTTTGAGAGGAACAGTCTTCCGTTTTATTTTTTAGCAATAATAATATCTCTGGGAAACGAGTTATTTTAAACTAAGCTCCCATTTTACGGGGAAGATGTTACAGATACGGACAAGGGCGAATTTCACAGATACTCAAAGCAAATTGAGCAGAATATGGACATATCGTATTCCATAGACTTCTCCGGTGTCATTATTTTTTCATTTCATCTGTTCTGCGGATGGATGTCGTTATGCAATTCATGCTGTTTGACTTTCACGCGAAATCATATTGTCATTAATTGTCACTGTATATTTTTTCATGGCCTTGGCATTGTAAAACCTAGATTTGAGGAGAGAGACAGACACAGAAAACTGAACCCAAAATATAATGTGGATATTGCATCGAGCTCTTACTTTGGGCTAAAACCAGAAAATATTTTATAGACATTTGTGTTTTCAAATTGAATGTATACAAATGTGAGTTCGAGCAATATAATATCTTTATTTACCGATTGCTTATTTAAACGACAAGCTTGAGAAAGGAAAAAGACTCCCCTTTGTCAATGCCACAGTCCTTGCAAGGCACCCCTCTGTCTACACTTTCATGCAATCTAACATGCCAGTCTTTGTAACGTCAAGTTCGTGAAAAGAAAGTTACAGTGTCTAATAATGACAATATGATTAAGCGCGAAAATTAAACAGTAGGAATGGCACTGCGCCATTCGCAGCATGAAGTTCTTGGAGTTTGTTTGACCGACGGAACTTCTTCCATATTCGACTCTTTCCCGTCAATAAAACATGTTATATTAGGATTCCTAGTCAGAAATATGTTGACGAAATATGCTTTGTTAAATATTAGTCAATGATGGATCGCGCCGCTTAGGCCAGTCCATCTGTGCCTCATGCTTGATAAAATAAAATTTATATTGTCGTGATGGGTGTCAATGCGCGACCAAGTGTCAAAAACATCAAAAGTTGTAGCAAATCTGTAACATTGACAAATCGGGTGTCACTTCTAGCAGAGATTTAATGAAACACATAAGATAGTTACATACCAGTTACCATATACAATTTTGCTGTTATCTCTATACTGCCATTCATCATTCCCCTCAGAATATTTTATCCCCATTAGATAATATTTGGATACATCGGACCTGGTGTAATCAATTTTTATTTTTATATACATTTATTTTTTTCTTGTCACTTCTTGGGAGGGGGGGGGGGGGCACCCTGACCAAGGCCTTGTATATCCACTTATAGACGGACAGGGACAGAATTGCTGGGAAGATATTTTCTTTCCATGTTCGGGTTAGCCTACCCAACTTATTACATTCTAGGTTGAGTGGTGGGCGTGGATTAACGAGCCGGAATCGCCGGGACTAGGATCCGAGAGGATCTTCAGTCTTCGATGCCAACATGGCTAACCATTTATCTATAAATATTTTCAATCACGTAGCGAAACTTTAGTGCTTACATTACCTGGATAAGGAATTGAAGTTATCCGTGAATCGGACAGTCAAAAACGCTTTAAATACTTGTGTTCCCGATTGCAGATATCAGGGTAGTAAAACATTCGATCAGTGTACATCGAAATTAACATACTTTGATAATACTCACCCAACCCAATCTAACACTTTATCATCCATGGCTTTATCTTTTATCTCAACCAGCCAAGCTCCTCTCATTGAACAAATATTTGAAGCGGCTGTGTAACTATCCACTTTGTAATCGAATCTTTCTAAAAGACTTCCATCATGCATCAACGTAGATGAAGCTGGTTCAACTAAAAGATAATTATCAAAGACGATATTTCCTGTCCTGCGATAAAGGATTTGATAAAGTGAAGTTTGACTAAAAATAAAAAAAAAATTAACATATATACTACCTTCAAAATTTGCATGTTCGTAATTGTGATAAATGCAACATAAGTTAACTACTTTAATGTTTCTGTGAGAGAAGTTACGATGATAGAGAAACAATTTCACATAAAACATTTTGCAGTTAAATTATAGTTGCAAATAATGATTTAAAATTGGATAAAATATAAATCATGCATTCGCGTCAATCTGTCCAATTTTACTGCAAATGTATGATGAAAGGAATAATTTTTAAAACTTATTTTTGTGCGCTAAAAGCTGATCTTTTTAATTACATTTGACCACGATAACTGTTTACTTTCAGAACCAAATTGCCCAAAAGTTACTCACCCCTGTAATATTATATATTTAAATTGCCTAAATTCGAAGGGGACAACAAACAATTTTGAGAGATATTCAAACAGTGAATGATTTTGATTATTATTTGCTTGAAACGGAGACTACTAATACGCCTAACTACTCCTCATGTATTTGAATGCAAAAGGTTCGTTTGCTCAATGGAGGCGGAAGAAGAATAAAAATTATATATATTGTATATAGACGGCGATACAAGATAATGACAACCTTGACATCCTGAAGGAAATAACCTTTCAATTCATGCTGTTTGCAATAATACCCGGTTTAGGTATATATTTTGTTGAATGAGTACAAATACTGTCGACCTCTATTTAAATTTGAGATTTTGCACATTTGCAGATATTTGTAAAACAGCTTAAGTCCTTAATTTTATCCAGCAAAAGATAATGCATAATGCATAAAAGAGGTGTACTTACGTGATTGGCAAACATATTTCCGGGACTGGGTGCAATATATACTCAACCACTTACTACGTTCTATAGCCGAACAAGCCTGTCCATCATCACCTTGTGAAGCTTCATTACCACTCCTGTGATAACAGTTTCATTTTGAAATTTGTTAAAAAAAAATTATATTTGTTATAACAAGGAAATGATTCAGCGAAAAAATAAAAAGATTAACCATTATTCTAATATTCTATTATTATTATATTATTCTATAGCTTCTTTTTTAATTTATGTTGTGTTTAAAAATATTCTTAATTAAACTTTAAATTTTTGAAATTTACAATTAGTGCAAATAAACGGCAAATTTACCGCTCTTTTGTCGCAGTAAAGAATCAGCTGAGACAGTTTTCAAGAAATCGTTTTTGTATCGATCGATACACGGCATTTTGAGTTGATTCTTTTCAATAACTCATTCTATTTCTAAAATCAAAGGTAAGGTGCTTAATAAATTGGACTATTTTTCCGTTTTATCAGTGAGAATTTTAAAAATATACTTTAGGTCACAAGATATCTTAAGTTTTATATTCCCAATTGGAATGAACTTTTTTTCAAACATCTTTTGTTAAGTATGTGTCACCGAAGGATCGCGTTGATGCGATGCGTTTCTGCATCTGTGGCACATGCTTGACAAATCCAAAAAATTAAGAAATTCGTATTTTACAGTGTATTTACAATTTGAACAATTTTCATTTTTTTAATGACAAAATTTTATCGATTTTTGTCAACTTTAACCAAAATCAATTGTATTTTGTCTATTTAAATGAAAATTTTTGTCTAAATAGTAGGTATTTGTTCCTATGACTAATTCACCATTGATTTAAATATATTGTGCTTCTAAACGATTCGAATCACTGAATCGAATTGCCCAGCCCTATCCATCAGAATACCTAATGTTCTATTTCTTCAACACAAACTGCCTCATTATAGAAATTAAAAATATTTTAGTTGAATTTTGTCCCCAAAAACATTTTCTTTTACAATTTTTTCCATCCAATGGTCAATTGTGATTTGGATCGGTTCGAATAGACGAACTAGATTTCCTACTCAAAATGCTTTGTCAAGGATAGGCCACCGATAGACCGCGCTTTGTTAGCGCAGTCTATGAGTGGCACATGCTTAACAAAATGCATATTTAGTGTTTGACAACAGACACGGATAGAGTGGGATATAATACACAATGTATTGCGTGGCGCGATGGCCTTGTGGTTAAACATGTTGGCATAGCAGGTTCGAGTCCCGGCGAGTCCGGCTAGCTTATCCATGCCCAACACTCAACCCAGGGTTTAATAACTTGGATAGGCTAAGTCGAACAGAAAAAGATGATATCTTATCAGTAATTGTAACCATGTCCGTCTATAAGTGGCCGATGTTACAGGGCCTTGGACAGGGTGATCTACTCTAAGTGGCTATTAAAAAAAAAAAAAAAAAAAAACTGACTGCTAATATTACACAACGACATAGATCACTGATATTATGAATATATTAAAATGTCTCACCACTGCTTGTCAGTAGGTGTTTGGTAATTGCTCCATCGCCATTCATTATCAAAGAACTTCAAACCCATGAGGTATCTTTCACCCTTTACTCCGTTGCTTTAAAAATAAAGATGAAATTTGAATTTTAAACACAGGAAGCAATTATCAATGTTTACAGCTTTCATATGGAGACTTATCTATTTTTCGTCTTTATCCACATATTGCAAAACCACTGGAGAAAAGGTAAGGTTGTCGATCAAACTCCCAAGGCTGTCATCGATCTCGTCAATTCTTTGCCGAGGTTCAGACCCTCGTTCATTAGATGTAAGGATTGATAAATATTATCGATTTCACTAGTGGTGCCATGTTATACAATTATCGAAATTCAGTTGCCCTCCAAAAAGTACAAAAATTGTTTTTAATATAAAGTGAAATGGTTTCAATTTAAGAAGCAACTTAGTGACCCCGATCATAAATTGAATGCGGTCGCTTCCAGTGATGTTCTCATTTGAATAGCCAAGTAGTCTGAACTTACGATTTGGAGTAATTTAGTTTTGAATTCTCTTATATTAGATTTTTTTATGAAATATGATATAGTCCAGGTCTTCCGTTGTAAAATCTTTGATAAATCACAAATTTGCTGAAAAATGGCAATATATGGTAATAAATTAATCAAATTCTATTATATGAGAAGTATCTAAACGATATTATTATAGTGAATTCTGAATAAAATTCAAACTAAATTAATGGGGCAATTTTTGATAGAACTTACCCCCGTTCTATGGGGAGCAAATATGTGTAGCAAGGTCTCTGTTCTCAGTAATAAATAGCGGGACGCGAGATTTAATGGAGTTATGCAAATGAGAATACGCAAATGTGACAATTACACACGTGAAGTTGCCGAATAAGCATAATTTATTTTCAATTCACACCCAATTTCTATTTGTACTGACTTACAAAAGATCTGACGTTGCGCTATGCAATTCATTAGTTTTTGGTTCAAATAACCAAGCTCCTCTGGCTGTGCATTGTTTCTCAGCTTCTTCTGCACTTGCAACTTCTTCATCGAATCGTTCGAACAAATATCCCCCGTAAACCATGGTTGCAGCTAAAAAAGAGTTAGGTTGATTTATCTTTTTTATAGTTTTGTCCAATTTTCTACTAACTAGTTACTCCAATCTTTCTCTTCACAAACATTAATGAAGTAAATATTAAATTGAAAAATAAACTGTTGTCTGAATATTAATATTTGAATAATCAATAATATCCTATCCAATATTTAATTTTTTTGCAAAACAAAATTTATTTTGCATATTTTTTTGTCACTGAGTCATAAGAAAATCACCTAATTTTATGCGTACATCTCAGGTTCGTGTCATAGAACTTTTTGGTCATAGAATATTTATATTTACATGTTTTGAATATATTTGTATATTTCCTTTTGAAATGGATATCATACAAGGAAGAAGAGAGAAAATAAAAATCCGCAATGAACAAAGCAAGAGATAGCGCTTTATATGTAGTCACTTTTCTCTATCATATTGGTTCAGTTTTGTATGGAATGTTTTCCATTTGGTATGCAGTGTCTGACTATGCATTTCTTTTGCTATCGACTCTGAAAACAAAAGCCTGTTCAGGTGGTTAAGTATTATGTGGAATTCATATCTTCTGAAAAAATAAATAGTTAAAAATAATAATTCACGTTCGTTTAATATCACAACATCAATTTGGTTGTCATCCAAATGTGTTGCTTCTAATAGTTAGCTCATAAAATCATCATTTATACGTACCTTGTGCATCTACGAGTCTTCCAACTGCGAGTGCAGTATTGACAATCAATATAGTTTGTAAATTCATCATGCTTTAACTTATAATTTACATATTTACTATTATGTCAATAATCCTTCAAATTTTAAAACATAAAGAAAAACAAATATTTGTTATACAAATTATATTCCTGTTTGTGAAGAAATATCGACAAATAACTTGGAAGGCTAGGTATATCATACCATGAGGGAAAACGACGTGGACAAAGTCTCACATTATTAGTCAATATTTTGTTAAAATGCGTATATATATGGCTTATTAGCGAGTGCGTATTGTTTCAAATGACAATATTTCTCTTTTAAATTGTAGTATTTTCGTTGTTTTTTTGTAACATTTGCTTCTTTTATTCCTTTTTCATGAATGTTTGAAATTGGCAAAATGATGAGTGATGACGTCATATTCACAAGTCTATGTTGTTTTGCCTTTATAAGAGGGACTTCTCCTTAATGGAGGGATTTTTATTTTTTTACACACAATGGTCCACACTCATCTATACTACTTACGAATTCCTAATTTAAATAGATATAATCTATTTATGCATGGGTATATTTGCCAAGAAACCGGTTCGACTACCACGGCGCGCTTTGATTTGTTCGATGAATCACGTTTCATCTGTCTCACGTTTCATAAAATCCATTACAGCTTCAAAAGTGCTTCATACGCTTCTAAATATTAAAACTAAATGTTTTAGACTTTTGGCAGGGTACGGAGAATAGCTCTAAAATATGGAATCCGTTGCACATCTCTGAAAACTGAAATTTTTTCGAATTTATACAGAGAAGCATGTCTAGAGATATGTAATATATATTCCCCACATAGATCTCTTTTTTGTTTTAAAGAAATTTAAGAATGTTCCCCATTACGGTTCGTGGAAGAATAATTGCTCTGAACATGCAGTAAATAAAAAATGTCGATACCGGGCGATTCAGGGTAGGATATGATAACACTGCTATCCTAGTGCAAAATATTTTAGATATATAGGACACTTATGGCAAAATTGTTCATTGATTCTAGGCAAAATATCAGGTAACGACGTTATGCCATTAAAGCCTCTACGGTTTTAGTCTAGTTAAAATACTGCAAAAAGCCCCAAAACCCCCGAAAATGGTCTAAAGCTGATTTTTGCATTATGTGGCCATCAGTCTGTTTTACAACATACTAGAAGTCTTCCAAAATGGGACTTGAGTATTCTTTTCAAAATGATGACGCCATAATATGAACGAACACGACTTCTAAAAGTCATATTTTTCGTGATATAAAGAATATACTAGGCTGGTCAACGGTTCGTATGTTGCCGCAATATATTTTTGACTGCATGACCTCACAATAAAACGTATCTTGTACCCACCACAAGCAGTAGCTTAATTTTTTTTCTCATAGGTATATAATAATCTTACGTCGACGCGGAGCCGATTAGACCGATTTTCATACAGATTTTGACGCATCGTGTGGGTGATTTATGTTCGTTAAAAGCGTCGTTAAGGCGATGCCCGCAGTTGGGCGGGGAATGGTTTTGTGAAGTAGGTTATCGGGAAAACATCTTTTTGATGCTTTCACTGATTTCAATTCTACCTATCATGGGAAATTTTGAATTTAATTCAAAGTGAGATGTTGACAACTTTAATAAACATAAGAGGTGATAAAATCGACATGTAATATCAAATGATATATAACAGTTATAAATTTGCCATAATATTGGGAATTAATATCTTTTGTGAGTGTTAAATTGTGCAACATGTTGAAAAATTAACAACAATGCATGTTTCTGTTATTGCCCTTTTTTAAAAATTCTATTTCTCAGTCAAATTTTTGAGCATTGAATTTCGTGACAAAGAGAATTGCTTTAGAAAAGGATTAAGATAAATCATTGCATAGTAAGATAAGATAACATCTATATGAAATATAGAAAACTGATTTCTGCATGATTCATTTTTAATTAAAAATTTGCGCTCCAAAATATTCCAAGAATTGAAGAAATTACTAATCTATTGCTTCCTTAGTAAAGTTGTCTCATATTTGGGCACTGTTGAAATACTAAATAAACGGATGTTTGCGTATTTAACGTTGATGTAAATTCTCTGAGTAGAATGTGGTTATGCAAGTATCATTAAATGTTTTTCATGTGACTAAACCAACAGAAAACATCTTTGAACCACTTCTCAATTACTGTTACATAGCTTAAGTTTGTACAAAGCCAGTATTCGTATATTTCCACGTTTCAGCCACAGCTAGACTTCGGAGGGGGCTAAAGGAAACCACACGTATAACGTCAGACGCTAGATCAAAAAGCGATCGCCAGCGCGTGGAAAATCATCTGCAGCAGCGGGGATAACAGAGCCCTTGAGCGTGCTAGAGTACATGATGGAGATACCCAAAACTTTTATTCTAGCATTTGTGGTGACAATAATGCCTATTCCTCACGATCTATGTTGCAGCGTATTCAGAAATACACCCTAACGCCTAAAAAGCTAGGAACCAATCTGGAAAAGACCCACTAGCCCAATATTCAAGGCCGTAAAAGCTTCGTTATACACAGATTTCGACGTCATCATTCTGGGAGGGTCGCAAGCCTAATTTCGATGGACTTTGGACTTGTTGAAAACAAGCTTATGGATACATAATAGGTGAAAATCAGCGTTAGACAAATTTTGGGGGTCGATTTTTATGATCTATCTATTCTAAACGCTAAATGTATGTGCGTTTCACGATTTTCTAATCACCCGTATCATGTAATACTAGGTTTCCACTTGTTTAGACATCAAGCTTCAAGTTCATCGACTGACCACACATACTGAACATTGTCTATAATACTATATTGTCAAAATGCTACGAATTTAGTATTTTGTTTCTAAGTATGCGCTTATTACAAGTTCTTCCGTGAATCCACGCAATTAGTATCATAATGATGCGCTAAATTCTTACCAAACAACTTCAGCTTAATTCCTTGAACTAATACATTGCCATATCTACCTTAATACCTGTTGACATTGCTGAGTTATATATTATTTACACTAAATGGCATTTTCTCTAAGCTGCCTCCAACGCCGAAACAATACTAGTTCTAGCAACACGTAATATAGAAAGCGGAGGTGGCAAATATTTGTTTTGTAGGCACTCGGCATACGTCACACATATTATTGCATTGGCGCTTAAATATTATATAATTCCTCTTTCCAATCACAGAAAATAGAGTGAGAATTAAATGAAGTTCTGTTTTAGGAAATTGATAATAGTTATTAGCAATTCTTATCGGTTCGAGGCACAAATTATTCGAACCAGTAATCATGAGACCAAAATTTATAAACCGAAAATGTTTTGAACATTTAATTGAACTTTGAAAAAAATATATTTCACACACTTATTGTGTCCTGAATGACCAAGCATGAATTCAACAATGGTAGCTAATGTTCACATGTCATCGATTATGATAATGAGGGTGATTTATGAAGGAAAAAGTCAAAAATACTATTTACAGGGACCACAGTGATTCGAGAAAAACGTCCAGATCAGATTCGATTTTTTATAGATTCGATTTTGTCTAGCCCTATATTTAATAACCATGTATTCGCTGGAATATTTTCACCTGATTAGTTTCTCAAGCTATTTTGTAAAGACTAAGCTATGAATAAACAAAAATCACTGTATTTTGGTAATAAGCCAATCGAAACCACAGCACAAATTAAAGGCAACAAACGTTGGTGATCAAATTGAATTTTGTTCAATCGAAAAATACTTGTCGGATATTTACTCTCTATCATAACCGCGCGGCAGACATTATGAATCTAATTTTAGCAAAATATTTGTCTGTGTTTGTCCAATGGTTCAATACAACGGTTCCTCATAAAACGCGTGTAAGTCGAAGGGATCGACATCGATCAGAAGTCGAACTCATTGGCAGATTTTGAATTAGGAATTTTCTGTTCGAGAGACGTTGAATCCCGCCGTTATATGTTCTAAATACTGTATATATATGTGAGTTTTCAGTTCCAAGATAGATTTATCATCATCATACATTATAAAGAGAAGTCAGTGTGTGACAGACTGTATTTAAAAAACGAATTTGACCTAAAACACACAAAGATAAGGGACGTGAATTCTCTACCTATTCAAAGCAAATAAAATAAAATTAAAAACAAAAGGTTAAAGAAAAAGAACATAAATTACACAATCCATATACTTTGGGTAAATGAAACATACGAAATTAGGACCCTCTAACGCGAACTAACCTCTACAACACTCATTATATTATACAATTTATAACACCATATATTGTATTCGTGGCATACAACGGTCGAGCGCAACACTCCATTACGCAATATTTGAATTTTACTTCTTAGGACAAAATAACACAGTCAGCGCCTTATGTTATTCAGATTGAGTCACATTCAGTTAATCAAGTTTATTAAATCAGTGTCGCTTGGGAAATAATGGTGGGAAATTACATAATATGAGTTTTTTTACATATAGTGCGGTAGTTATACAATCTAAGTCAGTTATTTGCTATTTGAGTCCCCTTCGGTTGATTTGTTTTATGCGTTGCTGCAGGCTTTGCTAGGAGCTAACTTTGCAAATAAGTCCTTAAATAACAATTTGAATATTAGACAAAATACTATTTCTCCGACACATAATCAAGCAAGACTTAAAGCCACAATACTAGTCTCGCCGATGCGTTGCATTACGTTTCGGACAACAAAGTGAAAACGGCAATATCTGCCTGAATATTTCATTTTTATTCTATGAATGTGTAATAATTTAAGAAATTGATTTGCTCAAATTTTAGATTGATTCATTATCTGATCCTGTATGTTTGGGCTTCAGAATTGGGACTAAATGGACAGAAATAAGTAGTAGACAATCTTCTCCATATATATATATATATATATTGGAAATAAATTTTAAAATAAAAGTCAGGGAATAAAATAACAAACAATCCTGATTCTCAACACTAGTGATTTTACGGAGGAAGAGAATTGAAAATATATAATAATAATAGTATAATTAGTGTAAATGGGAACGATGAGCTTCGTATTCTATGCCGTATTTTCACCAGAAGATTGACGGTGTTTTATATAAAACTTAGCGCCGGTAATCATTACAACAATTATGATAATTCCAACAACCACACCAGCTATTCAACCATTGCCTGGTTCAAAGCATTCGAAATTCTATTAGGAAGAAAGCATACCTATTGATCAACAATAGAAACTATTTATTTGAATGGAAAATATAAATTTTCATTTTTATGCAGTATAATATAAATCGTTTAACGAAGTTATCCTATATAAAATATTAATATCCCAAATCTTCATCAAATCAAAACAATGTGTTTACAAATGATGCTATCTAGATAACCTCTCATATACGAATTAAGGCAGCTGAGTTAAAAATAAATCATGATTTGTTTACTCGATTTTCCAAATATGGGTTAAAAGTAAAATCTCGAGTAACTGAAATTGTAATCATCTTAAAAACTGAAATAAATAAAGAATAACATTCTCATGTTCTTCAATTTTAAGCATTTTTTCATTACCGAAAGTTGCTTATGACAAAGCTACAATTGAAATTTATAAAAATTATTAAAAGCGTTAGCGTGAAACGAGCTACATGAGATACAGAAAAAAAGAACTAGGAAATTTTCATATCTGAAGTTGTCTAGCGAACCTAGTTTCATAGTTATGAGGACGATGCGAAAAGCTTTGGAGTCAATCATAAAGATCACTTGTTATGGATATTTTAGGTAATGGTCAAATACAGTCAATTTATTGTTCTTATAGTTTGTACAAGTTGTAATTAAACCTGTGAGTCAATTTCAACTGCGTCATCTATATTTTATGGAATGTGAACAAAAACTTTTTTACCCAACTCTCTGTTTATTGAATATTCGAGATTCCCCTCTCTCTCTAATTTACAGGCAAAAGTGGATTCTAGGGAGCTTTGTGGTGCATGTAATAGGTCAATGTGACCAGTTTGGCGAATAGAACCATAGAAGGCGAATTCAGTTGCATCCTGTGGAGTCGTTTAGCAATATAGTATCAAGTTCATTTTACACTCTATCAACTACGGTGCACGTCTAACTCCAGAATACAACTCAGCTGCATAATTGGAATAACATATTTTGTTAAATTTGAGTCACTGATGGAACGCCTAGACGATACACGGTCCATCTATGGTTTATGCCTGACAAAAATATGATTTAGATGCAGTGTGATAGTGGACTGATATTCCAGACAAAGAGAGTCTGAACAGACCGAATGGGTAAAATCGATAATTTTTTCAAGGCATTCAAACCGGCCCGATCAAAGACCATATTACCTATAGCTCTTTTGAATGATATGCCATACCACAATCGTTCTGAAAAATCGCTTATTTTGAGCAATGCATTTTTATACCTATTTCAGTAGTAACGAATACCAATAAGACAAGCCACCACGTTTCGTGGAATTAAAACACTTGATTTAATTAAACAAACAAACCCAAATCCGATATAATACAATGCAATAATTGAAGATAGAAGTAGATAAATGAATGAAGAGAACAAAAATTAAATGATGAAAAATGGCGCTTATGGAGATAACAGTTGTTTGATGAAGCATAATTTGCAAAATTTGAAACAACTGTTTCGCGTAATGCACAATTGTTTACTTTTGAGAGACAAAATTAGGTGAATATCTAACCAATACTGGAAAATACATTATTGTATAGAAATTGATTCGGAAAACTAAAACTATAAAAGAGTATAATAAATGAATTCGGGTTTCAAGTTTTTCTGGGTTTGGAAATGTAAAAATATATAACATATTCAAATCACAAGGTCAATATTCTAATATAAAAAGAATATAGACAATTAATTTGTTATTTCATGCTTTATTTTCATCTGAAGCATTCATAGCAACATTTTCGTAACCAGGGATAGGTATTCCTTCATAAACATGTGGATGTGAAAAATATACGAAACGCTCAAAACGAAAATAATAGCATGCAATCCATATATCAGTAGAGATGCTGTAAGTACTTTCTAATGTTATTAGTCAATGTACAGGCAGCCAGAACAGAATAGATAGTTTTTTTGTCGATTAATCAAACTGGCATTTATAAAGGAGAAACTCAAGCCGGTTTGAATTATTCTGTTTTCTACTTGTTCTTTTTTCTGGTTTACCCCGATGAAAACTATTCTCTGGAATTTAATTTTTCGTAAATCATTTTAAATGGATTTAAAATATTTTTCGACTCTTAATACCTCCGTTTGCCAAATATGGAAGTCCCCAAATGTGATAGGAATAAAACTATGATTAACCTTGCTTCAAATAGAGAACGTTACAAAAGATAACAAGTATCAACTCCTTACAGTCGATAAATATTATTACCTTCATTAGTCCGTTGTTGTTGTTCAGTATTAAGAACAGTCTGATGTCCTGAAGTTCCCCATATAATGTTGTTACATGGTCAGATTCTTGCTTCTGTGGAGACGAGGAATCTGATTTTGATTCTCGTTGCTGACGGCGTTTCACATAAAACATAGCAATAATTATTAACGATGCGACTAATACAATCCCAACAACAACACCAGCTATCCAAGCATTGCCTTAAACAAAAATAAACGATTTTAAGGCAAAAATAAACTTTTTGAAAAGGCCCGAAATGTACATTAATTATTCAAATGTCCGGGAACATTCACACTTTGGTGTGGCCAAATTAGATCATCAATTGGTTTCACAATCGAATCGAATAACTTTCTACATATATATGTATCACAATAATAAATAAACAAATATACCTTTTTATTAGCGCATAATTTACGTACAAATTCACATTTTTTTGGAAAAAATAAAGTATCTTTTATTTGCTTTTTAATTGTTGCAGAAATCGAATCGAATAATTTACGATTCGAATATAGCAAATCAAATAAAAAATTTTATCATTCTTGTTTCCACTTCGTGTAAGGCATATTTAAATACCTGTGGAAGTGCTAGAGTCTCAATTATCAAAATATTCCACTTTGCTTTCTTGAAACATCACTTCATTATTATCATTGGGAGTAGATGTTACCACGTAAAGGCTGGTAAAACAGGTATGACGATGATGTGATCATTCTTATACAATTTCAATGCGTAAACGATTTGTTGAACGACAAATAGAATACTACAAAATATTTGAATATTTCAGTAATACTGTATGGCGTTTATGAGTATTTGTTTTATAAGTATTCAAAACTTTCATAATCTTTTTAACTTGACAATGATAGTAAGAAATCAATTGGAAATTGTTATGCGCAGTTTCGGATCAAGCATGGGATATTGACGAATCACTCGATGTGCGGCCCAACACTTATTCAGGCTTGACAATAATGGATGACTTGAGCATTTTTTGCCTTTCTCTCATGGAACCTGCACCCACCCTGAAGCCATTTCCTACACTTAGGGGCCAATTTTTAGTCTCGTAGTAATTGATACCAACCATCACAACCGCTTGTACTTCCATCTCCAATCGTGACAGAAAGTGAAGATTCTTGAAAGGTGGACCTGCGCAGATAAATTGTGAATCGGATATTGACAAAAACTTACTGTATAATGACTTGAGAATCCTAGCAAATAAGTTGCAATCTGGATAGTGATAATATGCCTTTGCAGGATTTGCATGCCATATGCTACATGCAATTCTGTGAGGAACATCTTATTCCAAAAAAAAGTTTGTGGTTTTAGCGCAACCAATTTCTACTCGTGAAACATAATTGCCCTGCTGTATACGAACACGAGAAGAAAAAACTAAGATCCAGAACAAATAATACCCTCAATCGCCAAAGCAAAGTATTTTTTATCTGTCGGAGATTCAACTGCGAGTGGCTCACTTGATACATTTCGAAGTTTGACAATGTCGAATGTGTCGGTTTCCAAGGTATTTATTTCACCAGCCTTCACGACAATAAAAACGCAGTTTAAATTAAAAATTGTAGTTAAATAACTACATTGATTTATGTAATAAATTAGTTTGTAGAATATAATTTATGTTTTAATATTAATTCGATATTAATATTTAATAATGATATTTGTTAATTGGTCGTCGACCACCGGATTATTGTAAGTGCGGTCAGAAGATCCTGATCAACTAGGTGGGAGGAGACCAATTAAAAATGTATGTTTATCTGAGGATATATACCTTTTTTTTGGCAAATTGCATTGAAATTGTATTTCTGAGTTTAAAACCGGCAAACCGACTTTTTCGAACAAGCTTAGGCATCTTTTTCATATTTTAAATCACTACATGTTGATACTGTGAACACCTTATAGACCCATTACGTTCATCGGGTTTGAAATTTCTATCGTTCGTGTTGTTGAGGGTTCCTCTGTATCAACATTACCTAATTCCTTGTGTGTGCTAGCTTATACTCAAACATATATTCCACTTGTTTTATGAGAAGACTAAATAAAAAAAAAAAAGTTATTAATGGTCTTACTATAACCCAGACAGACACCACAGCTTTTTAATGTAGTGGTCCAGTTTTCTTACGGGTGATTTCAGCTTCGTTCGACCTTGCATAGAAAAAATTGCAGCTAACGTTGACTCTGTGCGCTGCATTTGCCCATTGCAGTTGTTTCCGGTCCACGACCAGCACATGAAATTGCAGAAACTTGGAAATTATAATATCGGTTTGTTTTCGGTTCAAGAGAATAAGATAGGAGAGGATCTGCAATGATTTGTCCACCGTTGATTGATGTGATGTCAGAATCCGAGGATTTGTGGAAGAATGCTTCTACGCAATTCACCTTTAGTTAAAATTTGCTTTAGAGTGAATACTTTTTTCTGTTGACGAAAGGTAAACGAAAGGAAATCACGGCGAGCAATTGATGATAGTAATATTATAAGCGACCCAATGGCGGCACACAACAAATTAATATTTACATTGGATTTATATTTAATACAAAATATAAAACTTTTATTGATTGAAGTCAAATTGAATTGATAACTGTGCCCAGCTATTTACTTCTTTAAAGAAAAAAAGTATAATACCTGAAAGTATTCAACGTTATCTGGCAATATGTTATCAAGCATGACCCATTTCAACTCACAAATTTCAGTTTCGGGGTCTTGAGATACAGATGCTTCACTTATTAAATAAGGTAATCCAATACCAGTTGTTGCCACTTCGGAATTGCTCCATTCATCAAAACAGTCGGTTGGACAGGGAGTTAACTGAACAAAGTGAAAGTGTTTCTATTATGTAATTTATATGATAAATCAGTTACATCCAACAACAAGCATATATACTTTTAAGCTGAAAAATACGATGATGTACAAAAGATTTAAATTTTCGGGGGCCTTAATCATTTTGTTCTTATCAGTTTGTATAATTATAAATACTACGAAAAATGTGTGCGCTTACAAAACAATTGAGCAGTTTAAACTAAACAATGACTGGTTTAAGACAAGTTAAACAGATATCAACAGAGAGTTTACTGCAAAACATTTTACGTATTTTTCACCTACTTTTAATTTTTTAATTCCAAAATATTTTTCAAAAATTTAAGTTAAAAATGAATTTAACGTATAGAAATTTATTGGTTTATTTATTGGTTGATCATACCGTTATATTGTATTGTGAATCTGGTGTAAGACCTGTTAGCTGAAACGTTTGAGTTTTGTTGTCAACTGGATATATTTTTTCTGTTTTTATCAACGATTGAGGTGATGAATCGTGAAGTTAAAATATTTTCCATCTGAAGATAAATCAACATAGGATTGTGCTTTAAGAAGTGCCAGTAGATAAATACACAGTAAATTTCACTAGGCTGGGTGTCAACGATGTATTGATATTAGTGTTTCTTCATATTAAATTCGTACTAAATAAGGCCTTATGTTAACTGGTATATATGCTAATAATTTTGTTCCATAAGAATGTACATCAGATAAACATTATATTGCTACCAGCAATTATAATGAGAACCTCAGCAAAATTGAGCAAGAAAATCATTTTCAGGCCAATCACAGTATAGAAACAAAATTAAATTCACATTAAATATAAATTTCTCATGATATTATTAGATAAAATAGGAGAAACACGTATTAAAATAAACTTCTATCCAAAAATGTCAGTGTTCAAGTGCTGATTTTACAATTTTCAATGTTAAAATTTTTCATTCCATTTTTCACTATACAATTTAGTTAGTATGTATGTACAAGTAAAATTGGTTCCTATAATAACTTAGGTCTTTTGCACCAGGCCACTGCATTGAAAATTATTCAAATTTTTAGTTTTTTAGTCAGGAGAAGTGGTAAGTGGTGTTTTATTACCTAAACGTTTAGTGAAATTCTAGCCATTGGCTCTGCCGATGAAATTTTCGGGTCGTTCTTGATAATAGCATTGTACAATGTTATTCAAGTTAAGAAGAGGATAAAATACTGGATATCAGTGTTTCAACTTACACGTGTTTGCTCAATATCAGAGGTCTCCAAGTCACATTAATCTTTCCTTCTGAATTACATGGCTTACCGACAGGTTTTATTATTTCAGGCGTACTTAATTCTGTGGAAATATTATACTTATTATTTGTATCATAGAATAGAAAATACTGATATCAATATAATATAGTATATAATTAATTGATTTAAATATTCTAACCATTTTCGCAAATAGTCCCCGTATATGTAGGAAGACAGGTACATTCAAAATACGGATCCATTGATGGTGTTGACTGACATGTTCCTCCATTCAAAGTATTTATGACACCATCAAGTAACTTAGTCACAAAATTTACGCAAACAATGGAAGTAAATTTTCCAACACATTTTGAGATAATCACAAAAATATCTGAAAACAATAAACATAAGAAATATTATTTGCACAACTTTGAAAAATATCGTGCATATATGCATATAAGTTTTGAGAATACTAACGATCATTAATTGATATAACCTATGATGCTATAAATATAATGTTGTCTTTTGAGTATTTCAGGCTTGCGTAGTTGTCAAAGTGATATAACAAAGACTGTTTTGCAAACACGAGAATAAAAAATATTTGTCTTTTATCCCCACATTAAAATAATTTATATTGAACATAATACATTGTGAGTTGTAGGACATCACGTGTAATGATATACAATTATTTTCGCAGGAGTCGCTATAGCTTCCAATAGTTTTCGCATGTTATTTGATATCAAAACTTTTCATTTATATAATGTAAACACTTATCTGAAAATTTAAATACTCATGATCACTAGACCAACCATCATCAGAATATTCAGACATGCAATCACTCAACCCAGAGTGTAATTGCTTTGATAGGATGAACCGGACGAGAGAAGATAATATCTCCTCAGCAATTTTAACACAGCCCGTCTATAAGTGGCCGCTGGTAGAAAGCCTTGTTCAGGGTGATATAACCTAAGAAGTGGCTATAAACAAACATCTATAATACGGATAATTACCAAGACCATTAACAATTCTTCCGTTTATGGTGCCATACACACCGAAGCTAAATTTAAGTTTTTCAATCGCCCTCTGTTTATGCTTGGGCGTCAATTATGACTTGACTATTTTAATTTTGAAATATTTCAAAATTAAAACTCTTTCAAAATACGCCAATGCGTGGCTGACTAAAAAGATAACCTAATATTATTTCTTACTATTACTACTACAAGTGTCCCCGTAATACCCGGGCGTACATGCACATGTATAGTACGTATCAACTCCTGGGTTGTTTACACAGCTTCCCCCGTTCTTGCATGGACTAGGTTTGTTTGCACAATATTGTAGATGAATTAGGTAAAATATGAACAATTTTAAACTTTCATGGAATTTCTTCCTGCCTATGCAAGCGACTTAGCTTGAAAAAACTATTTTTCTAAATAATTTATGTCGATGCCACTTGAAATTACCGCCAAATTACGCAAGTTCCTTCCTCGATACAAGTGTTGCATAGATTCGTGAATATTTATCGTATTAAGATTTCACTTCAAATTAGCACAAGATATCCAGTACAATTCACGTAAGTGAGATTCGAAATCGCACAGATCCTAATATCCTCAAAAATGTTATTGAAGCATAATGAATCGAGTAGCAGTTGAAATCAGGTTATAAACTAACAGCACACTGATGGGACGCGCTAAATTTTACTTTTTTTGTTTTAATCGGTAAAAACAAGAAAAAAATTGTCTAGAACTCGATTGGCGTAACTTTTTCAGATACCCTTATAAATTAATAATGGAAAAAGCCTCTTCGGAAGTGTATTTAAATTTTATAATGTTCCCGTCTATAAGGCTACTGCAATCTGGTTTTGAGTCTACTGTAAATTTTCAAATTTCAATGATAGTTGAATAAAAACTAGGTTTATATATTCAAACTGACAATGTAATTAATCCGTTATTAAAAACGCATTCGTAGGTAACGATTTTATCGTAAGGTTTTCTCCTGACAACTAAATCAAAGTCGAGTTCACTCATTGGCGACGAGTGGAAAATTTAAAAAAAAAAAATAGTTTTGAAGAAAAACAAAGCAAATGTCCGCTAGTTGGGACATTGTAACACAGAGCTTCAGGGCGATCTATTTGTTAGTTATTATTATCGATTATTTCACAATGGATGGAACGCAAGATAAATAGTGCATGTTTATAGAGTACAATGTTCATTGTATACAGAGAAATTAATTTATTTGCAGGGTACTTCACATATCAGAGGTAATATGTTTGCTTACTATCACTATTACATGTGTCCCCAAAATATCCGGGTGTACATGCTCATGTATAATATGGATCAACTCCTGGGTTATTCAAACAGCTTCCTCCGTTCTTGCATGGATCAGGATTGTTTGCACAATATTCTAAAAATGCAAAACGATTAATAACATCGAACAATCAGGCATACTTGAAATTGTGACTGTTCTCGAAGGTGGCAACTGTATATGAAAAACTAAAGTACATAAAAGAAGATATATGGAAGTGAAGAAACACATCATTACTAGCACGAGTGCCTCCATAATATGCGGATAAGCAATTACATTTGAACAACGGGTCCACTCCAGGTAGATCCGCACAACTCCCTCCGTTTAAACATGTGTTTAGATGGTAAGAAAAATATTCTAAATGTATTAATGAGTGCTGTAGTTAGTATTACCATAATTTAAATGAATAAAGTATCGCACATGAATACACCATACTTAAATAACCACCATCTACCATTATTTCAGGTGGAAAGTAAATTATCAAAATAAAAATAATATATTTTATCGAAAAGCCCTTCATATGTGGGGACGTTAAAATATTTAATAATTTCGTAATTTCACCTACTATCGCTGTATGATTCATCATATGCAGTTGGTAACAGGTGAAACATCAAAAGTTGGAAGCATTTTGTGTTCCTTCGATGGGAAAATTTGTTGTCCATTGCTATGACATTCTTCGCCAAAACGAAACAACTCGAACACGATCCATTATTGAAAAAATTATGATAGTGATAAATATGACTGGACAAAAACCGAATCATTTTGAATTCGAATTTGATCCGAATAATTTTTTTGATATTTTGTAGTCTTTTTTCAATTCAGACTACATTGTTTAAGACAATTTTAATATTTAACGGCAAAATGCCATCGATTCTGTTCAAATCTGACAAATATGATAGCATTTTGTCGTTAAAAATGAAAAAATCTTTTTTTTTTAGTAAGTTTTTGTTGCTATGAACGATTCATGATTGATTTGAATAAATTCTGCTTCGAATTGATTTGAATCAAAGAAATCCAATTGCCCAGAACTAGTGATAAACTACAAATTTGTTGACTTGTAAAATCGAATTGGACAAGTCATGAAATATGTATCTGTGATACTCTGATTTGACATTTCATGTAATTTTTTACCATAGAAGTGACCGTAATTGTTTGCCTCCTGTTTCTTCCGCCAAACCAGCTGAGTGTGAATTACCAAACAGACATCAGTGGAATAGTTGAATACAATAGTATTCAAAAAAAAAAAAAAATTGAAATGAGATTTCAGACAACAGCAAGGCAGTATGTATATCACTCACGCCTCGATGACAGCTCCTATAAACTGCTCCATATTTTCAGGTCTAATTGGATTGGGGGGTTTCTAGAAAATGATTCCGTTTGTTTTTATAAGTTATTCTCTAACTAGCAAGCAAACACCAACTAATACGATTAAATGGTACAGAAGATAATAACCAATACCTGACCCCCGACATGAAAAACTATCCATATAAAAATTATCGGCTGTAGATTGATGTAAGTGATGGCAAGGACACGGACAAAACATTCACCATTTTTTTTTAAATATATAAATTAAATACCCACACAAAAAATGTGAGGCCAATAGAAGCTTTAAGCTTGAAAATTCTTTGGAACATGAACAATTCTTGACAAAAAATAAATTTTGTTAATAATGGCTCAAGATGGTCCGCAACATGGTATCCAACATGTGCAGACACATATTTTTGATTATTAATTTTTACTCCTTTAAAAAGTCGTGTTTCGGTTCTTTTTATCTCTATGTTTTACTCGTTGACAATACCTTTCAAATCGGAACAAAAATTGTAAAAGACTATTAATGTCGTTCGTTTTCCAAAGGAACTGGGTGTATACCGAAAAACTTCCGAACAACCACCACGCACCATTAGCTTATTGCATAAAACCAGGCGAAAATATGGGGGCCACGGCAGTCCTGAATAAAAAAGCCACAAACTTCAGCTTGCCGTTTGAACGTATTTAATTGTAATATATATATACTAAACCTTGTTTAACAAATGCTTTCAAGCAGATCACGCTGCTAAAATTATTGCGACATATTTTGACATTTCAATTTAACCCTCCAGTGAATGTTTCTGGATTCTCTATACTGCTTTTTCTCTCAGCTACAAACCAAGAGTATTTATCATAGCACCGCCATCTTCATATCACACTCTTAATCAATATAATTACAAGACCATAAAATCTTAAACACGAATTCGGAATGAAGGTACTGCTCGATAGAATACACTTAATGCCCTTCCTGGTTTATCTAAGTTTATATGAATAACATGAATAATTATAACCATCTTTATGTCATTCTCGCAAATCAATATAATTACAAGATTACAAAACTTCAAACACGGCATTCTGGTTTATCTGCGTTAATATGAATGCCATAAATAATGATAAACTTCTCTAAAAACTGGTACATAATATCGAAAACCGACACGACGATGTTAAATAGTTATATTGGACGCACTCGTCATAAGTAATACATAGATTAACACATTGGCAATGAATTGTCGTCTTTGTAAACATATTATGTCACTACAAAGTTACAGAAAGATTTATACAAAATTGAAATATGAAGGAAAATATTGAGACAACGATACCAAAATTGAGTCCGACTATATTCATTGCATTTGCCTCCACAACAGAGCATACCAATTTTTCTAGGTTCCAGACAAACACCTTGTGTGGAGTTTTCAATTTTAGGAAGTTTCAAGATTAAGATTATATAAGATAGTGAAATGGCAAGATGAATTCATTATTAAACTGAATAAGAAAGCTATGCTGAGCAAATACCGATTGGGAATTTCTAGAATAAACACAGCGAAACGAAAGTAAGGCAAATTCACGGATAGTATTGAAGATTAGCATATAATTCAAAGTTTATTATAAATCATGAAGAGTGGATAACCGTCGATAATTTGCTCTCTGCCATATTAATGTGGTAACATTTATTAACATGAATTTTTTCCATGTGTATATGATGAATGTTCACTAAAATAGTTTTGGGCAATAGACTGTAAGTCCTTTGAAGTGGAATGACCATTACATGGGATGTTTTTGATCAGGCTGTTAGAGAACTATAACGTGTGTCCAAATATAAACAGGCATATTGTAATTTATCACTTTATCGCTGAAATAGGATGGAGATCCGTTCACATGAGTAAAGAATGGGGGTAATGTCTGCCATAGGTGAAATATTTAATATCGGTTTCTCATCACACTGTGTCTGTTATCCACACTGGTAATTTGGTAGTGCATGAGGACAATAGAAAGAGATACCATAAATGTATAGGCATGGCAAAATGGTACTATTATTGTATTGAATGTCAGCATGTTGTATTCCCAAATATATATATATATATATATAATATATATATATATATATTTGGGAACACAACATGCTCACATTCAATATCCAAATATATATATATATATATATATATATGTTTATGTATATTATCATGACATGTCGCCTCCTAAGGGCCCAAATACTTCTATAAACACAGATATTCTATATAAATGGAATGCATCTGCTAGGTGTCCGGCAAGAAATATTGGAATTTTCATCGTGTAGAAAGACGCTGCCAAAATGACCAATTGAATAGCATATAATTCAAAGTTTATTATAAAGCATTTATAGTGAATACCTGTCTATAATTTGCTCTCTACCAAAATTATGTGGTAACTTTTATCAACATAAAATTTGTATTTTTTTATGCGTATGTGATGAATGTTCACTAAAATAGTTTTGGGCAATAGACAGTAAGTCATTTTTTAATTGGAATGACCATAACATCGGATTTATATACATTTTTATTGCAAAAGTGTCCAATCCAATTATTGTAAATCCAACAAAAACAAGAGTTATTAGAAAATGAACCAACCAAATCCACGAAAGGAGAATGTTAAAGAAATTGTTGTAATATAAACGGAGTTGCTTGTTACATTCAAGTCAAACTGAATATATTAACATTAGTTCCTCCTATCCGTATGTCATCTGATTTCGGTTCAAATAACCAGGGTCCTCGAACTGTGCGCCGTTTCTCAGCTTTACTTGTATTGACTACCTGTTGTCAAATGTGTTCCTGTGTCAAACCGTTCAAACAAGTATCCGCAGTGTATTATTGTTTTTTTTTTTTCTGTACAATATCGTTTATACAATGTACTCCTTTTAAATACATTCACAGAAAAGATTGCCTCGGTGCTTGAATGAGGCACTTCACTTCCTGTTGGAAATCAAGTAAATAGCAATACAAGTTCATGGCCTGGCATTTTAAGTTATGCAAAACAGATTTTACAGACAACCACAAAAAATAGAACATCAAGTCAGTCCACTGCACATTCTCGGTTCTTAATTCAGGCCAAGGCAGTTGATTATTTATTTTTTTGATGATGTCGCCTAATATTTATTTTATTGTAATACTCATTATGCTTTCTTGGTCAATTGTAATCAAGGCTTGTAAAATTAAATTTCATTGGCTAGTGAAGATGCTAGTGGAGAGTGAGGTCAAACTGAAGTACATGTACTTTGAAAACCTGATATATTCAATTACAATTTACCTTGGCAATCGACATATTTCAAGCAAAGAGAACAATGACAGCAGTCAATAAAATATTATGTATTTTCGCCATTAATTCACATATTAAATGTTATTCAGGATACCAAATTGACTGCAATACAAGACGAATTCCAGCATTGTTGAACAAATACTTAACACAGAAAGCAATGTATCTTTGGGAAAAGATTTTCTGGAAAAATTAGGCTAATCTAGAATGAATTATGTAAAACATATACTACGAAATACAACCTCATCTTCTCGCCGTTTCGACATGTATGTTGGACGTTTCTAAATTCCTATGTAGTCGTAATATAAAATACATATACTTTACTTGCGAAATATCATGATCATGACTACTTTTTAGATCTTTGTTTACACATTTTTTATTTTCTTGATTTTGATGCAACGATGAGACATTCGTTAATGTGTGGACAATGCAAGGCGGATAATAAAGAAACTAGATTTCCAATTTGATCGTAAACGGAAATGCTATTAATAATAACTTACAATAAACGCACAAGCACATTAGGAAGAATTCTCAAGCATTGGACATAACTTACACGTTTTGTTTTGTCGATAATTACTTCAATTATATACAATGATACTAGTACAGTCGTAGAATATAAGGTGAATTACAGTACCATTATAATTTACTTGTATTTGAAACGTTCAAATGATCTGTATTTAAACAAAAACAATTGTTTGTGTGTTAACGTTTGTCATCAGTAGAATTTCTAGATAAGTTAAAATTAAGTAGAGAAAGTGTTGGAATAAATTGGAGTGATGATACAAGGAAGAAAAAGGCAATGAAGACCAGAAACCATTTTGTGAAAACTTCAATACCAGTACTGGTTGTCTGTATTCAAATGAGAAATGCGATCACGCTTAAATAGAAGTGGCAATTCTATCCATTACAATTTAACAATCGTTCATTCTAAGACAGCTCAATTTGGGTTTTATAAATGTGACAATTATAGGCTCTCTATCATATTCATGCGGCTGCTTTCAACAGCATAATTTCCGTCAAATAAACTACATCCGCTTTGCGGAATTGATCTTGTCACATCGTGTAACGTATGAATTACAAGTGGGCCACTGACTTTTTCGGAGTCATTCTGCCTTTCGCCCATTGAAATATTGCCAAATTAAAAACGCAAGATATTCTGAACCTTTTTATCACAGACGTGCTCGCAATAGGGGAATTCTCAAATTGCGATACAAGACCGTGGATAGGGAGAGACAGGCATGCTTAGTTGTAAACATATTTTATTGGTATCTATTTCACAAATCAATATTTCTAAGAATTGCCTCACGAAAATATTTGCGTTTCTCTTCGAGGAAAACGACTATGAAAGCTGGAAACGTATTAAAGCCGAAATAAGCCAATTGAGAAACATCATAAAAATCATAATTTAAGCTCGTTTTTAATATTTATTATTATTATTATTATTATTATTATTATTATTATCTAAAACATTAAAAATAAGGTAGGTACATAATTTTCGGGGGGAGTATAAATACAAAACCGCTATTTTTGGTGAATCGTGAAATGGAAAGAATGAAAATTATATAAAATTTCAAGACCAAATACCAAACGTTCAATATGGAGAACAAGCAGCAACACAAATGTCACTGAGAAATTATTTCGTTACCATTTTTATCGTTTACATTTGCAAAATTTAACTTCGTTCTCCTCATTGCAGCCAAGAGATTAATAAGTTCACATATATATTTAGTTTAGGCATTGGAATTTTCTTTTACTTGTCACAATATTGATCGGACAAACTATGGCACCAGGTAATCAGAGAGTATAAGGGATCAGGGTCCTCCCTCCAGATATTTGCTAATTACAAACAAGAATTATTGCATCGGTGAAAAAATACACTGTAACAAAAATACAGTGAATTTACTGATTATTTGTAGTAATTGCAAAGTTAAAAAAACGCCATGTTGATGATATTTTTGTCAATTATAAGCTATTGATGGACCGCACCTTTGAGGTGCGTGCCATCAACATTCCATATTCGTACAAAAAGTCAAGTTTAAATTTTTTTTAATATCACAAGTAAAATTACTGTCAAATACCAGTGATTTCATTAGATTTTTTTACAGTATACCTCAGGTGGAAAGTTCAGGAAACATCGTGAAAACGCAATTTTTGTTACCCTTTTTTATTTTGTTTGCCCAAGAACTTGGTCAGACAAAAAATTTGGTGTTGCCTAATCTCAGATTAATCGATTTATTATCTGACCCTGTATGTGGGCCTTTGGAATTGCCTCCTAGTATTTTGTTTTATGTCGCATGAGGCAACTAAATGGACAGAGAGTAATGGTAGACGGTCTTTTAATCACCTTGTACCACTCAATTGAGTTTGTTTTACTCGTTCAGTCGTCCCTGGAAACTTCCAAGTTCAGAGATAACTTATGCGTACTACAATTTGTAGTCGTTCTTAGCCGTTCACGAGGTGTTAGTTGGTTTTATGTAGGCGCTACTGATGGCTTTTTCGAAAGGAGGTTAAAAATGACAAATCAGTGTAATGAAAGGACGAGCAATCATGATTTTCATTTCTAGTGATATCATAAAAAGCACTATATACAGTTATGACAATAATAGTAAAATTAGTGTAAATGAAAATTACGAGCTTTATATTCTAAGCAGTATTTTCATCAGAAGTTTGTAAAACAACATTCTCGTACCCAGGTAGAGGAATTCGTTCATAAACATGTGATGGATCTAAAAATATAATAATATGTATTTAATAGTAAAATTGAAAATATTCAATCGGACTAGTTTATAGATTAGCAGGTTAGCTTATGCTAATTTTTTATACAGATATACTTATGTATTCCCATTAGCAGAAAGTTCTTGAAATATTTAATGGCCGTTTTTGCAAATCGTCTTTCGACAAAAAAGAGTTATTGATATCCTACCGAAATTGGCAATATATTTCAAGTTGACCTCATTCTTTTATACGTCACTCAAAATCTACGTTTCTAAAAATCTCAACTACTGTGTTTTTTGTTCTACTCTCTTGTTGCTGCAGATTAAAAATGTTGAATCAATTTAGACTACCTTCGTTATTCTTTGGTTTTTCTGTATTCGAAACAGCCTGATATCCCGCCGTTTCATATAATGTTGTATCTTGATACTGTTCTGTCATTTGTGAAGAGTCCATATTTGAGTCTGCCCGTTTACGGCGTTTTATATAAAACGTAGTTCCAATTACCAATGCCACAGCCATTACAATTCCGACCACAACACCAGCTATCCAAACTTTACCTAGTTAATAATAATTAATGATTTACTTGGAAAGAAATTATAATATTTTATGTCTGTGCAGTAGTTTTCAAATCGTATAAAAAGATTGCCCTGTATAGAAAATTTATGCCTCAAATCATTATCAAATATATTCAAAATGTTTTCGAATGTTCTCATCTGAATACAGTTCCCCACATACATTTCCATGATTGTATTTGAATAAAGTAAAACTCGGGTATTTGAATTTGCAATCATTGCATTGCTACAAATGCACCACCATTTTTCAGACAGGGTGGAATAAGGTACTTATACAAATAAGTTTTCAAGTATTTCGGATGAGAGATATTGGCAAGCTCGATATGAGGAATTGCCCGTTGTTGACCAATTTTGAGAAAGACTTACATACAAGTTAAATCAGCTCATATTCTTTAAAAATGTGAAATCATCGAAACGAATATTAGAGGATTCCTCAAGAGCAGTATCGTATAGTGAAATTTGAATTTAATTAGTATTAATATAACGAATATTTAATAAAGCTTTGATCATCTCCGATAAAGATAGCCAGGCCATGACATAGCCCATTAAAATAATCTGGTCAAATCAGATTCGAGCGATTTAAGTAGAGCTATTCGATTTTACAAGTGGTTTTTTGTTGAGACAATAGAACAGAGTTGCACTTTTAGGGTAAATTATCAAAAGTCACATTTGAGGATATCAGTAAGTTATTGGTATACACGGAGAACAAAGTTGGACCAAAAATCGATCCTTGTGGAATACTCGATGAATAAGTTCCTATACGTTGACGGAGCAAATAGGCTAATGAGGATGTACATTCCACATGTTTTGAGAAATGGAGACAGACCCACTTCCAAGATTTTTGTCCACCACCCGCATCATTCTGGTTAAAAAATATTTTAGCATAATTTTCAACTTCCGAAATCACTAGTTTTTATTCTTTCATTCCATGTCCATTTCAGGAATTCTCTTTAAAAAAGGTCAATATCATTTAGGAGTCACTTCGGGGAGACAAATCGACTCCAAGAGTCCAGACATTTTCTAATTTTCATTCGATTCAAAAATATTACTGGTAATTGATAAGATACTGATGATGCTGTTATCTCAGCTGTTTGAAGGACTGCACAATTGTTGAATAATTACATATGTGTGGAAACCGCGATATGTCGTATGGAAAGTTGAGCTTTATAAATTATACCAAAAGCATATTGTAATCCTTTGAACATCTTGCAAATAAATAACACTCCGTTTCGTATTCCTTTTTGTATTAAAACTTTTTTTTGCAAGACGCTGATGCTCGTTCTAATGAAGAAAAATGGGAACAGAAACTATTTATTTTTCTCACCCTTTGCAGAGTCAATTTGTCCATTTTCAAAATACTCAACAGTACTTTCTTGAAACATTGCCTTGTGTTTTTCATCTGGTGTTGTTGTTACCATGTACATACTAAAAACATGAAGGAAATTTAAATTCTCATCATATAAATTGAAAAAAAAAAAACGTGAACTGAAAAAGACAAACATTGAAGTTTTGATATAGGTTTAACTAAATTACCTGTAACTCTTGCCAATACTAAGTGGCCAATTTCTTGCCCCATAATAGGCATTATCATCTCTAACGTTTGTGTCTGTTATGTCGCAACCAGTGGAACTGTCATCTCCGAGTGTAATTGTAAATGATTTTCCGGTGAACTCTAACCTGATACATAAAAAGCCATGTCCAATTTTTTTAAGATATGCAATCTGAATAAATAAAAATAAAAAATATTGCAAAAAGAAATAATAATAATTAGATTTGATGGTTCAGTAAAGTTTTTATTTCAAAGATGAACATGTACCTTCGGATTGCAATTGACAAATATTCTTCGTTCTCTGGAATTTCGTCCTCAAGTGCTGTTGATGAAACTCTTCTAAGTTCAACGATACTAAATAACTTTTGATCATTTTCAATCCTACCAGCTTTAACAATGATGAAGATGCAACTGAAATTTAGTAACTATTTTTGTAAATTCTTTTTTGTCAAATCAGCAATATTGATTATTCGAATTATGTAGTGCAGCAATTGCATTTGTGAAAAAAGTAAAAAATTTAAATCATTTTAAAGACAATTAAAGGTAGAGTGCGCGTCACAACTGAAAGAAAGAAAAGGCAGACTGAAACTTCCACACACCTGATCGAACCATTGCTTTCGTCTGGGAAAGGAATTTCTATATTTTGTGTAGGTCCTGGTTCTTGTTGAACAAAATTAGGAGCATCGATAGAACCTGGAGCTGAAAGGGATAAAGCACATTTTATTGTCAAATATGTTTCATTTGTCAAAATTTTCCAACAATGAAATTATTGAAATTTCAAATTAATAGCTCACCTTGGCTATCTGCCTCACAATTACCAGAAGCTGTTGTTGTTGGCCCGATTCCAGCACACGAAGTCGCAGAAATTTCAAAAATATATTTGCGGTTTGGCTTCGGCTCCAGATTATAGCGTAAGTTTGAAGGCAAAACATCAACTTCTGTTGTGATTGTTGTCACATCTGTGTTTGAAGGTTGGTGAACGAATACCTCTTTGTATTTTATCTGGATGGGAGTCGTTGGATAGATTTAAAGATGAAAATCATCAACGATATTGAAATGTGACAAAATAAATATGATTATTGACATTGATTTAATCACTACAAATGAAAATTTTCGGGGCATTTTAAAGGGTAAGGTTAATTTTATATGCAAGTTATATAATTTGGACTCTTTTGTTTTTCGGCTTGCTTAAACGGGAATTATTTATTCGTAATTTAAAACAGATGGAAAATAACTAACTTTGAATGATTCAACATTCTCTGAGTCAGGAGAGTTGGGCCATTCCCAGGTAACTTCACAATAATTAGTTTCGTAATTTTGTGTTACAATCGCTTCTCTAACTGTACCAGGCAAGCCAATTCCTGTAGTTGCGTTCTTATGGTCGGTCAGTTCAGCTATGCAGTCAGATGGACAAGCTGTGATCTAAAAACATGCGAATGAATAATCAGATAATTTTATCTGGTGCACTTTTCATGTACTGAACTAGGTTGTTTCAAATATATAAGCTTTTTTCCACACAGAAAAGTTCATGACGATTATGGAATTTATACTTTGATTAAAAGTTGTATAAAAAGCAAAGGCAAAGTGTTTTCGACTAAAAGGCTCGTTACGGACTTCGAAAAGTTTATGAGTTTGCCGATGTGTGCTCGAAAGCAGTTGTTTATCTTTGTGTATTAAGTGTTTCATATTGATAATTTGATTTTGTTATCCAAATTATTTAAATAAACATTAGAATTTGTAAAGGGGTTTTGGATCCAGTGAAGAAATTCCATATCAAAGAATCTTCCGTTTGTACAAGACGGTTTACGATTCGATATTCATAACATTGTCTCTCTAAAAAATTTTCGCCAGTTTTACAATCATGAAATTGTTTAAATGAATGTTTTGTTTTTTTAAACTACTATCATTAGCACTTACAGATATATTATATCTTGAATTCGTGTTTAAACTGTCGATGATAAAAGTTTGAGAATGGTTGTTGGCGGGATAAATTTCTTCGGATCGTTCCCACACTTCGGAGTATAATAAAGTTACTTGATACCTAGAACATTAGCATTATTCCGTCTCTAATTGTGGAAATGGTTACAATTTTATCGATAATATATATAGTCGATAGTAATTTCCATGAAGGTGATGATAAATGTGTCTCTGCGCTTTGAAGGCGGAATTTTACGGACAAATCAACCCTGGTATATCCAGTGACGATGGAAGCTCGGTGTCACATCCGGTGGGGGCATAAAATAAAGGTCAAGCCTGCTGAGAACAGTAGCATTAAATTCTTTGGTGAAAAACCTGAGCGACTTAGGCAGGCGAAGGTTTTTTTTTTCCTTTGAGAAAATACGAAGATAAATCTTCCTTCATTTTAGCCATTTGACCACTAGAGCGCTAAGCTAACTAAAGCTACATGGAATGAAAGAATTGGAACTAAGGATTTCCCCATTCCTGTCAAATGTCAGAACAGATTCTTGAACTAAAAACTATTGCATCTGTAAATAAACAAGGTGGGGCTACACTGCGACGACGTGACAATCTTTGCAGACCGAAAGAATTTTTAGGACCAATCATATTAAACACAGGCCGGTAGAGCATGCTGAGAACAGTAGCGGAACGGCACTGCCCCACATGAGATAACAACACTCCATGCAGGGTTGAAATAGAGATTTGTACAATAATTTGAAAAATAATTTCGGGTGTAATAGTACTAGTGGAATATAATAACTGTTACACGTACACATGTTTGATTGTTGCTTGGGGTTGCCATATAACGCTTATTTTTCCTTCTTCACTGCAAGCTTCTCCTTCCGCAGCAATTATTTTCGGCGAACTATGCTCTAAATTTGAACACAAATGTTTTTAATGGCGCTCAAAAAGCGCTAATATATTGTACAGCGTATTGATAGGGCCGGGACTTAGAAATCCTCCTCATGTTTTTTTGCAATTGGGAGAAGAGACTAAAAGGGGATGTTGGATATTGATGGTGCTACATTTTACAGTAACTCTTTGGCATATGAGTGGTTGTTAGTTGGTATCTTTGAGAAATATTTCAGAGTTAAAGCTATCGATTTTCGAGTCTTCCATGTTATTAAATTTTTGTAGCAATTTTACCAAATAGGCTGAATAGATGGCACAGTAGTTCGGAAAAAAAATTGGCCTCCAGTGATGCTTTTTTAGTGTTACTTATAACTATATACCTTCGCATGTATCTCCGTAATATCCAGTATTTGTGCAGTTGCATTTAAAATGTGGATCTGGCATTGTTTCAACAGATATACATACTCCATTATGCTGGCATGTACCCGGGTTTTTATCACAATAAGAAACTGAAATGGATGGAAAATATTTTTAATATCGTTATACATTTTTCAATAAATATGAAATCATAATTGCAAGTTTTATGCATGATGTATATTCTTCGCTTAAAAGCTTGATTAGAAAGTGGGGTACGATTTACGACAGCAGTTCCTCTTTTAATAGGTTCGCACATTATTATGATTAGGAACTTTTATGATACTAAATACTAACTTTGTGCCACAAAATTCGAAAACCGTCAACTACCATTTTTTACAACAAGTCACACAAATTGACCTGGGATTTAAAGTGGTGAATCTATCCTCCATTTCTCCTGCGGCACAGTCTCAAAATCCAAAAAACAAACAAAAGTCATTCAATCAAAAATGTCGACCTCGAGGAAGCATAAAATATGATTTTTTGCTTTTCAAACAATTAATACAATTAATTTTACTCTTGTGTTTCATATTCAGTATTCTGGCCTAATAAGAAATTATTCTTAGGATTCTTGAGTTATTTGCTATGACCTTTACTTGAACTTATAGGGGAACTCGTGCCCAACGATCCTTAAAAAGAACGGACGTTTTCAGTTTGTGTGTATATGTTCTATGTTACAGTTACCCGTATAATGCCTTGCGGAAGGTCACACTAGATGGTGAAACGTTTAAACGTCAAACCATCTGCCTTCCGTTTAATAAGATATATTGTATATATACGGTATATTGTTTGAAGAATGAATATTACAATAAAAGTTAGATGTATGTATCGTGTCTTCTTTGGCGTGTTTATGTGGGATTAAATACTTATCTTTCTACTATATTTTTGTGGTAGTGAATCCGTATGTTTACACAAGGATGCTAGAGAAAAATCTAAAATACTAGGCAAAAGGTTCGAAACTCTTTTCACACACACATATATTGTTGAAAATGCTTGTCCGAGGAAGCCTGACCTTAGTCAGACGAATTTTTACGGGAATATATGTGTAGTAAGTATCTTGTACCTCTGGTTAACAATGTAATGTTGAATCTAAAAAGCCAGAAGGCATTTAATTGACATTTACCTATCAATCACCCTGGGTCGTCAGTTGGTTCTTTTTAAGCTCTGCGTTAATTTTGGATTGAGCAAAAATGTCTCAGATTCAAAACAATCGATTCTCACCAGTCCACAGCACAATTAAGTTTTTATAACATTTTTATCATATATGTTTAATAGTTGGAAAATTAGTTCGTTAAAAAATTTGGCCTTCTGTGGAAGTTATAACTCTATACCTTCGCAAGTATCTCCGTAATATCCAGTATTTGTGCAGTTGCATTCAAAATATGGATATGCCGTTGATTCAACAGATATGCATACTCCATTATGTTGACATATATTCGGGTTTTTCTCACAATAGGAAACTGGAATGGATAAAAAATATATATTTTAATATGGCTGTATTATAATTGTTTCAATATATGAAATCACATTTACAAGTTTTATGCACGCTGTTTATTCTTCGGTTGAGCGCTTGCTTTGAAAGTAGGGTACGATTTACGGGGTAGGAAATAGATTTTTTAATTAATTTTATGCTTGTGTTTACTAATAAAACCTAATAAAAATGTATTCATCGAGCCATTGGAATAATCACGTTTTGAAGTAAGTAATGATTCAAAATTTAATTTCAAGCGTATTTGGCTTATCCATAATTATTAAAACAGTCCGCCACGTTAAGCAGTGCTGGGTAGAAACCAATCGTTATGGATCAACAGCCATAGCTTTGATCTAAGTATGGCGACATATGGTCTCAATTTCCTTTACTTGAATATCACTTGTTTTTTAGTTGAAAAGACGTGAGCCTTTTTCGTTTTTCTCTAGATTTGGTGCACATGATACAACTATGCCAGGTTGCGTATATTTTACCACTGGGAAAATATCTCAATTATAACTCCTACATAAATTATCGCGTCCCCAGCATTTATTAGTTTTTTTTTTTTTCTAATGCCCCTCTTAGCTATACTACAAAATATAATTTGATTATTTTCCCCATTTCGCATTGAAAAATTTACCTTGTATGAGGGAACTGAGATGAAAAACAATGACTTTTATTCATTGCAGTTTGTAGAGGGACATATGCATTTTATTGGCAAATGTTTTGCAAAGGTTTGGGAAAATACAAGGAGCAATCAAGACGTAGTTAGTTGAAAAAGCTGTAAAATGAATGCTTGATCTACTTTTTAGCCCTTGATCTTTTTCTTTAAAGGAAAGGTGAACTAATGTGGCACGTTAAATATTTGGTGTTATTTTAAAAACAAAACCATAGCGTTATTCATAAACGTTCAGAGAGTATTGAATACAAATAATGGAATGTCATGCACTAAATATTTTACCTCCACAAGTCTCTCCACTATATCCACCGATACAAGAGCATGTAAACTGGGACCCTCCTTCTTTTGGGATACATGATCCACCGTGTTGACATGGTTCGCTGTCACATTCTGAAGCTGGAATAACAAACAGACAAATATAAAATCAGTATTTATGCATGAGTAAAGTGAAAATTTAATTTGAAGATTTTTTTTAATTTAAAAAAAATTGTAAATTCCGCGATGTTAAACTGTCTTAGTTTTTTGGAAAAAGTATGTTTAAGAAAACGAATTTGAATATAGAATAACAAATCAAAACGGTATAGCATAAGTCTATCTTAGTTTTCCAGGTAAGGAATTTTTAGTTTGATTTGTTGCGTGGGTCTATTGCCTATCATTGTTACATTGTAGAATAGAAATCTTGTGTCTTTGTTCTCTGGAAAACTAGGAAAATCCATGAGTTTTCTGACCATTCCTGAGTGATAAAATCAGATTTTTGGACGGAAATATTTACTGAAACTTCAAATACTTCACAAACCAACCAAAGCACTATTATAACACTGAATAATTTTTGGTGCTGATTTATTTACAGGACGTTAAAGATTATTTGTTGAGGGTATACATTGACATATATTTTCATCAGCGATCAGGCGTGGTAAAATCATTATTGATTTCATTTAAGTTTGAAATAAAATTGAACCGCTACAGAATAACTCGCATATGCATGTCATAAAACCTGCACATATTGAAAAATGAACATTGTTCATGCGCGTACGTGCTCGCTGACCCATTTAGTGTTCATATTAATTAAACTGTAACAAAAAGATGTGTTGTAGAATGTAGTAGAAATAGGGCAGGTATATATAAGCTGATTTGATGTGATTTTGCAAGAATCAATCTTTTCTATGCTTATATAATAAGCGCCAGAATTTTCGTTAGGAAAGGAGGATTTAAAGTGTAAGAGTTATGGCGACGTAATAGGCGCCGTGTGTAAACATTATTAGAACAAAATATTTTACTGTACGAATAAGTTAAAGAAAACATACAAAAACGCGTAAAATGTCACATTTTAAAGTGCAACAATATTTTGCAGTTCAGAATGGGGTAAAAATGCATGCTTGGTCTACTTTTAAGCTCCTGATCTTTTCTTATAAAAAAAAGGTAAACTAGAGTGGCACTTTAAATATTTGGTGTTATTTTAGAAACAAGAACCATAGCATTATTCATATACGTTCAGAGAGTATTGAATACAATAATTGATTGTCATGCACTAAATATTTTACCTTCACAAGTCTCTCCACTATATCCACCGATACAAGAGCATGTAAACTGGGATCCTCCTTCTTTTGGAGTACATGATCCACCATTTTGACATGGTTTGCTGTCACATTCTGAAGCTAGAATAACAAACAGACAAATATAAAATGGGTATTTATGCATGAGTGAAGTGAAAATTTATTTTTAAAAATATGTGAAGATTTTTTTTTCAATTTAACAAGATTTGTATATTCCCAAAGGGTATACTGTCTCAGTTTTTTGGTAAAGTATATTTTAGCAATCGAATTTAAATATAGAATAACAAATCAAAACGGTATGGCATAAGTCTATCTGAGTTTTTCAGGTAAGAAAATTTTATTTTGATGCATTGCGTGGGTCTAGTGCCTATCATTGTTTCATTGTAGAATAGAAATCTTGTGTGTTTGTTCTGTGGAAAACTAGGTAAAGTCATGGTTTTCTTGCCATTCCTGAGTGACAAAATCAGATTTTTGAACGAAATATATTTTTTACTGAAGCATCCAATACTACACAATCCAGAGAAGCACTATTATAACACTAATCATTTTTGGCGCTGATTTATTTACAGGACGACAAAGATTATTTTTTGAGGGTATACATTGCCATAACTTGTTATCAGCGTTCAGGCGTGGTAAAATAATTATTTGATTTATAATAATAAAATAAAAATTTGATTTATTTTTGAAGTAAAATCGAACCGCTACAGAATATATAACCCGCATTTGCATGTCATAAAATCAGCACATACAAGATAATGAACATTGTTCATGCATGTACGAGCTCGCTGACCCATCATTTATGGTCATATTAATTAAACTCTAACACAAAAAGATGTGTTGTGGAATGTAGTAGAAATAGAGTAGTTATATAAAAGCTGACATGACGTGATTTTGCAAGAATCAATCTTTTCTACGTCTATATACCAAGCACCAGAATTTTCGGTAGGAAAGGATGATTTTAGTAAGAGTTATGGCGTCGTAATAAGCGCCCCTTTAAACATTATTAGAACAAAGTATTATACTGTACTAAAATGTTAAGGAAAACATATAAAAAGGCGTAAAAGACCACATTTTAAAGTGGTGAATGGTGTAAAAATGCATGCTCTACTTTTAAACTCTTGTTCTTTTCTTATAAAGGAAGGTTAAACTAGGGTGGTACGCTCCCGAATTTGCACGTTAAATATTTATGTGATGTTTTTCTTTAAATTTCAAATATTTTGCAAAGAATAGTCGGAGATTATATCTCTCAAACCTCGCCTCTTTTCTTTTCTATTTAATAGAATATGATAACACGAAAAGTTTTTATTTTATTTAAAAAATCTAATAAACAAGTTTTGTCGCAATGTTCCAGGGGTTGCGTGTTGTGTGACACTGTGGCGGGTTTTTCAAATCAAGGATAATAAGTTTATTCATATACGTTCAGACAGGATTGAATACAAATAAGTGGATGTCATGCACTAAATATTTTACCTCCACAAGTCTCTCCACTATATCCACCGATACAAGAGCATGTAAACTGGGACCCTCCTTCGTTTGGTGTACATGATCCACCGTGTTGACATGGTTTGCTGTCACATTCTGAAGCTAGAATAACAAACAGACAAATATAAAATGGGTATTTATGCATGAGTATAGTGAAAATTTAATTTTGAAAATATATAAAGATTTTTTTTTTTTTGATTTAAAAACATTTGTATATTCCCAGAAGTTATACTGTCTTAGTTTTTTCGAAAAATATATTTTAGGAAACGAATTTGAACATAGAATAACAAATTAAAACGGTATAGCATAAGTCTATCTTAGTTTTTCAGGTAAGAAATTTTCATTTTTTTAATTCAAAAAATTTGTATATTCCGAAAAGTTATACTGTCTTAGTTTTTTTTTGGAAAAGCATGTTTTAGAAAACGAATTTGAATATAGAATAACAAAACGGTATAGCATAAGTCTATCTTAGTTTTTTCGGTAAGAAATTTTTATTTTGATGCATTGTGTGGATCTAGTGCCTATCATTGTTTCATTGTAGAATAGAAATCTTGTGTGTTTTTTCTGTGGAAAACTAGAAAAAGTCATGAGTTTACTGACCATTCCTGGATGATAAAATCTGATTTTTGAGCGGAAATATTTTTACTGAAGCTTCCAAATTTACACAAACCAAAAAAGCAATATTATAATACTGAAAAATTTTTGTAATTTATATTAATAATTTATTTACTGGACGTCAATGATTATTTGTTGAGGGTATTCATTGCCATATATTTTTATCAGCGATCCGGCGAGGTAAAATATTTATTGGTTTGATATACGTTTGAAGTAAAATCGAAGCGCTACAGAATATATAATCCGCATATGCAGGTCATAAAACTAACATACACGGGAATATGAACATTGTTCAAGCGTGTACGACCGCGCTGACCCCTCATTTATGGTCCAAATTAAAGAACACCTAATGATGTGTTGTAGCAGGTAGTAAAAATAGAGTATTTATATTAAGCTGGTATGACGCGAGTTTTCAAGAATTAATTTTTTACCAGTAATACACCAAGCACCTAAATTTTCGTAGGAAAGGTTGATTTAAATCGTAAGAGTTATAACGGCCTAATGAGCGCGTGTGTAAACATTATTAGAACAAAATATTTTACTGCACTACAAATTTAAGCATCAAAACGTGTAAAAGGCAACATTTCAAAGTGCAACATTGTTTTGTATTTTGAAATGATGTACAAATGCATGCTTAGTTTACTTTTATACCCCTAATCTTATCTTATACAAGAAAGTTAAACTAAAGTGGAAGTTGTGCGTTAAATAATTGGCTTTTTTTAATTTTGAACTTTTTCAATAGGCTTGACGGGGACTGTATCTTTCATCTCAACCCCTTATCCCCTACATCTTTTTCCTTTAAATTTCTGCAATAGAATCTGAAAACATGCTAAGATTTTTTCAATTTCAATGTATTACAATGCAACCCTTCACCTCTGTTGTCGTTAAATGGGAAAGTATAGGCATTTTGCATCTGAGATCAGATAAGAATGCAAATATGCAAATAGATTTTTACTTTAAAATAACTATAAAACATGTTTTGTCGTAATGCTCTAGTGGTTGTGTGTTGGAATCTCAGTATATATATCTTGGTTTTGGTCTTCAGAGTCACCTAAGAGAGCATTAAGGACAAATAAATGAATCGTCATGTAATAAATATTTTACCTCCACAAGTATATCTATCCACTATATCCACCGATACAAGAGCATGTAAACTGGGATCCTCCTTCTTCTGGGGTACATGATCCACCGTTTTGACATGGACTGCTGTCACATTTTGAAGCTGTAATATCAGACAGACAAATAAATAGTGGGTATTCGTTACTGTGTGGTGTGAAAATTCATTTTTTAGGTAATAAATGTAGATTTTTTTTTATCAATTTTGATCATTTCGCAGGTGCGTAGATAACCACAAAAATTTGTATTGTCTACCGCCTAGAGCAAACGCCGAATGTTTTGAATATTGCTTTCCTAATAAAACTTACTTAAAATTATTATCACTTTATATTTATATTTCTCAAATTGCTCTGTTTAAACAATCTAAAAATTTATGTTATAACTTTTAGGAGTTTCATTGCACTTCAATTTTGTTTAAAGAAGCCATCCTGTGGTCTAACGGAAGCATGAGTAAATGGAGATTAATTCAGTATTTCTGAAAAACGAATGTTTATTATTTTATAAATCTGATATTAAAATGAAAACCTTCAAAAAAGATGAAACTTTATTTTCAAGCTTGTCTAACTTCTACAGCCCAACGGTATTTTACTTCCACAGGTCCTTCCGCTAAATCCACCGATATATTAGCTAGTAAACGGGCATTCGCCTTCTTTTGGAAGAAATTCAAAACCCATACTCATTATGAAAATAAAAATTCAGACTATTTTATAAAAAAAATTGGCGACAGTGTATATATAATTGTAACTCAATAATTTCTGTTGTCCTAATGGCATTGAATGTTTAGCAAGTTTATGCGAAATCTTCGCTCTGTAAAATCAAACATACAGTAGGAAGCATATAATTGGTCATATACATCAATTAATCTCGAAAATGTCTTTTCAATACATTTACCTAACCATTTAATTTTATCTTAGTATTTTCGAAGCATATCGATACGCATACAGACACCCCATTTCAAAAGTTTCGTATTTCAATCAATCTAATCACTCAACTCTCTTTAACTTCGTTTGTACCACAGGCTCCAAAGTAGCAAAGAAGTAAAAATCAAAATTATTGTAATTGGAAGACAGAAAAATAAAAATTTGATTTGTGGAATGATCTGTTGTCATTGAACATTGCTTGTTGGCATCGAGTTTCAAACATTTTGGTTTTAACATTTTAAATTACTTTCTTGAATATGTGTGTACACAAGATATAATAACCTTCGTGGCGGAAGCCTTAAACGTATTTAAGAGGTTCTATGGCGGTCTAAAGTAAGGCGAACGCATACCTTCACAAGTTGTTCCGGTATAGCCGCCCATGCATGTACATGTATATTTCGATTCATCCTCTTCAGAAGTGCATGATCCACCGTTTTTACAAGGAATGCTGACACATGCGGGATCTGGAAAATAAGTTATTAAGATATGCATATGCATAATAATTTAAAGCTTTATTAATTTAATGCTTTCACGAATTAATATGATTTTCGAGGATTAAACGAACCCATTGCAACAATAATTCGATAAAACTTCCAATCAATGTCAATTCACGTTTTACATATCTAATAATCCCACATTTGCGTTGGAAGAATTTTTTTTCAACTAATATTTTATGACTGAGGCTTACGTTACTATTTTATCTCAAAATATTTTCGTTATTTGTTTGATATCGCCATTTCAGCGTAAAGGGTACTTTTAATATTTATTTTATTTCAGTTAAGTATTTGATGACCATGAATAAAATACATTTCATCAAGTAGGTATATTCAATATGCAATGATGGTTTTGAACAAATTTCAGCTTTTTTGGTAACGTGCAACAAATAGTGCCTATTGAGTAAAAAGGAACATTTTTTGGTATTTTGCTTACTAAACTAAACAACGAGAAACCTGGTACGTAAAAGTTTTTGATTTGGATTTTTTTGTGTATTTTTTAGTGACTGCACAATCTACTTGAAAACTTTTATGATACAAAATTACTGCCATATAGGTAATTTTAATCTTAATATTATATTGGTTAGTTACTTGTTGCCTATGCATGTCCGACATTTCATCTTGTATGTATATTTAGTACGTATGGAACATACAATAGCCCTTTGGGAAAGGTGATAAGCTAAAAATGAAAGGTCCATTAAAATGAAAATGAACAGATTTTGCTTGTTTGATATTTAACTTCAATAAAAATTATATTGTCAAGTGATATATAATGCAAACTTCTACAATACAGAATTGCTGTTTTCAATTTTTGCGTATGTTGCTATATAACAAGCTTATATTAATCATCTTTTCTAATCATTGAATATCATATTAGGAAATTACAATTGTTTTAAATAATTTTTAAAAAAAGGGGAATTATAATTAATTTGAATCCAGGTGAATAACAAAGTTAACATGCCAAAGCTCTCAATTAATTTGATTAGAATTTTTGTCACATTTTCTTATAACGTGATAGACTATGAAGACCGTTTTTAAATCAGGTGTCACAAATATATGTTAAAATATGAAATTAAATAAGAACGAAAAATTCGATCTAATTCTATATACCTATCTGGCAGACATATCCAACCGATGATCCACAAGCTGTATCAAACCATGCATTTTTATTTGCTTTAACGCAGTCCTGTCCATTAGTTTTTCCTCCCTCGTTAACGTCCCTGATATTAAAACAAGAATATTTTCACGATAATAACCAGGTATTTTTTATGTTAGTATTTGTGTACAACTACCAGGTCTGGATTATAAATTTACGTGATTCGTTGATATCTTGCAATGAACTACCTATCCCTCCTCCTTATTTCCTTACAATCCTGGATCCGTGTGTGAGAGAATTCACAAGGATACACGAATGAGATAATATCAAGCTAATATGCAAAAATATCATGTTCTCATTCCACAGAAATATAAGTTGATTGTAAGCTTTTGTTAGAACATAGTCTAACTTCTTCAGACAAGATTAAAGTGCAATGAGACTGAAAATGAGTATAAATATAGTCATTTGCAGTCTCATTGCACTTTAATCTTGTCTGAAGAAGTTAGACTATGTTCTAACGAAAGCTTACAATAAACTTATATTTCTGTGGAATGAGAACATGATATTTTTGCATATTCTGGATTATATATGGAAAAATTCATGATTCAGACAAAACTGGACATCATATTTGTGCTTCGTTACGATGCAAAAATTGGTTTTATTCAAACTTTGACTCAATTTAGAATTTGGAGAATCAATATTGTATCCATGAATTCTACGTTGACCAAAGAAACAATTTTCGGTTGTGGGAAGGTTATTAACGTACTTTATTATAAAAGTATGAAGTCTCTTCGAAAGCTTTGACAGCTGTTTGCACATTTCAACATGCTCAAGAAATATTTCGTAAATAAATTACCAATATTTTATTGTGACCAACATACCAATTTGTGTAACTAGTTCCCATGCCATCTGACCATCTATATTCACCATCATAATACTTCAATCCAATGTAGCGTTCTCCCGTATTTCTGTAAGGATTATAAGGCGTAAATATATTACTGTCGAACATTATTACCAGTTAATCAAATATCTGAATATATAACGTTATACGTGTACAAATGCTATGTATAAGTTAATACGCATGGATCTGTGTGTAGAAATATGATGAATACCGACAGAATCATATAAAAAACATATAATATTATCTACCAAGTTGAATCTGCAGCAAAGCAATGTATTTTGTGATGTTTATTCTAATAGGAAGAAAACTTTACATTGTTATAAGCTGACATAATGAGATTTAAATGCAGAAAACGTGTTCTAGTACGAAACAATTTTTGTATAATATTATAAATGCTTATGTACATGCACATATGTAAAGTCAAGGCTGAATATCGTGTATCTCAAATACATTCACAAATCTTGTCACATATACTGAATTCACAAGAACATTTCTAGGGAACAAAGATAATGTTTGTTTGCGTCATAAGGTCAAACAAAGAAGTAAAAGTTAGTGTGAAATTTGAACGGTTTTCTGCGATTGCCATAAACAATGGAAGAAATGTAAATGGTTTGAAACATGGAATGATGGAATCTCGAATGCCTTGTTTTGCTGAAGCATGCTTCGTGCTCGAGTATTACAAATTGTGGGGTCCTAGATGTTTGTAGGTTCAAACCGTGTGGGGAATGCTGATTTTTAAAAATAAATAAAAATCTTGCAGCAACCAATAGAAAGATAATTGCTTGCTACTGGACACCTATTACATCCACACATTGGAAAGTGCATACCGGTTAGGTAAAAGTTTGAATCCCTGGCTCGGAGCAGGTCACTACATGCATAAGGATATTCTTCTTGTGTTTAAGGTGCATTTTCAGCTTTTCCCTCGCAAGATGAGGATTGAACTGACACTCCGTGTAATTTAAAAATAAATTCTAACGCAAAAGAGACTTCAAATCAGAACATTTATTACAGTAACAAAAATAGCTGATGTAGCCTCATGCATAACCTAAAACGTAAAAACACGCGCATGCTCACCAAACTGTCATGAAGGATAATTGTTTCATTCAGGAAGTTTAATTGTAGAAATTTTTTTAGTTCAGTTTAAAGAGTGATTATAGTTCATATGCTTTATTAGATTTTCAATAATAAATTGCAGCTATTTTTTCTATGGCAGTTTTGATAATTCGTTTACGTGATCAATTACAATTGCTAAGCATCAGTGCACTTACGGAAAAAAATGACTTACCTGGTGAAAAATATATATAATTGGCATCTACTGACGAAATTTGACGTTAAAAACTTAAGTAAAAATTTAGTATAGGCATTTCCAAAAGTGACTTCTCTAAAATTACCAATTTTTTCGAAAAAAGTTCTAACATTCATTCTAAATAAGTTGGTCTCGAACACCGATTGACCACGACATTTTCGAAGTAGTTTTACTTTCAAACCCAAATCCAGATTCAGGTATTCCCATTATGGGATTGCAAACTTACATATCAATTACACACATTTTTCTTATTATCTATTTATATAAAGCCTAATTTGAACATTTAAATTACGATCAATTGAAATATTGCATTGGATGAAAACCATAATTAATCTCGCCGTTAAGAGAACGGTCGCAATGGCTACCCATGCTCTCCCGAGAGCAAGATATAACAAATTAATATAAATGTTATTTGTCACTGTTGTTTTGTTGTATATTGTTTACCAAAATGAATGATTTGATACAAGTATTCAATTTCAATAAAAACCATTATATGTTGGAAAATGTACATTCTTAAACGTGGGACCTTTAAATAGCAACAATGAAAACGAATACCCAATTAAGCCCTTCACGGCATCATTAAATGATAATGTTTTTGCATCAACAAGTTGTCCATTCCTCAGTGAACATCTACTTCTGGCTTCTGCATTTCCCAATTTTTCATCAAATCGCTCAAGAATATATCCATCATGTAAGGTTGTCGCGCGCGGGCCTTTATTGTAATTTTACAAATTTTTTAAAGCATAGTTTTTAAAAAAAATGTTGAGAGGATAATTAAATTGTGGGAATTCCTCACGATATTGAATGGCGATATTTTACATAAAATATTTCCATTTATGTTTTAGCATCTTCTGCTTGCTAATCATTAAATCTTTCGAGATAATATTTGCTGCAGACTGATAATTTTCGAAACTGATAATGACCCGAATTTTTTGAGTATCTTTGATATAAAAGTACTATTGCAGTTTGATTTTCAAAGTTTCATTCAAGTTTTATAGAAGCATGAGATGATAAACTTGAAACAATAATCATTAATTTTAGTTGAACTTACGCGATTGACAGATAAACCATGGTTTAGCCTCACAAGATAAATCGATCCATCCTCCACCATTGATGCATGCACAGTTTTGATTTGCATCATTTCCTTCCCCAGGTTTCCTTAGATATAAAGTGTATTTTTTATTGTTGATTACTATGGAAAGACAAGGTCAGTCATTCTGTTCATGACTGGAACAGCTGGTATATCACTACTTTTTACTACTATTGGAATTTCGTAATAGCTTTGAGCATAAATATTTTTTGTATATTTGCACTTGAACAAATTCATTCAGTTTGCGTTCATGCCGTTTCGACACAATCCCTCTGTGGTTCATGCTTGACACTGCGCGTTGGTTGTCACTGGCTTATCGCATATCATCTATAGTAGAGATTTTTTATAGACACTTCTGGAAGTCTTTCACCCTGCCGAAGGCCCTGTATGAGCGGCCACATATAGACGGAGAAGGTTAGAATTGCTGGAAAGGTATAATCTATTCTTGTTTGACTCAGTTACGTATTGCATCCGAGATTGGGGAGCATGGATTAACGAGGAGGATTCGAGTCCTATAACTTGAACCTGAGATACTAACGTGTTCAATCCACTAGGCCATCGCGCTCGCAAACTCAACCCAAGATTGGATAAAGCACACAAAATGTTACATACCAGTTATTGTATGTTATTTCAGTTTTATCACTGTACTGCCATTCACTATCCTCTTCAGAATATCTTATTCCCATCAGATAATACTCGGATGCATCGGACCTGGCGTTATAAATTTATATTTTTGTAAAACCTAAAACAAACAAGCTTGCATAATTAAAATTTTATCGGAAATTTGCAACTACTAGTCGATTTGCATTATTCTTTATTCGAGTCATTTCCAAACCCCAGACAGACTGATATGTATCTTTTTGAACTAACATGCACGAATACAAAAATAGTTAGTGTTACACGAATAACGTTAGATTTTTCTTCCCGCCGAGTGTACCAGTTATTAAACCATCGCTTTAAAGTGTCGCTCAATCAAACCTATCTAAACCTCATTCACTAATATTTGCCTGGATTTGTTTTAGAAACCAGGAAGTGCTATAAACCCTGCAAAAAGCAAAAAAAAACAGCAAAATATGTAGAAATGTGAAATTGTTATATTTATCTATAGACATTCATTAACAAAGCAAAATTTTTGTGCTAATAATATTCGGATAAAAAATTAAATAAAATTATCCGTGAATCGTGACAGTCAAATACGCTACAAATATTTAGGTACTCCAATACTGGTATTCGGATATTACCACCCTTGTTAGGTATACATCTAAATCAGTCTACTTTGAAAATACTCACCCAACCCAATCTACAACTTTATCGTCCATCGTTTTATCTTTTATCTCAACCAACCAAGCACCTCTCATCGAACATATATTTGAAGCGACTGCGTATCCATCAACTTTGTAATCAAATCTCTCCAGAAGATTTCCATCATGAATGATTGTAGATGAAGGTGGTTGAACTAAAGGTAATTTTCGATAGTTAGCGTAGTATTGAAAACATTTACTCTCGATGATTCGCCGGGATTTCCTACAAGACAGATCGAGAAATCGAGCAAAGTGAAAGCAATTCTGAGCCCAACATTATAAGTATTATCGTGTGAATACGCAATTACACAAAAACGGACTCCAACGCCGTTTGTTGTCATGTCTGGTATGTTACTGGTACTTAGAATACATACGCCTAATAAGATATATATTTTATTTCAAATATTTCAATATATTTTATTCAATGTGTTTGTACTCACGACTGACAAACATATACCCGTGAATAGCTGCATACAACACTGACCCATTTATTGTCTTCTATGCAAGCACAGTTCTGATTTGTACCACCTTGGGAAGCTTCACCATTTTTCCTGGGCGGAAGGAATATTTGAACTAGGACAATAGGTATATTTATCATATCCACATACTTGGAAAAAGATTGCTAAAGGATGCATGAACAGTTTTGATTTGTTCTACATCAAAATCAAAAAGAAAATACGCAAATATGAATCTTAGTAGTAGTAAAAATTTCGTAATACTATTGACAGTTTTGAATGTTGGAATGTGTTTAAAAAACTGAATTACCTAAAAAGGTAATTTACGTTTCATGAATGTTGAGTATGTACACGATTCGAATTTTAATTGTCCTCCAAAGGCGCATTACTGCACAACGAGTACAACTAAATGTATGCTTACCATCTGGTGTAGGTAGGTTCCTTATAATCGCTCCATCTCCATGTACCAGCAAAATATTTTAGACCCATTTGATATCGGGTTTTCTCAACTCCATTGCTTTTTAAAAAAAATATAAGACGGAATATGATAAAACAAAATTTCCAAAAATTTAATTAAAAAAAATACATTTTTCTTCCCAATTCTATAGCTAAAATGAAAAAATAATAAAATGAATATGCATTAAATTTGGAATCTAAATAATTGATTTTGCTTATTAAATAAGATTTTGACTTCTGACAATTTAATTAACATTATTGCTTTGCGTCCTTTTGTTTATTTTCTAATTATTTTGTTATATTTGACATTGAGAATGGATCGTTGTGATAAAGCGCAGTGTGTGACATTTGCCCTGGGCAAATATAAAACTATTTACAACATCTTAGTTTCCCTTTAGTCGCTTTCCACGGCATCCTGGAAACAAGTGACTGCAATTGTAAAGACCCATTAATAGAACTTTCAGTCCGCTAGGTACGGGCTTTAGAATATTTCTAAAGTATTTCCTGCGTGCCGTAAGAGAAGACTAAAAGGGAACAAATAAGTGGTAGATGGGTTTAACATCGTCCAGGGAAGATGCATCTCACTGCACTTTATTATGGCGGTCCAGTTCCGTTTAGGATATTTTCCGTTTAGAGCGCAGTTGCAGGTACTACGTCTTTTAGTAGCTCTTTGCTATTAGGTGGCCGAAAGTTGTCTCCTTTTAGGCTCAGCTTCCGACCTTGCTCAGAGCGAATTTTAACAATGAAAAGCCAAACAAACTCGTCATTATCATTATCAACTAGTGTTCAATTTTGAACATTGCTGATGACGTTTTCCGGTACGTACATGTTGTATTCAGATTAGTAATAGGAATAAGTAACCCTATTTTATTTACATTTTTGTTGCAAAAGTGACAATTCAAATTTTTGTGAATTAACCAAAAGCAAGAAATATTAGTAAATCAATGATGTCGAATATGTTGCTTGTTACAATCAAGTCGAACTAAACATATTTACAATAGTTCTTCCGCTGCGATCCGTATGTCATCTGATTTCGGCTCAAATAACCAGGCTCCTCGGGCTGTGCACCGTTTCTCAGCTTCAGTTGCATTGTCTACCTGTGTATCAAACCGTTCAAACAAGTATCCGCCGTATAGTATTGTTTTTTCTGTACATGTAATAAAGTATAAGATAATAAAACAATACCGCTTATACAATCTACTCGGTGTTTGAATGAGGCACTTAACTTTCTGTTTGAATTCAATTAAATAGCTATACAACTTTATGGCCTGACATTTGATCTAATCGGATGCAAAACAGATTTTAAATCAATTACAAAGTCCAATCACTGGACATTCTCAGTTAGTAATTCAAACGGAGGCAGTTGCAATTTTTTTCATTTTTTGATGATGATGCTTATTATGTTTTCTATTGTATAACGCATTGTTCTTATTGTTCAATAGTAATCTATAGGCTCGTAAATTTAAATTTCAATGGCTAGTGAAGATGCTAGTGAAGAGTGGGGTCAGAAAAGGCCACATACTACAAAAACCTGATAAATTTAATGACAAATTACCTTGGGAATTCACATATTTTCCAGCAAGAAGAAGAAGGAAAGCAGTCAATATAATATTATGCATTTTCATTTTTAATATACATATTACATGTAATTCAGGATACCAATTTGACTGCTAAACAAGAAGAATTCATGCTTTGTTAACCAAATACTTCACGCAGAAAGCAATGTATCTTTCAAAAAAGCTTTTCTGGGAAAAAAAAATAGGCTAGTCTAGAATGATTAACGTAAAAAATATATTTCGATATACTACCTCATCTTCACGCGGGTTCGACATGTATGTTCGATGTTTCTGAATTACAATGAAGTCGGAATATAAATTACATTTAATTACATGACCAGGACTACTTTGTAAATCTTTGTTTTATACATTTATATATTTTCTAGATTTTGACGCAACGACGAGGCGTCAATTGATATGTGGACCATGCAAGGTGCATAATGAAGGAATCGAATTTCCAAAAAAAAAAACATAAATATTTTGGATAATATTTTACAGTAAACATGTAAACGCACTTTTCCAATTCAATTAAAAATATAGCAGATCGTTGAATATTTTTACCGTCATTGATGGAATAAAACAAGCGTTTTGTCCCTTTAGCGCATTTCATCTGTGGTCACATATGTTTAATAAAATTAATGATCTGACTGTGACTTACAAATATTGACATTGCTTTAGCACATTACATAGTAGCTCTATATCTACCTGAAAACCCAAATTTAATGTAATGTGATTTCCCTAGTTTCAGTACGATCGCGTCAAACTAGTGTTGGCAATTTTATGTAATATTTATATAATACTCAGTTTACCGATTTTTAAATTACTTTCACGAAATTTCATGAAAATATAAAATAACTAGAGTTTAGCTTATGCCGACTTTTCGTTTGAAATTTTTCCTACCAAATTTTCTTGGTAAAACAGGGACATATACCCAGTTTACAACTAGGTACCTGGTTAATAAAACTTGATACCTTGTATATAATTATTAGATAAATTATATTTTCATTTTAAAAATGCTTTCAAAACAGACAGTTTGAAGATTTTAGCCTTAAAAGCTATTACAAATACAGAGAACGCAGTCAAATGACAATTACCTAGTTTATCCTGTTTGTAACCTAGGCACTACACCTATCTTTGACAGTTACCTGGTAATACCTTACTTCGGTTGCGGTAAAATTATTTTACTTTATCTATTGAAAGAAAAAAAATGGGTTGCCATCACTAGTTCAAATAAACATTTTGCATTTATCATAAATCATAACAAAATCGTTCTAATATGAGGTCATTAGCATATTACGCTGGCAAAAATTTCTTTAGGTCTTGATCAAAGAGTATTTTATAATTATTGCACGTATGCACAACCACGAAAGCAGAACGCATCAGATATATTGCGTTTAGTTATCCACGTTTTCGCAGTATTAGGCTGGCCGAAATAAAAATAGGTCTTGATCAAAGGGTGTCCTATAATTGCTGTACTTAAGCACGATCATTAAGGCAAAACTTACAGATATTTTAGTTCAAGTTGTCCATTTTGTCGCCGTTTGGTTTAGAAAATTGTTAATTTAGATTCAAATTCTCACAATTCAATTCATTGAGATTAACATTGGAACATTGAGGAAAAAGTATTACCTCAGTGTCTTAAAAATATATTAATTGGTACTCTAATGTCGATGGATATTCATCTCAACGTATTCATCGATTGATTATTTATGTAAATGTGTACCTAGATGTAACGTAAATTGGTAAAGATATTCAAACAGGCTCAGTACATGACAAGATCGTATACACACTCACTGTTTTTAATTCTTCACGATTCCAAATACTATGAAAATCTTTTACCATTGCGTATTGTTGCTCTAAATGTTCAACGTCCTAAAAATAGACAAAGCACACTAAATCGACAAAAAGCTTTGCACTTTCGGATATTCGCCTCCTGAAATCACGCTTTCAGACGGGACTATCTGTACCTAATATATGACAAGTGTATTCAAGTCTTAAATTTCTGCTGAATCTAATATGATTATATTTTATGGGAGATTTATGAGATCGTTGTATTTTCTGCATCCACACATTGTATCAAAAATTGTAAGGCGTTTCGATTTATTTTATCAAATCACTTTGAATAGAAAGTTTATACAACTGAACTAGTCTAGGTACAAAGCTCCGTGGCGTACTTTGAAAAATTGTGCTATGAACGAACGTACGTGCGTATGCCCTTATGGTTTATTATTGCTGACAATAACCTACCTTCCAAACTGATGCAATCTCGGTTACCGATACTAAGCACTGATACATCATATAGAAAGCGGGAGCGACGCTCATTTAATATTTGTTTTGTGAGCGCTTGGCATACGTCAGACATATTAATAAATTGGCAATTTTATATTCACAGTAAATCACGGCGTTGTTTCAATATCACATGTGATATATTCTAGAGAATAAATCTCAGGCATTGGACATAACTCACACGTTTTGTTTTATCGATAATTACTTTGGCTATACCCAATGGCTCGAGTACGATCGTAGAATATGCTGTGAATTACAGTAACATCATAAGTAATGACTATTGTCTGCTAACGTTTGTCATCAGTAAAAATTTCTAGAAGCAAGTAGAGAAAGTTAAATTGAAGTGATGCCGCAAGAAAGAAACAAGCATCGGAGTCCAGAAACTATTTTGTAAAAACTTCAATACCAGTGCTGGTTATCTATATTCGAATGAGAAAAGTGATCACGCTTGAATAAAACTGATTATGTTTCAAGTCTATACGCTACAATTTAACAGTCGTCCAAACCAAGTCAACTCAATATAGTTTACAATATTGTGTCAATTATTGGCTCTCTATCAAAGACATGCGGTTTCTCTTATGAGCGAAATTTCGCCAAATCAACTACATTCATTTCGGGGAAATGATCTTGACACTCCGTGGAACGTAAGGATAACAAGTGAGCACTGACGTTTTTGAAGTCATTTTGCCTTTCGCCCATATAAATATCTCCAAATTACAAACGTAAGATATTCTGGGTAATTCTATCACGGATGTGCTGTGCAATAGTTCATTGCGATAACTGGGCAATTCGCAAATTGCGATACAAGACGGGAGTAGGGAGGGAGATGCATCCTTCCACAACCAGAGTCTTTTATTGTGATATTATCATTTAAGATAATTTATTTTATTATGTAATATGTTGCTCATTGTGGCGTAATAATTTGATCATTAGTCATATTAATTTTACCTTTTCGTCAAAGCGATTTTTTATGAATATTTAAAATTGACATTGAAACTACTACTGTTCAGAGAGCCACATGAATACAGAATAAAGGAAGATTAAAAAATCTTCATCCTCAAAACATAATTATTGACACGAGTAGGAGGGCTATGTAGAATAATCCAGAGTTGCTACTTCAGACCGATTCAAATTTACTTGTTGTGTTCTATTGCGGTGAGGTAACAATGTCGATTTTAACAGAAGTAAATCGGATACCACTGATCTACAACCATACTAAAGTACAATTCTGGAAAAAACTATAGTCTATCACTTTTATGTTCCTCACACTACTCATCCCACTCAATTCTTCACAATTTTCATTGAGTCCCATATACTTTAATGATTAGTTGTAAACTTATTTTATTGATATCTATTCCGCAATGCAATATTTCTAAGAACTGCCCCACGAAAATATTTGCATTTCCTATCGAATAAAACAACTATGAAAGCTAGAAAATAATCAAAGCCTAAATATGCAAATTGACAAACATCACAAGATTCATAATGTTAGTTCGTTTTAATATTTTTTTTTCTTATCTAAAACATTAAAAAGAAGGTAGTTACATAATTTTCTACGAGAGAATAAATGCATATCCGCTATTTTTAGTGAATCGTGAGAAAGAAAGAATTAAGAAAAAAAAATTACAGACCAAATACCAAACGTTCAATATGGAGAACAAGCAGCAACACAAATGTCACTGTGAAATTATATCGCTACTAAATTTATTGTTCAAATTTGCAAAATTTGACTTCGGTTTCCTCATTGAGGCCACGAGATTTATAAGTTCACAAATAAAATTGGTGTAGCCCTTAAAATTTTCCTTTTACTGTTCACAATATTGATCAGTTAAACTATGGCATCTGGTAATCAGAGAGTACCGGATTTGGGTCCTCCCTCCAGATATTAGCTAATTATAAACAAGAATCATTGCATTGGTTACAAAATACACTGTAATGAAAGTACAGTGAATTTACTGATTATTAAAAAACGACATGTTGATGATATTTATGCCAAATATGGGCTGTTGATGGACCGCACCTTCGATGTGCGTGCCATCAACACCCCATATTTGTACAAAAAGACAATTTTTAAATTTTTTTTTATACCAAGTAAAATTACTGTCAAATACCAGTGATTTTATTAGATTTTTTTTCGTGTGCGTCAGGTGTAAAGTTCTGAAAGCATCGCGTAAAACGCAATGTTAGTTACCCTTTTTTATTTTGCCTGCCCAAGAACTTGAAAAGACAAAAAATTTGGGGTTGCCTAATCTCTGACCAATCGATTTATTGTCTGACCCTGTATGTGCAGTCTTTGTAATTGTCTCGGAGTATTTTGTTTTATGTCGTATGAGGCAACTAAATGGACAGGGAGTAGTGGTATACGGTATTTTACTCGCCTGGTACCACTCTTTTCAGTTTGTGTTACTGGTTCATTCGTCCCTGGAAAGTATAGTTCAGTTCAGTTCAGAGAAATATTGTGGGTACCATAATTTGTAGTCGTTCTTTGCCGTTAACGAGGCGTTAGTTGGTTTCATGTGGGCGCTACTGATGGCTTTTTCGAAGGTAGATTAAAATGTCTGGTGTTTCAAAATGAAAAATCAGTGTAATTAAAGGACGACCAATCATGATTTTCAATGCTACTGATTTTATAAAAAAAGATCATTTAAAGTTATCACAATAACAGTTAAATTGGCGTAAATGAAAATTATGAGCTTTATATTCTATGCCGTATTTTCATCAGAAGTTTGTAAAACAGCATTCTTGTACCCAGGTTGAGGAATTCGTTCATAAGCCTGTGATGGATTTAAAAATAAAATAATATGTATTTACTCGTGAATTTGAAAATATGCAATCGGACTAGTTTATAGATTAGCAGGTTAGCTTATGCTAATTTTTATACAGATATACTTATGTATTCCCATTATCAGAGAGTTCTTGAAAAATTTCATGGCAATTTTTGCAAATCATCTTTCGACAAAAAAGAGTAATCGGTATTCTACCAATATTGGCAATATATTTTAGGTTGAACTCATTCGTTTGTACATCATACTAAGTCTACGTTTCTAAAAACTCCAGCTATTGTGTTTTTGTTCTACTTTCTTGTTCCTTCAGCTAAAAAATATTAAATCAATTTAGACTATATTCGTTAATCTTTTGTTTTTCTGTATTTGAAACAGCCTGATATCCCGTAATTTCTTATAATATTGCATCTTGATTCTGTTCTGTCATCTGTGAAAAGTCCATATTTCAGTCTGCCTGTTGAAAACGTTTTATATAAAACTTAATTCCCATTAATAATGCTGCAACCATTATAAGTCCCACCACAACACCAGCTATCTTACCATTGCCTGGTAAAAAATAATTAAAAAATATTTTCAGGATTAACTCATACCTATTGAAAGAACGGGAAAGATTTACTTGAATAGAAATTTAAATGTTTCATGACTGTGGATTATCTTTCAAATCGAATAACAGGATTGCCCTGTATAGGGATCTTGAATCATTACCAAATTAAACCAAAATGTTTTCAAGTGTTCTAATCTGATTACTACTCTCTCAGCTGCCTCCAATGCCGAAACAATACCAGTTACAGCAACACGTAATATAGAAAGCAGAGATGGCAAATATTTGTTTTGTAGGCACTCGGCATACGTCACACATATTAATGCATTGACACTTGAATATTATATAATGCCTCTATTCAATCACAGAAAAAAGAGGGAGATTTAAATGAAGTTCTGGTTTTAAGAAATTGATAATAGTTATTGGCAATTCGTATCGATCGTATCGAGGCACAAATTATTCAAACCAGTAATCATGAGACCAAAGTTTATAAACCGAAAATGTTTTATTGAACTTTGAAGAAAATATATTTTACACACATATTCTGTCCTGAATGACCAAGCATGAATTCAAAAATATTAGCTAATGTTCACATGCCATCGATTTTGATAATGAGAGTGATTTGTGAAGGAAAAAGCCAAAAATGCTATTCACAGGGACTATAGTGATTCGAGAAAATCGTCCTGATCCGATTCGATTTTTTATTGATTCGATTAGTCTAGCCCTATAATGAATAACATGTTTCACTGGAAAGTTTTCACCTGATTATTTCTCAAGCTATTTTGTCAAGACAAAGTTAGAAATAAACAAAAATCACTGTATTTTGGTAATAAGCAAATCGATACCACAGCACAAAGTAGAAGCAACAAGCGTTGGTGATCAAATTGGATTTTGTACAATCGAAAAACAGCTGTCGGATATTTACTCTCTATCATAACCGCGCGGCAGACGTTGTCAATCTCATTTTAGTAACTTATTTTTCTGTGATTGTGCAATGGTTCAATACGAAATGTTCCTCACAAAACGCGTGTATATCGATCAGAATCGATCAGAATCGACATCGATCAGAAGTCGAACTCATTAACAGAAACCATCGGTACGTGTATTCGCTACCTATTCAAAGCAAATGGAATAAAATTAAAAAGAAAAGGTTTAAGGGAAAAAAGAATATAAATTAAATAACCCATATATTATTGGTGAACGATACATACTAAATTAGCACCCTCTAACGCAAACTAATCTCTATAAAAGCCATTATATTATACAATTTAGAATATCATATATTGTATTCTTGGCAACAAAGGTCGAGCGCAACATAAATTACGCAGTATTTGAATTTAACTTCCCTAGACAAAATAACACAATCAGCGCCTTATGTTATTCAGATTGAGTCACATACAGTTAATAAGGTTTATTGAATCAGATTCGCCTGGGCAATAACGATCATGAATTGCATAATATGAGATATTTTTACATATAGTGCGGTAGTTATACAATCTAAGTCAGTTATATGCTATTTGAGAACCCTTCGGGTGATTTGTTTTATGCGTTGCTGCAGGCTTTGCTTCGTGTTAACTTTGCAAATGAGTCCATAAATAGCAATTTTAATATTAGACAAAATACTATTTCTCCGACACATAATCAAGCAAGGCTTAAAGCCACAATACTAGTCTCGCCGATGCGTTGCATTACGTTTCGGACAACAAAGTGAAAACGGCAATACCTGCCTGAATATTTCATTTTTATTCTATGAATGTGTAAAAATTTAAGAAATTAATTTGCTCAAATTTTAGATTGATTCATTATCTGATCCTGTATGTTTGGGGTTCAGAATTGGGACTAAATGGACAGAAATAAGTAGTAGACAATCTTCCCCATATATATATATATATTGGAAACAAATTTTAAAATAAAAGTCTGGGAATAAAACAACAAACAATACTGATTCTCAACACTAGTGATTTTACGGAGGAAGAGATATGAAAATATATCATAATAATAGTATAATTAGTGTAAATGGGAACTTTGAGCTTCGTATTCTATGCCGTATTTTCACCAGAAGATTGACGGTGTTTTATATAAAACTTGGCGCCGGTTATCATTACAACAATTACGATAATTCCAACAACCACACCAGCTATTCAACCATTGCCTGGTTCAAAGCATTCGAAATGCTATTAGAGAGAAAGCATCCTATTGATCAATAATAGAAACTATTTATATGAATGGAAAATATAAATTTTCATTGTTATGCAGTATATTATAAATGGTTTAACGAAGTTATCCTATATAAAATATTGATATTCCAAATCTTCATCAAATCAAATGATGCTATCTAAATCACCTTTCATATACGAATTAAGGCAGTTGAGTTAAAAATAAATCATGATTTGTTTACTCGATTTTTCAAATGTGGGTTAAAAGTAAAATCTCGAGTAACTGGAATTGTGCCAATCTTGAAAACTGAAAAAAATTTAGAATAACATTCTCATGTTCTTCAATTCTAAGCATTTTTTTCATTACAGAAGGTTGCTTATGACAAAGCTACAATTGAAATTTATAAAAATTATTAAAAGCGTTAGCGTGAAAAGAGCTAGGAAATTGTCATATCTGAAGTTGTCTAGCGACCCTAGTTTCATAGTTAAGAGGACGATGCGAAAAGCTTTGGAGTCAATCATAAAGATGGCTTGTTATGGCTATTTTAGGCAATGGTCAAATACAGTCAATTTAGTGTTCTTATAGTTTTTACAAGTTGTAATTAAACCTGTGAGTCAATTTCAACTGCGTCATCTATATTTTATGGAATGTGAACAAAAACTTTTTTACCCAACTCTCTGTTTATTGAATATTCGAGAGTCCCCTCTCACTCTAATTTACAGGCAAAAGTGGATTCTAGGGAGCTTTGTGGTGCATGTAATAGGTCACTGTGACCAGTTTGGCGAATAGAACCATAGAAGGCGAGTTCAGTTGCATCCTGTGGAGTCGTTTAGCAATATAGTATCAAGTTGATTTTACACTCTATCAACTGCGGTGCACGTCTAACTCCAGAATACAACTCAGCTGCATAATTGGAATAACATATTTTGTTAAATTTGAGTCACTGATGGAACGCCCAGACGATACGCGGTCCATCTATGATTTATGCCTGACAAAAATATGACTAAGATGCAGTGTGATAGTGGACTGATATTCAAGGCAAAGACAGTCTGAACAGACCGAATGGGTAAAATCGATAATTTTCTCAAGGCATTCAAACCGGCCCGATCAAAGACCATATTACCTATAGCTCTTTTGAATGATATGCCATACCACAACCGTTCTGAAAAATCGCTTATTTTGAGCAATGCATTTTCATACCTATTTCAGTAGTAACGAATACCAATAAGACAAGCCACCACGTTTCGTGGAATTAAAACACTTGATTTAATTAAACAAACAAACCCAAATCCGATATAATACAATGCAATAATTGAAGATAGGAGTAGATTAATGAATGAGGAGAATAAAAATTAAATGATGAAAAATGGCGCTTATAAAGATAACAGTTGTTTGACGAAGCATTATTTGCAAAATTTGAAACAAACGTTTCGCGTAATTCACATTTGTTTACTTTTGGAAGAAAAAATTAAGTGAGATATAATCAACACTAGAAAATAAATTATTGCATAGAAATTGATTTGGGAAACTAGAACTATGAAAGAGTGTAATAAATGAATTCGGGTTTCCATTTTTTCTGGGTTCGGAAATGTAAAAATATATAACATAAAGACAAAATGGTACTATTATTGTATTGAATGTGAGCATGTTGTATTCCCAAATATATATATATACATATATATATATCTATTTGGAAACACAACATGCTCACATTCAATATCCAAATATATATATATATGTATATATATATATATTATCATGACATGTCGCCTCCTAATGGCCCATATACTTCTATAAACACAGATATTCTATATAAATAGAATGCATCTGCTAGGTGTCCGGCACGTAATGTTGAAATTTTCATCGTGTAGAAAGACGCTGACAAAATGACCAATTGAATGATTTCGGTATTTAGCCCAGGTAAATCCAATGAACTTAAACCAAATACTCACCCAATGCGTTGCAGTTCAATTATACCAGCAGAACAAGAAAATACGCGACATTCTCTGAACAAAAACTTCCAAACAAACAATGCGCACCATTAGCTTATCGTACGAAATCATAGGGAAAATGTGGGGGCCTCGACCATCTTGAACAGAAAAGACAAAAAAATGAAGCTTGCAGTTTGAACGTAACTAAATTATAATATATATATATATGAATGTATATACTTAACAAATACAACCAGATCATGCTGCTAAATTTATTGCGCCATATTTCGACCATTCAATTTATCCCCCAGTGAATAGTTCTGGACTATCTACTGACTACTACTATATACTGCCTTCTCTCCCGTCTGCAGACCAAGGGTATTTCTCATAGAATCACCATCCTTACATCATCCTCACAATCAATATAATTACAAGACCATAAAATCTTAAACACGAATTCGGAATGAAGGTACTGCTTGATAGAGTACACTTAATGCCCTTCCTGGTTTATTTAAGTTTATAAGTATAACATATATAACTATAGCTTTCTCTAAAAGCTTCCTTTCAAATTGAAACAAAGCGACTTACATCGATTAAGCTCTAGTACGTAATATCGAAAATGGAGGCGACGAATGTCAAATATTTGTTTTGGCCGCACTCGTCATAAGTCATTTAAAGATTAGCACAGTGACATCTTTGTCAAGGAATTGTCATCTTTGTAAACATATTATGTCACTACAAAACAAAACAGAAAGATAATTTGCGTTCTGCCATATTCATGTGGTAACATTTATTAACATGAATTTTTATTTAATGTGTATGTGACGAATGTTCACTAAAATAGTTTTGGGCAATAGACTGTAAGTCCTTAAAAATGGAATGACCGTTACATCGGCTTTTTTGATCAGGCAACTAGAGGACTATAACGTGTATCCAAATAAAACCAGGCATATTGTAATTTATCACGTTATCGCTGAAATAGGATTGAGATCCGTTACCATGAGTAAAGGTTGGGGGTTCCTTCTGCCATAGGTTAATTATTCAATATTCATTCGATATCGGTTTCTCATCGCACCGTGTTCTTTATTCACACTTGTACTTTGGTGGTGCAGAGAAAGCTTCCAAAAATTTATAGGCATAGCGAAGTGGTAGTATTATGTGGCCCATATACTCCTATTCACACAGATATTCTATATAAATGGAATACATCTGCTCGGTGTCTGGCACGAAATGATGGATTTTTTATCGTGTAGAAAGACGCTCTCAAAAAGGCCAATTGAAGGATTTAGGTATTCATCCCAGGCAAATCCAATGAACTTAAACCACATACTCGCCCAATGCGTTACAGCTCAATTAAACCAGCCGAACAAAAAAAAAAACACGCGGCATTCTCAGAACACTAATTACGTGAAATCAACTATAAAATAAAACGGCGTTGCTGCATGTAATCCAAAAAAACTTCTAAACAACCAATACTCATCCTTAGCTTATTGTACGAAATCAGAGGGAAAATGTATGGGCCTCGAACATCCTGAATAGAAAAGGCAAAAAAACAAAGCTTGAAGTTTGAACGTATCTAAATTATAATATATATATACTTAACAAATACAACCAGATCATGCTGCTAAATTTATTGAGCCATATTTTTACCATTCAATTTATCCCCCCAGTGAATAGTTCAAGACTCTCTATACTGCCTTCTCTCCCGTCTGCAAACCAAGGGTATTTATCATAGGGCCGCCATCTTTATATCATCCTCTTAATCAAAATAATGACATGTACATAAAATCTCAAACACGATTTCGGAATGAAGGAACTGTTAGATAGATCACAACTATTGCCCTTGCTGATTTTCATGTTTTCATAAATATCATAAATATTTATAACTTTCTCTAAAAGTTTCCTTTCAAATTGAAACAAAGCGACTTACATCATTAACCTCTAGTACGTAATATCGAAAATGTCGGCGACGAATGTCAAATATTTGATTTGGACGCACTCGTCATAAGTCACACATAGATCAACACATTGACAGTGAATTGTCATCTTTGTAAACATAATATGTCACTACAAAATTACAGAAAAATTTATAAAGAATTGAATTATGAAGGGAAATATTGAGGCAACGATACTAAAACTGAGTCCAACTATATACATCGCATTTGACTCCAAAACTGAACATACCAATTATTCTAAGTTCCGGACAAACATCTTGTGTGTTTTTTTAATTCTAGGGAGCGTCAATATTAAGATTATATACAATAGTGAAATGATTGGCTAAATACCTTATTAAAGCGAACAAGACAGCTTTGGTGAGCAGATCTTGTTTGAAAATTTTTTAAATAAAAACAGCGAATATACGTCAAATTCACGGATAGTATTGGAGATTAGCATATAATTCAAAGTTTATTATAAAACATATATAGTGAATAACCGTCGATAATTTGTTCTCTACCAAAATTATGTGGTAACTTTTATTAACATAAAATTTGTATTTTTTATGCGTATGTGATGAATGTTCACTAAAAGAGTTTTGGGCAATAGACAGTAAGTCATTTAATTGGAATGACCATAACATCGGATTTATATACATTTTTATTGCAAAAGTGTTCAATCCAATTATTGTAAATCCAACAAAAACAACAGTTATTAGAAAATAAACCAGCCAATCCATGAAAGGAGAATGTTAAAGAAACTGTTGTAACATAAATGGAGTTGCTTGTTACATTCAAGTCAAACTGCATATGTTTACATTAGTTCCTCCTATCCGTATGTCATCGGTTTTCGGTTAAAATAACCAGGGTCTTCGGACTGTGCGCCGTTTCTCAGCTTTACTTGTATCGACTACCTGTTGTCAAATGTGTTCCTGTGTCAAACCGTTCAAACAAGTATCCGCAGTGTACTATTGTTTTTTTTTCTGTACAATATCGTTTATACAATGTACTCTCTTTAAATACATTCATAGATAAGATGACCTCAGTGTTTGAATGAGGCACTTCACTTTTTGTTGGAATTCAAGTAAATAGCAATACAAGTTTATGGCCTGACATTTTAAGTTATGCAAAACAGATTTTACAGACAACCACAAAAAATAGAACATCAAGTCAGTCCACTGCACATTCTGGGTTCTCAATTCAGGCCGAGGCAGTTGATTATTTATTTTTTTGATGATGTGGCCTAATATGTATTGTATTGTATTACTCATTATGATTTCTTGGTCAATTGTAATCAAGGCTTGTAAAATTAAAATCCAATAGATAGTGAAGATGCTAGTGAAAAGTGAGGTCAATCAAAAGTACATGTAAATTAAAAACCTGATAAATTTAATGACAATTTACCTTGGGAATCGACCTATTTCCCAGCAAAGAGAACAATGATAGCAGTCAATAAAATATTATGCATTTTCGCCATTAATTTACATATTAAATGTTATTCGGGATGCCAACTTGGCTGCAATACAAGACGAATTGTTGAACAAATAATTAATACAGAAAGCAATGTATCTTTGGGAAAAGCTTTTCAGGAAAAATTAGGCTAATCTAGAATGAATTATGTAACAAAATATACTACGAAATACAACCTCATCTTCTCGCCGATTCGACAGGTATGTTGGACGTTTCTAAAGTCCAATGTAGTCGTAATATAAAATACATGATTTTGATGCAACGATGAGACATCCGTTAATGTGTGGACCATGCAAGGCGGATAATAAATAAACTAGATGTCCAATTTGATCGTAAACGGAAATGCTATTAATAATAACTTACAGTAAATACACAAGCACATTAGGAAGAATTCTCAAGCATTGGGCATAACTTACACGTTTTGTTTTGTCGATAATTACTTCGGTTATATCCAATGATACTAGTACAGTCGTAGAATACACGGTGAATTACAGTACCATTATAATTTACTTATATTTGAAACGTTCAAATGATCTGTATTTAAACAAAAACAATTGTTTGTGTGTTAACGTTTGTCATCAGTAGAATTTCTAGATAAGTTAAAATTAAGTAGAGAAAGTGTTGGAATAAATTGCAGTGATGATACAAGGGAAAAAAGCAATGGAGACCAGAAACCATTTCGTGAAAACTTCAATACCAGTACTGGTTGTCTATATTCAAATGAGAAATGCCATCACGCTTAAATAGATGTGATCATGTGGCAATTCTATCCACTACAATTTAAGAATCGTTCATTCTAAGTCAGCTCAATTTGGGTTTCATAAAAGTGACAATTATTGGCTCTCTATCATAATCATGCGGCTGATTTTAATAGCATAAATTCCGTCAAATCAACTACATCCACTTTGGGGAATTGATCTTGTCACATCGTGTAACGTATGGATTACAAGTGGGCACTGACTTTTTCGGAGTCATTCTGCCTTTCGCCCATTAAAATATCGCCAACTTAAAAACGCAAGATATTCTCAACCTTTTTTATCACAGAGGTGCTCGCAATGGGGGAATTCTCAAATTGTGATACAGGACCGTGGATAGGGAGAGAGAGGCATCCTTCCACAACCAGAGTATTTTATTGTAATATTCTCATTTATGATAATTTATTTTATTTTAATAAAAAATAATATGGTCACTGTTGGGTAATAACTTGATCACGAGTCTTATCTATTTTACCCCATTCGTCAAAGCAATTTTTCATGATGATTTGTTTTATTTATATTTGACATTAAAACCACCAGTGTAGAGAGAGCTACATAAATATAAAAATGAAGGAAGATTTAAGGATCTTTATCCACAAAAGATATTTTTTGACAAGAGTCGGAGAGCTATGTAGGATAACTCAGAGTTGCGACTTCAGAATGATTCGAATTTACTAGTTGTGTCCTATTGCGGTGAGCTAACAATGTTAGTTTCAAAACGAGAAAATACGATAACACTGATCTAACAATCATACTAGACTACAATTCTGAAAAAAAAAACTGTAATCAAACTGTAATATCACATATACTATTACTGATTAGTTGTAAACATAATTTATTGATATCTATTTCACAAATCAATATTTCTAAGAACTGCCTCACGAAAATATTTGCGTTTCTCTCCGAGGAAAACGACTATGAAAGCTGGAAACGTATTAAAGCCGAAATATGCCAATTGACAAACATCATAAAAATCATAATTTAAGCTCGTTTTAATATTTTATATTATTAATATTATTACTCTTATCTAAAACATTAAAAAGAAGGTAGTTACATAATTTTCTACGGGAGAATAAATACAAATACAAATAAATACAAATAAATAAAATTTCAAGACCAAATACCAAAAGTTCAATATAGAGAACAAGCAGCAACACAAATATCACTGAGAAATTATTTAGTTACCATTTTTATCGTTTACATTTGCAAAATTTAGCTTTGTTTTCCTCATTGAAGTCAAGAGATTAATAAGTTTACATATATATTTGGTTTAGCCATTGGAATTTTCTTTTACGTGTCACAATATTGATCAGACAAACTATGGCATCAGGTAATCAGAGAGTATACGGCATCAGGGTCCTCCCTCCAGATATTTGCTAATTATAAACAAGAATTATTGCATCGGTGAAAAAATACACTGTAACAAAAGTACAGTGAATTTACTGATTATTTGAAGTAATTGCAAAGTTAAAAAAACGCCATGATGATGATATTTATGTCAATTATGGGCTATTGATGGACCGCATCTTCGAGGTGCGTGCCATCAACATCCCATATTTATACAAAAAGTCAATTTTAAATTTTTTTTAATACCACAAGTAAAATTACTGTCAAATACCAATGATTTTATTAGATTTTTTTACAGTGTACCTCGGGTGTAAAGTTCAGGAAACATCGTGAAAACGCAATTTTTGTTACCCTTTTTATTTTGTTTGCCCAAGAACTTGGTCAAACAAAAATTTTGGTGTTGCCTAATCTCTGATTAATCGATTTATTATCTGACCCTGTATGTGAGGTCTTTGGAATTGTCTCCTTGTATTTTGTTTTATGTCGTATGATGCGACTAAATGGACAGAAAGTAGTGGTAGACGGTCTTTTAATTACCTTGTACCACTCAATTGAGTTTGTTTTACTGGTTCAGTCGTCCCTGGAAACTTCCAAGTTCAGAGATAACTTATGCGTACTACAATTTGTAGTCGTTCTTTGCCGTTCACGAGGTGTTAGTTGGTTTTATGTAGGCGCTACTGATGGCTTTTTCGAAAGGAGGTTAAAAATGACAAATCAGTGTAATGAAAGGACGAGCAATCATGATTTTTAATTCTAGTGATATCATAAAAAGCACTATATACAGTTATGACAATAATAGTAAAATTAGTGTAAATGAAAATTACGAGCTTCATATTCTAAGCAGTATTTTCATCAGAAGTTTGTAAAACAACATTCTCGTACCCAGGTAGAGGAATTCGTTCATAAACATGTGATGGATCTAAAAATATAATAATATGTATTTAATGGTAAAATTGAAAATATTCAATCGGACTAGTTTATAGATTAGCAGGTTAGCTTATGCTAATTTTTTATACAGATATACTTATGTATTCCCATTAGCAGAAAGTTCTTGAAATATTTAATGGCCGTTTTTGCAAATCGTCTTTCGACAAAAAAGAGTTATTAGTATCCTACCGAAATTGGCAATATATTTCAAGTTGACCTCATTCTTTTATACGTCACTCAAAATCTACGTTTCTAAAAATCTCAACTACTGTGTTTTTTGTTCTACTCTCTTGTTGCTGCAGATTAAAAATGTTGAATCCATTTAGACTACCTTCGTTATTCTTTGGTTTTTCTGTATTCGAAACAGCCTGATATCCCGCCGTTTCATATAATGTTGTATCTTGATACTGTTCTGTCATTTGTGAAGATTCCATATTTGAGTCTGCCCGTTTACGGCGTTTTATATAAAACGTAGTTCCAATTACCAATGCCACAGCCATTACAATTCCGACCACAACACCAGCTATCCAAACTTTACCTAGTTAATAATAATTAATGATTTACTTGGAAAGAAATTATAATGTTTTATGTCTGTGCAGTAGTTTTCAAATCGTATAAAAAGATTGCCCTGTATAGAAAATTTATGCCTCAAATCATTATCAAATATATTCAAAATGTTTTCGAATGTTCTCATCTGAATACAGTTTCCCACATATATTTCCATGATTGTATTTGAATAAAGTAAAACGCGGTATTTGAATTTGCAATCATTGCATTGCTACAAATGCACCACCATTTTTCAGACAGGGCGGAATAAGGTACTTGTACAAATTAAGTTTTCAAGTATTTCGGATGAGAGATATTGGCAAGCTCGATATGAGGAATTGCCCGTTGTTGACCAATTTTGAGAAAGACTTACATACAAGTTAAATCAGCTCATATTCTTTAAAAATGTGAATTCATCGAAACGAATATTAGAGGATTCCTCAAGAGCAGTATCGTATAGTGAAATTTGAATTTAATTAGTATTAATATAACGAATATTTAATAAAGCTTTGATCATCTCCGATAACGATAGCCAGGCCATGACATAGCCCATTAAAATAATCTGGTCAAATCAGATTCGAGCGATTTAAGTAGAGCTATTCGATTTTACAAGTGGTTTTTTGTTGAGACAAGAGAATAGAGTTGCACTTTTAGGGTAAATTATCAAAAGTCACATTTGGGGATATCAGCAAGTTATTGGTATACACGAGGAACAAAGTTGGACCAAAAATCGATTCTTATGGAATACTCGATGAAATGGAATAGGTTCCTATACAATGACAGAGCAAATAGGCTAAAGAGGATTACATTCCATATATATTGAGAAATGGAGACAGACCCACATCCAAGATTTTTGTCTACCAACCGCATCATTTTGGTTGAAAAATATTTAAGCATAATTTTCAACTTCAGGAATCCTTAGTTCATATTTTTTCATTCCATGTTCATTTCAGGAATTCTTTTTTAAACCGCCAATATAATTGATGAGTCACTAAGGGGAGAAAAAACGACTCCAAGGGTCCATAATTTTTCAGATTTTTATTTGATTCAAAAATGTTACTGATAATTGATAAGAGGCTGAAAAACGATACTTGTTGGCATAGGCCGTTTTGCCTCAGCTGTTTGAAGGCCGGCACAATTGTTGAATAATAACATGTGTGTGGAAGCGCACATTGTTGTGTGGAACGTTGAGCTTTATAAATTACACCGAAAGCAAATTGTAATCTTCTGAACACCTTTCTTTTTCGTATCGAAACGTTTTTTGCAAAACTCTGATGCTCGTTCTAATGAAGAGAAATGGGAACAGAAACTAATTATTTTTCTCACCCTTTGCAGAGCTAATTTGTCCATTTTCAAAATACTCAACAGTGCTTTCTTGAAACTTTGTCATATTTTCTTCATCTGGTGTTGTTGTTACCATGTACATACTAAAAACACGAAAGAAATTTAAATTGTTTTCAAATAAATAGAAAAAAAATGTTTGACTGAAAAAGACAAACATTGTAGTGTTGATATAGGTCTAACTAAATTACCTGTAACTCTTGCCAATTTTGAGTGGCCAATTTCTTGCCCCATAATAGGTATTATCGTCTCTAATATTTGTTTCTGTGATGTCACAACCAGTGGAACTGTCATCTCCGAGTGTAATTGTAAACGATCTTCCGGTGAAATCTGACCTGATAGATAGGAAAGCCATGTCCAAATTCTTAGAGATACACAATGGTAATAAAAACAAAATAAAAATAAAAAATATTGCAAGAAAAAATAATAAACCGATTTGTTTTAAAGAATTGGTTAGGTCAAGTTTCCATTGCAAAGATAAACATGTACCTTCGGATTGCAACTGACAAATATTCTTCGTTCTCGGGAATTTCATCCTCAAGTGCTGTTGATGAAACTCTTCTAAGTTCAACGGTACTAAATAACTTTTGATCATTTTCAATCCTACCAGCTTTAACAATGATAAAGATGCAACTGGAAAATAGTTATTGTTTTAGTAAATCGTTTGTTATATAAACGTGCATCTTTTTGCTTTCTGTGTATTAAATAATGTTTTTTTTTCATATTTGCAAATTTAAAGGAAAAACTTCAATTGTATTTGTGAAAAAGGTAAGTGCAGGTGAGCAAATGCATTTTCATATTAAAGAAGACAATTGAAGGTGAGTCTGCGCGTCACAATTGAAAGAAAAGACGGGCTGAAACTTCCACAAACCTGATCAATCCATTGCTTTCATCTGGGAAGGGGATTTCTATATTTTGTTTTGGTCCTGGTTCTTGTTGAATGAAATTAGGAGCATCGATAGAAGCTGGAGCTGAAAGCACAAAGCACATTTCTTCGTCAAAAATGTTTCATTTGACAAAAGGTTTTTGATACAGCAATATATTTAAGAATTTCATACAAATTATTCTAATAATAATATTATTGAAATTTCAAGTTAATAGCTTACCTTGACTATCTGCCTCACAATTTCCAGAAGCAGTTGTTGCTGGACCGATTCCAGCACAAGAAGTCGCAGAAACTTCAAAAATATATTTGCGGTTTGGCTTCGGCTCCAGATTATAGCGTAAGTTTGAAGGCAATATATCAATTTCTGTTATAATTGTTGTCACATCTGAGTTTGCAGGTTGGTGAACAAACAACTCCTCGTATTTTATCTGGATAGGAGTCGTGGGGTAGATTTAAAAAATCGCATCAATGAAATTGAAATGTGACGAAAAAAATATTATCATAGAAATTGACAAAATACCAATTTTCGGAGTATTTCAAAGAAAAAAATGTATTTTAATAGTTGAATTTAAAATAAATAATGCAGTAAATTAAATTTATAAACAAATCATGCAATTTGGATTCTTTTGTTTATGGCTTGCTAAAACTGGCAGTATCTACGCCTAATCTAAAACCGATGGAAAATAACTAACTCTGAATGATTCAACATTCTTTGGATCAAGAGAGTTGGGCCATTCCCATGTAATTTCACAGTAATTAGTTTCGGCATTTTGTGTTACCAACGCTTCCCTGATCGTTCCAGGCAAGCCAATTCCAGTAGTTGCATTTGTATGGTCGGTCAGTTGAGCTATGCAGTCAGATGGACAAGCTGTGATCTGAAAACATGCGATGGAATAATCAGATACTTCACTTCTATTGAAAACAATATATATATATATGGAATGAACAGTCACCAGTTTATTTTATGTGTTATCCTTGGTAGATCTTAAATCTTATTTCGTGCCCTTTTTATGCACTGAACTAGGTTGTTTTACATTTATAAGCTATCTTCCATATAGAAAAGTTTACAATGAATATACAATTTATACTTTGAATAAATATGGTATAAAAAGCAACTGCTGTGTTTGGCTAAAATGCCCGACACAAATTTTTAAGTTGGGCAATGTGTGTTCGAAAGCAGTTGTTTATCTTTGCAAATATATTGTAATAATACTGATACTTCGATTTTGTTATCAAAAGTATTCAAATGAAATATTAGAATTTGTAACGCGTTTTCAATCAAGTGAAGAAATTATATATCAAAGAATATTTCGTTCGTACCAAACAATATACGATTTGATATTGCTTATATTCTCTCTACAAAATCTACCGTTTTACAATCATAAAACTATTTGAATGAATTTTAAACTACTCATCTACTACCAATAACACTTACAGATATGTTATATTGTGAATTCGTGTCTAAATTGTTTATGATAAATGTTTGAGAATGGTTGTTGACAGGATAAATTTCTTCAGATCTCTCCCACACTTCAGAGTATAATAAAGTTACTTGATACCTAGAATGTTAATATAATTCCGTCTGTGATTACGGAATTGGTTACAGTTTTATCGATAATATATATAGCCGATTGTAATTTTCATTGAGGGGGAAGTTAATTTGTTTCTGCGCTTTGAAGGCGAAATTTTATGGACAAATCTACCCTGGAATATGCAGTGACGGTGGAAGCTATGTGTTACATATGTTTGGAGGGCATAAGAAGCTAATTATTCTTAGGTAAAAAATCTCAGCGACAGAGGCGTTCGGAGGTTTTTTGTATTTTTGTTGAGAAAATACGAGAATAAATCATTCTTGATTCTAGGCACTTGGCCACTAAAGTGCAAAGAGCTACATGAAATGAATAAATAGGAACTAAGAATTCCTCATTTCTGACAAATGTCTATTGACGCGAGTTTCAAAGTAATAAAGATCAACATGATCAGGAAGTGAACCGTAAAAAGGCAAGGAAATTCAAAGTTTAGAGATTCTTGTGAAAATCTTTTTGCATAAAACTGTTTGTGACACAGTGTAACCTTCAAAGAGAACAAATGTTAATTGGAAACCCATCGAGTAGACCGGTTGAATATTTTTTTCGGGGGAATAAGAACAGAACAAACTCTTGAACAAAAAACATTGTATCTGTAAAAAAAACAAAGTGAGGCTACATTGCGACGATGTGACAATCTCTGCAACCGGAAGAATTTTTAGGGCCAATCATATTTATCACAGGCCGGTCGAGCAAGTCGAGAACAGTAGCAGCGGTACTGCCCCTTACCTGATAGCAATTCTCTATACATGGTAGAATTAGAGATTTGTACAAATGAAGAATGATTTCGGGTGGAATGGTGAAGGAATAGTGCTAGTGGAATATAAGAACTGTTACAGGATACATGCAGATATCAACCAAATAGTTTGATAAATTATAACACTTACACATGCTTGATTGTAGCTAGTGGTTCCCATATAACGTTTATTCTTCCTACTTTACTACAAGCTTCTCCTTCCGCGACAATTATTTTCGGCGAACCATGCTCTAAATTTAAACACAAATTTTTTTTGGCGCTAAAGATGCGCTATTATACTATTATATAATGCAGCGTATTGATAGGACCGGGACTTAGAAATTCGTCAACATATTTTTTGCGATTGTAAGAAGAGACTAAAGTTGGGGGGGGGGGGGGGGGGGGGGGTGTTAGATTTTGCAGGTGCTTCATTTTACAGTAACTTACAGTAACTTTCACGGTATTATAGTTTTGTAACAATTTTATCAATAGGTTCAAAAAATGGCAAATTAGTTTCTTAATAAATTTGACCTCTTGTGATGCTTTTTATAGTGCGACTTATGTATCTCACTCCCGAAATCATTCTCCATTTGTACAAATCATTGATTCGACCCTGTATGGAGTATTGCTGTCACATTTGGGGCAGTGCCGCTGTCACTGTTCTTAGCATGCTCGATCGTATTCAAAGGCGTGTGGTCAATATGATTGGTCCTAAACTTTCCTGCAGTCTGCAAAGTTTGACACACCGCCGCAACGTCGCCTCACTATGTTTATTTTACAGATATTATAATGGTCTTTGTTCAAAGGAGATTTCTGCTCTCGTTCCTCAGAACAAAATTTTCAATCGATCAACACGATTGGCTACCAATTCGCACCTATTCACTGTGGAGGTTCCACAATGTCACAAACAGTTTTATGCAAGAAGCTTTTTTCCAAGAATATCAAAACTTTGGAATTCCTTGCCTTCTTGCTGTTTTCCTGATCGTGTTGATCTACAAGGCTTTAAAACTCGCGTTAATAGACATCTATCAGGGATGGGGGTTCTTTAGTTCCTGCTCCTGCATTTTATGTAGCTCTTTGCACTTTAGTGGATGCAGGAGAATTTTCAAGTTTGATTCTTCTTCTGTGTCCTTGCTCTGAGCGAATTTCAATAAAAAAAAAAAAAAAAAAAAAAAAAAAAAAACTATATATAACTCTATACCTGCGCACGTATCTCCGCAATATCCAGTATTTGTGCAGTTGCATTCAAAATATATATCTGCCATTTTTTCAACAGATATGCATACTCCATTATGCTGGCATGTATCCGGATTTTCATCACAATAAGAAACTGAAATGGATGAAAAATTAAAAATTTAAACTTCAATAAACAATAGAAATTTCAAATTTAATATCGTTGTATGTTTTTCAATAAATATAAAATTATAATTGCAAGTGTTATGCATGATGTATATTCTTCGCTTAAAAGCTAGATTTGAAAGTTGGTTACGAATTACGACAGCTTTTCCTCTTTTGATAGGTTTGCGCATTATTATGATCAGGAACTTTTTAGAAAACAAACGGGAATTTGTGATACTAAATACTATTTTTGTGCCACGAAATTCATAAACCATCAACTACGGTTTTTTGACACCAAGTCATACAACTTGCCCTGGGATCAATTTTTCACATATATTTTGCAGTTAAATGCAGTTAATCTATCACTATTTTTCAAGCGGCACAGTCCAATATTCAAAACGACCAATAAAAATCATTCAATCAAAAATGTTGACTTTGAGGAAACCGAAATAACACTTTTTTTTGTTTCTCAAACTCCTACAATTAACATCACACTCGTCTTTCATTTTGAGTACTCTAGTCTACTAGAATTCTTTATAGGATTTTTAATTAATTGCTATTGTCTGCAGGGAGACCTATACCCAACAACCTGGGGACTCATACCCGACAACCCTCAAGTACAAAACTTTGTAGCGTGCTTGTGCATCTGCTCTATGTTACAGTTACCCGCGAAGTGCCTTGCTGAAGGGTAAAATCGATGGTGAAAACTTTGAGCAAGTTTCAAGCAAGATGTATATATTTCGGTAGAAAGCTTGATTTGAAAGCAGTTTACGATTTACGGAATACGAAAAAGATTATTTGCTTGTTAAACTTAAACAATTAATTTTATTCTTGTGTTTCCCGTTCAGTACCGACCTAATAATACTGTATTCTTCGAGTTGTTGGAATAACCACGTTTGAGGTGAGTAATGATACAAAATTTAATTTAGATTGTATTTGGCAAATCAATAATTATTGAAACACTCCGCCATGTTAAGCAGTGTACTGATAGGCTCCGATGTAGAATCTAATCGTTATGGATCAACAGTCATAGCAACCATTATGGCGACATAGAGTCTCAATTTACGTTACTTGAATATTTTAGTAGCACAAATCACTTGTTTATTAGTTGAAAAAGACATGGCCTTTCACTTTTTTTCTCTAGATTTGGTGCACATGACACAACAATGCCAGATTGCGTACATTTCACCACTTAGAAAATATCCCAATTATATCCCTTACAAAAATTATATTTGCAATTTTTTTCGAACACCCCTCTTACTTCGTATTAAGGAACTGAGACAAAAAGAAGATTTTTTATTAAAATAATTTTGTTCACTGACATATCGTGTAATCATGCGTGCGTTTTTTCGAAAAGTATCGAAAAGTTTTCAAAAATACAAGAAACAATCAAAATGAAATAATATAAGTAATGTTGATATAATAACTGATATAAAAATTGTTGTTATTTACAGGACGTCGAGTGTTTACATAGTCGTATATTTTCATCAACGATCAGGCATTGTAAAATGACTACTGGTTTAATTTATGTTTGAAGTAAAGGCGAACCGCTACGGAATATATAGCTCTCATATGCAGGACATAAAGCCATCACATACAAGAAATTGAACATTGTTCATTGTGTACGAGCTTTCTGGCCCACTATTTATTGTCAATATAAATAAAACTTTAACACCAAACAATGTGTTGCAGCAGTTAATAGAGATAGGCAGTTTTACATAAAATTGTATAATATACTACTGTACTACAACGTAAAGGAAAGATAATAAAATAACGCGTGAAAGACGATATTTCAATGTACAACAATTTTTTTGTAGTTGAAAATTATGTAAAATGCATCCTTGGTCAACTTTTAGACCCTTGATCGTTTCCTTTAAAAGGAAAGTACACTAAAATGGTACGCATCCGATGTTGTGTGTTAAATATATGCCTTATTTCAATAGGTTTGTTGTGGATTGCATCTCTAAAAGCTCGCCTGTATTCGTGTCTTTCAAATTTTTACCATAGAATGTGATAATATGTTAAGTTTTTATTTTCAATTTTAATTTATTACAGTGCAGTTGTTCACATGTATTGTTGTGAAAATACAGGCATTGAAAATAAAGGCATTTTGCATTTGGTGTTAAACATGAATGCAAATATCAAAATATATTTATATTTATGAATAACTTTTAGACAAAAACATACAACATGTCTTGTCGTGGTGGATTAGAGTTTGCCATTTTGGAAGGCATCTTGGTTTTCTGTTAATGGTGTCACTTGAATGGTGATGACACTATGGTGTTTTTAGAAACTGGGTTCATAGGTTTATTCATATACATAAGAGAGTTTTGAATAAAAATAACTGAATGTCATGCACTAAATATTTTACCTCCACAAGTTTCTCCACTATATCCACCGATACAAGAGCATGTAAACTGGGATCCTCCTTCTTTTGGAGTACATGATCCACCATGTTGACATGGACTGCTGTCACATTCTGATGCTGGAATAAAAGAAGGACAAATATAAAATGGGTATTTATGCATGAGTAAAATGAAAATTTAATTTTGAAATTATGAGAAGATTTTTTTTTTTTTTAATTTCAAAAAGTTTTTACAGTCCCAAATGTTATCCTGTTTGCGTTTATTGAAAAAGTATATTTTAGCAAAATATTATACCAACATTAACCTAACGAAACGATATAACATGAGACAATTTAGGTTTTAGATATTTTAGATAATCAATATTCATTTTAATACCATGTAATGGTCTAGTGATTATCATTTTGTCATTGTAAAATATAAATCTTTTGTTTATTGTCTCGAATACTGGCAAAGTCATGATCTTCCTGAACATTCCCAAATGTTACGATCATATATTTTGAACGGGAAATTTTTGACTGAGGCTTTCATCATTACACAAACAAAAAGCATTATTATAACAGGTGATTAATACTGTATATTTGGCTCTGATAAATCACTGATTAAATAGAGAAAGTGATTTTTTTCCAAAGCAACAATAACAATTGGTCGAGGGTATACGTAGCCGTATATTTTCATCAGCGATCAGAGGGCATAAATAATTATTGGTTTGATTTATGCTTGGAGTTAGGGACAGTCGCTACCTGATATTAACCCTCTCATGCATGGCATAAAACCCAGCACAAACTAGAAAATGAACATTGTTCAATGCGTACGAGCATGCTCTCTGATCATTTATTGTCCATATTAATAAAACTTTAACACCCAACAATGTGTTGTAGCAGATAGTAGAAATAGGGTAATATTACACAATATTGTACTATATAATACTGCACTACAAAGTAAAAGAAAGATTATAAAAACACGCGTAGAGGGCGACATTTTAAAGTGCAACAAAATTTTGTAGTTGAAAATGTTGTAAATTGCATTCTTGATGTTGAAAAACGAATCGAAAACAAATTAATGTATTACTATGTAAACTGGGATCCTCCTTTCTTCTGGTGTACATGATCCACCATGTTGACATGGACTGATGTCACAGTTTGAAGCTGGGATATCAGACAGACAAATATACAGAGGCTATTTTAATGAGTGGTGTAAAAATTACATTTAGAAAATAAATGTAGTTTTCTTTTTTTCAATTTTATTAACTTCGCAACTGCTTACATAACCTCGAAAATATGTATTGCCTACAGCCTAGAGCAGATTTCAAATGTTTTGAATATACTTTCCAAATAAAATTCACTCATACTTATTCTCAATTTGTATTTATATTTCTTAAATTGCTCTGTTTGAACATTATTAATCATCTAAAAATTTTACAAAAATTAGCAAATATTACTTTAATACATTTTACTGTAACTCTTTGGCATATGAATGGTCGTTAGTTTGTGCATTTTAAGAATCTTTCAGATTCAAAGTAATCGATTTTTCTCGAGTCTTTTACGATATTAAATTTTGCTAACAATTTTATCAAATAGGTTGAATAGATGGCAAAGTAGTTAGGTAGCAAATTCGGCCTTCTGTGATACTTTTTTAGTGTAACTTATAACTCTATACATAATTAGGTTTTTATAACATTTTTATCAAATAGGTTTAATAGTTGGATAATTTGTTCGTT
>OZ023139.1:23173932-23414850 GCA_963675895.2 Styela plicata | reverse complement strand
ATATTATGCTCAATATTTAATTCGCTTCTTGTGTGGATCAAAGACAAATATTTTTATAGCAGTGTTTGCGAAACAGTCTTAGTTGTGTCACTTTGTCAACTACGAAAGCCTGAAACACAAAAAAGATTATAATACATAGAACAAATGGTTGGAAGTATATCTTCCATTCTGTAAATATTAACTTTTCTACATTAAATTATTAAAAAAAAAAACAAGAATCGACATCTGGCATAGACATCCAAGTATGAGGATCGGGTCCAACTTTTCCTCAAGATAAACTTCAAATCTTTCCCCTCCTGTAAACCTGACGACAGTGGTATTAAAGAAAAAAAAAACATTGTGGTTTACCCATCTTTATTTTTGTTTGTTTTTGTATTAATTTTCGTAGTTTTCAAATCATTAAACATTTTATTTTGATAATGTTGTCTTTTTTTTACCTACTTACTCTTATAAAACCATTGATGCAAAACGTATTTTATGAAAAACGGTTTGACAGTTTATGATAAATGTAAATTGTCATTTCATGGAAGTACACATTTGGATAGTGGCATTGAATTTTCAAAAAAAAAAAATAGGAGCTTTTCGGTAGCAGTTTTAATTTTAAAGTTGAATTTTTTGCATCTTTTTAAGCATTTGTGATGAATGTCGTCATCTGTAATTTCAGCTTTTGGCATCAAATGATCTTCGACTTGGGTTATTAAAAACAGTATGAGCAGAAAATAAGTTATCGATAAATCCCTAGTTAGCATTCCAAGATAAAAAAATTCATTACGAATTGTTCAAATATGCATATAAACTTGTGCAAAAAAGGAGCCAGCGACAAAATGTATTGGGAAATAAGAATGTAATTTTAAACAAATTCTACTTGATATAGTGTGTAAATGATGTCACAAAAATATATTCAATTTTTTTCCATGAATTTGTTGGCTTGAAGATGTAGCAATCTTTTAAGTTGCGATTCCTAGTCTGATGGAACGGAACATAACTTATTCAAATTATATTTGAATTTCGATAATTCGAGTCTCTCCATCCCCATATGCAATTAAATCACATTGTACATCATACTGTACTAAAATTCCACATTGCGCTTTCAAATATTTCTCGATCTGCAGCTTTCACAGACTGGCAATCTATCAATGATCCATTGATACTCGGGGATAAATCAAGATTGATTTATCGCTGAAATCTTGATGCTATTACTGTCGGTCTCGTCATCAGATGATTGTCAGAGTATGTCAATTTTTGCGCAAATGTGTTGAAAACAAAACATCCAATATACTTTGCCGGGTGGTTTACGAGACGGAGTCGCTTCCATAGTAGGATATCTGTTAGCAATATTGACGCGAATTGCGTCTGGCAAGTCCCGCGAGCACATGCCTAGTAGAAAATTCTTTGTAAACTTGTCGTAATACGAATCATTTTTCTTAATAGTCGCAGAACTAGTGGGCCCTTTTATCAGAAAACCAATACTTGCCATAACTCCTCCCAGGTTGTTGTATTATCAAGTTTTGGCCACATTTTGTATCGTCATAGTCACTTAACGTTTAAAACAAAAAATACAATTTAGCGAGTCCCTTCAGTGTGATGTTGTTACAACTACTTCTCATTTTTGAATATATTAGGATCTATGCAATTTCTAATCTCGCTTAACGTAAATTTCACTAGATTTTACGATCTGATTTGAAGTGATATGTTATTGCGGTCAATATTCACAAAGCTATGAAATTCTGGTATCCAAGAAGCAGCTTGCGTAATTGGTCGTAATTGGTCGTTCAAGTGGCATGGACAAAAAATTATTAGCCAAAAAAAGCTCGAGCTCGGACACGTACATGTAATTTCATAAATGTTTAAAATTAATAATATTTTAACCATTTTTTTAGTATATTGTGCAAGCAAACTTAATCCATGCAATAACGGAGGAAGCTGTGTGAACAACCCAGGAATCGATCCATATTATATATGTGCATGTACGCCCGGATATTTTGGGGAAACGTGTAGCAGTAATCGTGAGTAATCATATTAGCTCATTTTCATAGAATAGGCTTTAGTGAACATTACCACTAAATAACCGATAAAATTTTGAAAGCTGGCTCTGGGTTTGATTACTAATACGCGTAGAAGGCGAGCAAAAAACTAATAAGATTTCCTACGTTTTGAGGCCTTTTTTGAAGGCAATTCTACGAAATATTCAGTTCGGGAGGGGAACCATCCCTCAAACACGCCAGTGACGGCATTAGTGAATTTACATTCAACAAGGCTCTGTACCAGTTACTTACAAGCGAACAGGGTTAGTGTATTTGGAATAATAATCTGGTCTTTTCGATTCGGCTTAACCTACAAAAGAATTCACACCTTAAATGGAGTGGTGGGTATTGATGAACAACCAGTACTATCGAGCTACGCTCTAAGGCTCTGTATTACAATGTCCCAACGAGGAGACAGTAGCTTTCGTGCTATTCAAAACTATTTCTGTTAATTTATATTATTTACTCTTCGCCAGTTGGCGAAGTCCTCTTTCATTAGGTGTTAGAAAAAAATTATAATGAAATCGTTAAATATGAATGTGTTGTGTAGCAATTTTTTTAACGGATTAATTATATTGCGCGTTTTACCATATAAACGTATGTTTTTTACAATTATCATAATAAATTTAAAAAAATTACAGTACACACAAAACCAGTTTGCTGTACACTTTGCGACATTATCATTATAAAATATAAATACACTTCCGGAGATATTCCTTCTATCATTCATTATTAGGGTATCTGAAAAAGTTACACCAATCAAGTTTTAGTCAGATTTTTGATTGTCGTTACCGTTTAACACAAAATAAAATTTAGCGCGTTTCTTCGCTGTGCTGTTAATGTATAACCTTATTCCAACTCCCACTTGAATCATTATTTTTGAATCGCATTTTTGAAGAAATTAGGATCTGTACGATTTCAAATCTCACTCCTCGCAAAACATACTGGATAACATGTGCTAATTTAAAGTGACGTCTTCTTACGATCAATATTCCCAAAGCTATGAAACACTTTTATCCTTGGAAGAATTTGCGTAATCGGAATCTCATCAAGTAGCATTGACATATATTACTCGGTAAAATAACTTTTTTAAGCTCGGTAGCTTACATGAAATTTAATAAATGTTTAAAATTATACATATTTTACCCAATTTGTTTTAGAATATTGTGCAAACAAACCTAATCCATGCAAGAACGGAGGAGCCTGTGTGAACAACCTAGGACTTGATCCATATTATGCATGTGCATGTACGCCTGGATATTACGGGGAAACATGTAGTAGTAATCGTGAGTAATCCTATTAGCTCATTTTAATAGACATCCACGTCCACTGGTGTATTTTGAGTAAGTGCTAATTTTGAAATATTCCATAAGAAATTATGATGACATAATTGGTGTCGCAGTCCAAAATAACCTTTCAATATCCCTTCGATTCGGCTAAGCCTACAAATGTTATCACGCCTTGAATGAAGTGGCAGGTTTCGGTGAACAACTAGGACTTGCGGGAACTTCTCATTATCAACCTGTGATGACAAAGTGAACCACGTACTCATCTGGCCTAGAATTTTGCTTAATTAACAAGCAAGAACTTAGACGTCCCAAGTTATAACGAAGATCCTGTATTACCGACATTCACAAATCCTTAATTCTGACATTCAAACTAATCAAACATTAGGTTTATCTAAATCCCCTTGTGGCTTTAACTTGAAACACTTTATCTGGTAATGCCTTGTTTCTTTTTGTTTTTTTGCTTAATAGCTCGCGAAATACATGCGCGAAAATGTATGCTAGTTTGAGAATTTCATTTAATTGATTATTTTTATAACATAACAGAATTGTGGATATATCATTCACATTTGTATAAAAACAGACATTTCAATATGTTTTACACTTAGTGCAGTTTTTCCCTAATAATCGCAGACTACGTATGACCAAGCAAAGATTCGATACCGCGTCGATTAAAATTATCAGAGAGCATACTTGCAATGATTTTTTTTAAATATTATTTCAACTTTGTTTACGGTAATTCCGACGCTTTTTAGCCCACAGCACGTTAGACTGTCTTAGCTGATAGAGAAACATTTTTGAAAATCAGGCATATTTTCTGCTGGAGTGTGAGAGTCCATTCATAGTGTTATTTCTTAGATTTGCTATCGTACCGGAAGTTTATTGCAAACATCGATATGTCAATTTAGAATCTCCTCATTTATAGAAAAACATATGCAAAAATCAATAGCTCTCGATGTTTTTATTCAGCGTACAATTGGAGATTTGCCGCTCTTAATCGCATTTCTTTAAACGTCAATGTTCCCCATGCGTTGTGCAAATATTATTTCTTATTTTTCTTGTTTTCAGATATTCTTGTGATTGTCCCAAATCGTGTTGGAAAATTTAATTCCATTGCTTGCGTAAATTTTGTGACTAAGTTACTCGATGGTGTCATAAATACTTTCAATGCCGTCTGCCCTGTAACATTTCGTGTTTTTCAGAATATTGCGAATATCATTTAAATCCATGTCTGAATGGAGGAACATGTCAGTCAACACAATCAATTGATCCGTATTTCAAATGCAACTGTCTTCCGGCATATACAGGGACTATGTGCGAAAATGGTGAGAATATTCGTATCAATTAATTATATATTATATTATATCAATCGTTTCTTTTCTAATACAAATAATAAATATAATATATTCACAGAAATAAGTGCGCCGGTAATAATAAAAGCTGTCGGTGAGCCATGTAACACAGAAGGCAAAATTAATCTGACTTGGAGACCTCTGATATTGAGCAAACACATGTAAGTTAAAACAATGATATTCAGTATTTTATTCTATTCTTAACTGCAATGATACTGTACAATGCTAATATTAAAAACGGATAAAAACTGTCATTAGCAGAGCCCATGTCTAAAATTTTATTCAATCTTCGGTAATAAAACACCACCACCGTTTCTACTGGCTGAAAGGACTACAGAGTTGACGCTTTGAAGACGGAATTGAGCAATTCCAGGCAACGGCAGGGACGGCAACAACCTCTATCGAGAATCTCTCAATACGTATCAACTCGGTACTTACATTAGGTCACAAATATAGTTGAAAATCCAAACCCCAGCATGGTTATTTACAGCGACAGAATGAGTCCATTGATAGTTGGTTTGATAATATCTGTAGACATTCTAGAAATGCAAAGGGAGATATACAACATGTGCTTTCATCTTGCAGCAGCCTCTTAGCCAGCTCGGCACCATGTGGTTGCCAAGGCATTATATGCTAGTATTATGAATAAATTTGAATGTGAATTTGAATATACCAGCAATATTTAAGAGATATTCAAAATAAACGAAGTAGAAATGTGGTGGGATAAATCCATCCAAGTTGTCCCATCCGTGCAGTATAACAAGCCTGATATTGTTGCATGGTATACCAATTAAAACAAATGTTTTAATATCGATGTCTTTATTCCACTGGATCTTAATATTGCCCGAAATGAAAAGGATGAAAACGACAAACGCAACGGACGTTAAAAACGACAATCGTAAGGTTGAAAGAATGTATCCTAATTTTCAATTTAATGTCGTTCCAGTTGTGCTCGGAGCGATCAATTGGGTCAAGTACTGATTATTTATTGAGTAATATCGAAAAACTGGGCTTTAATTGTGCTGAAGTGAATTCCATCGTGATAAAATTATAACGCAAAGCTGTGATAGGAAGTGTTAAGATTGCCAAAATTGCTTTAGCATAATCAATTTCTTTTGTTTTTTGAACATATTTTGTTTTCGATATTATGTTAATACTAATACCTTTATCAACAGTGATTTTATGTATCTAATTTTTTATTTTTATCAAATTTAATACAGGACATACAGTACCTGTATTTTCCTATCTCTATTCTAGCAAATATTTTGTACTATATTCATTTATTTCTAATCACCGTTACTCAAATTCGGTAATGATATTCAATGCACCTATGCCCCCGTTAGAAAAATGTTATTGAATCATGGAAATTGCATATATCGTTTGAAAACACTGTATGTTAGTGATATAGGTATTTTGTAATATTATTGCAACATTATTTGTATTTATTTGTTTTAATTGTGCATAAAGTTTCTCATTTTGGCTACTGGTTGTTTTCATATGCGTTTTCTATATTTGTTGAATTATAATAATATTGAAGTGACCCTACATACTGACTTGACAAATTGAAATAAAAAAATGAAATTTCAAATTGCTTGTAAATTGCGGAGGAAGGCTCTTGTAAGGAAATTGTAAATTGTAAAAACCGTACTCAAATACTGACATTTTTGGATAGATAATTAAATTAATATGTTTTTTTTTTTATCTTATTTTAATAAATAATATCCTGAGTAATTTATATTTAATGTGACTTCTCTTGAAATCCACCTTGTGCTTTTCATTTTGTTTCTATACTGCGATCGTCCTTGAAAATGATTTTCGTTTTGCTGGGGTTCTCATTTTAAATGCAGGTAGTTATTTAAAGTTCACCTGATGTAAATTCTTATTGAATAAAATTATTAGCATACATACCAGTAACCATATGTGTTATTTATCTATTGCGTAGCACAAACTAAAAATCACTGTGTATCGTTGACAATCACCCTGATGAAACTAACTGTGTATATATCTATTAATATTTCTTAAAGCACAAACCTATGTATATTTCTCTTCAGATGGAAAATATTTTTTCTGAACAATTCATCATCTCAATCGTTGGTAAAAGCAGAAGAAATATATCCAATTGACAACAAAACTCAAACGTTTCAGATAACAGATCTTACACCAGATTCTCGATACAATATAACGGTATGACTTCTTGACCGAAAAAAGCAAAAAGTTTCGTACTAATAATGATTATTTTAATTTAAATTTTTGAAAAACGTCAGAATTTCAATTTGTGTAAGAAAATTTGTTAATTTGGAAATAAAAAAAATAGGTTTGTAAAAAACACGTAAAATGTTTTGGCAGTAAATTCTTTGTTGATATCTGTTTAACTTGTCTTAAACCAGTCATTGTTTAGTTTAAATTGACCAACTCTTTTGTAAGAGCTCACGTTTGTCATGCTATTTCTAATTAAACAAACTGATAATAACATTTTAAAACCCCTAAACACTAAAATCTATTGTACAACATCGTAATTTTCAGCTTAAAAGTATATATGTTTGTTATTGGACCTAACTCATTTATAATATGAATTACATGATAGAAATACATTCACTTTATTCAGTTAACTCCATGTCCAACCGACTGTTTCGATGAATGGAGCGATTCCGTAGTGGCAACAACAGGTATTGGATTACCTGGTACAATCAGTGAAGCATCTGAATCTCAGGACCCCGAAACTGAGATTTGTAGGTTGAAATGGATCATGCCGGATAACATATTGCCAGAAAATGTTAAACACTTCCAGGTATTAGATTTGTTTTTATTTATCGAAATAATTAGATGGACACAGTTTATAATTCAGTTTTCCTCCAATCAATGCGCATTTAAGTTTAATATTTGGTCTTAAACATAAATCTTATGTAAATATCATTTTTTTGCCGCTAATTAATCGTTTAAAATATTACTATCGTGAATTGCTCGCAATGATTCCATTCTACAGCATCATATTCTTATTATAAAAATAAACCTTTCGTTCACTGAAAAACGTTTATACGCTAATGCAAACTTTGAAATAAAGGTGAATTACGTAGAAGCATTCGCCCACAAACCCTCGGATTCAGACATCACATCAATCAACGGCGAACAACTCATTGCAGCTCCTCTTCTATCATATTCTCTTCAACCGAAACCGAACCGATATTATAATTTCAAAGTTTCTGCAATTTCATGTGCTGGTCGTGGACCGGAATCAACTGCAATGGGCAAATGCAGCGCACAGAGTCAACGTAAGTTGCAGTTTTTATTGCAATTGGGTCGAAGCAAGGTCGAAAGCAACGCCTAAAACCAACTCACAGCGACTAAATGGGAAAAAACCTGACGACATAAAGTAAAGCGCAAGCAATTGCGCCCAATAGAAATCACTCCAAGTAAAACTGGAACACTATATTAAAATGCAGTGAATGGCTTCTGCTTGGGTGATATTAAGATCATTAATGACTTTTTTGTTTCTTTTTAGTAATCTCTCACGACGCATGAAAAATATATATGAGTTTAGTTTAGCACCTACTGGGAATTAGGTAATGTTGGTTTACCTATCCGACAGAACTCTATTTCAGAAAAAAATAATAGAATTAAGGTTGAAAGGCTCATCCAAATATATAATATACATTCAGAGCCCGAATACATCACAGAACCACGTGTTGACACAGAGGAACCCTCAATAACACGAACTATAGAAATTGCTAAGCCCGATGAAAGTAATGGTCCTATAAGGTAAGCACAGTGTCAACATGTATAGATTTTAAATATGAAACAGATACTTCAGCTTGTTTGGTTTTAAATGCAGAACTACAAGTTCATTGCAATTTGCCAAAGATACTTTTGCTTTCTAACCTCAGAAAAGGATATATTTTAATTGTTCTCTTATCGCCTAGTCGATCAGGATCTTTTGACCACACTGACAGTAATCAGGTGATCCACGCTCAAAAAACATATTTTATTATTAAATATTAATATTAAATTAATATTGGAAATTAAATTATATTTAGCAAATTAATTTATTACTCATATCAATGTCGTTATTGGACGACTACTTTTAATTTCAGCTGCATTTTTATCATCGTGAAAGCTGGTGAAATAAATACCTTGGACAGCAATGTATTTGACATTGTCAAACTTCGAAAAGTATCAAGTGAGGCACTCACAGTTGAACCTCCGGCAAATGAAGAATACCTTGCTTTGGCGATTGAAGGGTATTTTATATTCTGGATCTTACTTTTTATGCTAGTGTTTGTATACAGCAGCGCAAATATGTTTCACGTGTAAAAATTGGTTGCGCTGAAACCACAAATTTTTCGCTCGAATAAGATGTTCTTCAAAGAATTACCAGTAGCATCTGGCATGCAAATACTGCAGAAGGCATATTATCACTATTCATATTGCAACTAATCTGCTGGAATTCCTTAGTCATACAGAAAGGTTTTGTCAATATCCGGCAACTAATTGATTATTTTTACACATGATATCTGCACAGGTCGGCCTTTCAAGAATCTTCACTTTCTGTCACAATTGGGGATGGGAGTACAAGTGGTTGTGATGTAATAAACGTTAAAACAGTTAGTATCAATTACTACGAGGCGAAAAATTGGCCGTTAAACGTTGGAAATGGCTACAGGTGGGTAAAGGATAGTTACATGTGAGAAAGCCAAAAATGCTCAAGTCATCAATTTTTTGTCAAGCCTGAATAAGTGTTGAGCCGCACATCGATCGAGTGATTAATCAATATGATGAATGTGTCTTGATGTGGTAACATTTAATTTAGAACATAATTATGATATATCTAATTTTCAATCTAGTTTCTGTGAATTTGAATCTTTTCTGTTAGTTGGTAATTACTGAGCTACCGTCATGATAACGTGATCCTAAATTGATTGATTTATTTGTTTACGTCTTGTCCATTGTTGCCTTGTATCTAGTATTTACCATTCAGTTCACGTTATGCTTAGCTTTGAAAGAGGTAATTAAGGCCTAGTCTTACTTCTAGAGCGGTAATTTGAACTGTATACTGCTATAGGTTACCACACCCAAACTTCGCAAAAAATTTCAATTGATTTTTTACAGTGATCTTCAAGTCAAAAGATCATGTAAGTTTTTGAATAATTTAAAACAAATATTCATACAAGTCATACAGAATGATAGGATTATTAAAAAATTTATAGCGTTCTTTTTTTTGTTCTACAAATCGTTAACGCGATAAAATTGTGTAAAAAATAACACCACTGTTATACATTTTCCACCAGCGTGTACGTGGTAACATCTACTCCGAACGATGATGATGAAGTGATGTTTCAAGAAAGCAAAGTCGAATATTTTGATAATGGAGAATCTAACACTTCCACAGGTATTTAAATCTGCGTTACATTAGGTGGGAAGTAGTGTTGGCAATTTTAAGGAAAAGTACCTAGTTTGTCTGGTATATTTAGTTTACCGACTTTGTTTTCAAAGAACTTTTACCTAGTGTCAGGAATAAATACCTTACCCAGTTTAATTTTCACCGAGTTTTTGTTCGGTATTTCACCTAGTACATTCACTCGAGAACTAGGTAATCTAATTATTTTTTAAATAGGTACCTGGTTAGTTGCCTGGTATATAAAACTAGGTAAATTATATTTTCACTGGAATAAAAATGACAATTCATATTGTTTATATTCTAGGTATCTAGTGAAAAAAGTAAAACTAGGCTACCTAGTAATATTTCGCCTAGTTTTGTGGTAATTTTGAATTACTTTACCTAGTTTGAGAAATAACTACTTTACCATCATTAGTGGGAACAAGTGTGACCAAAATATTAAATCAAATATATGATACCTTATTTTTCCAAAATGTGAATGTTGTACATAAATTATGCGCTAATATAAAGATATCTTTGTTTGTTTATGATCCTGATACAAATATAAGATAATATTTAAAAAGTTATTCGACGCGATTGTGAAACTAAATGATAATAAATTTCGGACACCCGTGTGAATATTTGAACAAAGGATACATTTTCCGGCCCTTTTCGAATGTTTTAACCCTGCCTTAAAATCCTATTTTATTCAAGACAATGCTTGGATAGCTGGTGTTGTTGTTGGGATTGTATTGGCCGCAGCGTTGATAACTATCGCTATGTTGTATGTGAAACGCCGTCAGCAACGAGAATCAAAATCAGATTCCACGTCTTCACAGAAGCAAGAAACTGATCATGCAACAACATTATATGAAACTTCAGGATATCAGACTGTTCTTAATACTGAACCACAACAACGGACTAATGATGGTAATACTAATTATTGATTATAAGGAGTTGATATATTTAATATCTTTTGTAATATTCTATTTAAAGCAAGTTTATTCATAGGTTTATTTCTATCCAATTTTTGGACTTGTACGTTAGGCAGACGGAGGTATTCAGAATCAAGAAATATATTAAATTCATTCTTAACGATTTACGATGAAATGAATTCCAGAGCATGTTTTTCATCGGGGTAAATCCGGAAAAGAATAAGTAGGAAAGAAAAAGTGAATAATACAAACCGGATTCAAGTGTTCTCTTTATAAACGACAGTTAGATTATTCGACAAGCAAACTATATATTCTGTTCTGACTGTCTGCACATTGACTGAGATTGTTATAAATCACTTTCCTATCTATGCTGATATATGGATTACATGCTATTATTATCGTTTTGAGCATTTCGTATTTTTCAGATCCACATGTTTATGAAAGAATTCCTGCACCTGGATATGAGAATGTTGTTATAAAAGATTCAGATGAAAACACAGCATAACCTATCAATTTAATTATTTTATATTCTTTTATATTAAGATATTGACCGTGTAATATGAATATGTCATTTATTTGTACATTTCTGAACCAAGGAAAACTGGAAACTCAAATTTGTTTAATATACTCTTTGATAGTTTACGTTTTCCAAATCAATTTCTATACAATATTGTTTCGGCAATCAACTTTTGTCTCTATATGCGCCATTTTTCATCGTTTAATTATTATTCTCTTCATAAATTTGTCTACTTCGTGTATTCAATTATTGAGTTGTAATATATAGGGTATGACTTTGTCTGTTTAATTAAGGTTTGTGTTTCAATTTTATAAAACGTGGTTTATTATGGACGTATGCAATAAACTTTCTTTTCAAACGAAAATGTCGTCTTATTTTTATTTATTATTACACATGTCATAATAAATTAACCGAGTAGGAGAGTGGCAATGCGAACAAATTATCAATGAGGATTCGGGGCTGAAATAGTTATAATATTGCATTACTCAAAATAAGCGATTTTTCAGGTGGGTGGGGGGGCATAGATTTTTATCGGGCCGGTTTGAATGCCTTGATCAAATTGTCGATTTTACCCATTCTGTCTGCTCAGACTGTCTTTGGTTTAAATATCGTCATCATTACTGTCACTCTGCACCATAATCAGAGTTTTTGTCAAGCATAAGTCACGCATGGACCGCGTCTCATCTAGGCGTTCAATCAGTGACACATGTTTAAGAAAAAAACGTTATTTCATTTATGCATTTTAGTTGAATTCTGGTATTAGACGTTCACCGCAGCTGATAGAGCGTGAAACAACTTGATGCTACAACTCATAGTTACATGGACATTCTAATACATGCACCTCAAAACTCTAAATTCCACCGTTTCCTCTATAATAGATTAAAGGGAAGCTAGAATATTCAATGAGCATGCGTTTCAGTTAAAAAAAATCCCTCTGTTCACATTCCTCAAAATATAGATGGTGCAGTTGAACATGAACATAAAAAGTGATTATGATTGGCTGCAAAGCTCGTAGCATCGTCCTAATGACTTTGAAACTAGCGTCGATAGACTCCAGAAATGATAATTGCCTAGTTCTTATGTCTGTATCTTATGTAGCTCTTTTCACGCTTTCGTTTTTATATGATTTTCATAAATTTCTCTTGTAGCTTTGTTGTAAAAAACGGCTTAGAATTGTAATACTTGAGAATGTTATTCTATATTTTTTCAGTTTTAAGATGATTACAATTTCAATTACTCGAGATTTTACTTTTAATCCACATTTGGACAATCGAGCAGACAAATCATTATTCATTTTGAACTCAACCGCGCTAATTTGTATATGGAAACTGAATTCAGATAGCATCATTTGAAAACACATTGTTTTGATTTGATGATGATTTGAGATATTATTGTTCTAGATAGGATAACTTTGTTATACGATTCAAAATATACTTCACAGCAATGAAAAATTTTATTTTCCATTCATGTATACAAATAGTTTCGATTATTGATCAATGGGTATATGCTTTCTTCCCATAAGAATTTCAAAAACTTTTAACCAGGCAGTAGTTGGATAGCTGGTGTGGTTGTTGGAATATTAATCGCTGTAGCAATGATAACCAGAGGTACGTTTTAAATAAAACGCCGCCAACGAGCAAATCCAGATATGAATTCTCCTAAAAGGCACGACAAAATGAAGATACAACCTTATATGGGGCCCGAAATTATATTAGTGCGCGCAATGGCCTAGTGTTCAAACTTGTTGACATTGCAGGTTGAAGATCTCGGGTTCGAGCCCCGGCTAGTCCGACTCGCTTATGCGTGCCCACCACACCACTCAACCTAACCTGATTAACTGTATGTGATTCAATCTTAATAACATGAGGTTTCTGACTGTGTTATTTAGTTTTGGGAAGTAAAATTCAAAAGCTGCGTAATTTATGTTGCGCTCGTCGTTTGTTGCCAAGAATACAATATATGGTGTCATAAGTTGTATAATAGAATGAGTGTTTTAGAGATTTGTTCGCATTAGAGGGACCTAATTTTCTATGTTCCGTTTATCCAAAATATATATATTGTTTAATTTATTTTCTTTTTACCCCTTCAAGCTTTTGTTTTTAATTTTATTTTATTTGCTTGAACAGGTAGCGAATTTACGTCCCATATGTGTGTTTTAGGTCAAATTCGTTCTGTAAATAAAGCCTGTCACAGACTGACCTCTCTTTATAATGTATAATGATGATGAATCTTTCTTGGGACTGAAAACTCGCATATACATACTGTATTTAAAACACATAACGGCGGGATTTAAAGTCTCTCGTACAGAAAATTCCCAATTCTAAATCTGCCGATGAGTTCGACTTCTGATCGTTGTCGACCCCTCCGACATACACGCGTTTTGTGAGAAACCGTTTGTATCGAACCGTTTGACAAACACAGATAAATATGTTGCCTAAATTAGATTCATAAAGGCTGCCGCGCGGTTATGATAGGGAGTAAATATCCAACAGGTAATTTTCGATTGAACAAAATCCAATTTGATCACTAATGTTTGTTGGGTCTACCTCGTGCTGTGGTTTCTATCTGCCTCTTATTAATATACAGTGATTTTTTGTTCATTTCCAGCGTATTCTTGACAAAATAGCTTGAGAAACTTAAAATGTGAAAATATTCCAGTGCAACATGTTAGCAATTATAGAGCTGGACAAAATCGAATCAATAAAAATCCGAATCTTATTGGGAAATTTTTCTCGACTCAAATCATTTTTTCCTGTGAATAGCATTTTTTGTATTTATCTTCACAATTCACCCCCATTATCAAAATTGATGACATGAGAACATTGTCTTCAATAGTTATTATTGTCGAGTTCATGCTTGGCCTTTCGAGACACAAAAACTTGTGTAAAATATTTTTCTTTAAAATTGCGATAATACTATTTCGGTTCATAAATTTTTGGTCTCATGACCGATTCGTGGCCGATTTGAACAAACTCAGGATCGAACGGATTTAAAAAAACGATACGAATTGCCCATCACTATTATCAATTACCTAAAATGGAACTCTTTTTATTCGCACCTTCATTTTCTGTAATTGAACAGAGGCATTTCAAAGATTCAAGTGTCAACGTATTAATATGTGTGACGTATGCGGATTGTGTACAAAACAAATAGTTGCCGCCCCCGCTTTCTATTTTATGTGTCAGTGCTTAGTCGCAGTAGATGACGATATTGTTTCAGCGTTAGAGACAGCTGAGAGAAAATGCTATTTATTGTAATAAGATATATTACATAGCAAATACAATAAGTGTGTTATTAGGATATAAACTTAGATTGTTTGGAAGGAATTCAGCGGTTCATTGTGATATTACTAGCGTGGAATCACGGAAAAACTTGTAATAAGTGTGTACGTGGATACTAGATACGTATTTTGTAGCATTCGCACAATATAGTATTATAGACAATGTTCAGTATGTGTGGTCAACTGATGAAATTAAAACTTGCTATGATGGCTGCAAAAATATTCACTCTTCTAGATTAGTAAGTACGCAAATGTAGGATTGGTGAAGATCAAACGGCAGGTATTTTAATGTTAGATTGAAAATTTATACTGTAATGGCAAAACGAAGCAAAGCCTGACCTTACGCGCTATAGACAGTTGACGATTGTAGGATCCGGCATACAGTTTGGTGAACGGCTATGTGGAAAAATTAGTAATTCCTATTTAATGTTTTAGTGATGGATGCTGACGGGATCTGATGAAATGCAGGCGATATTACCTAGCGTAATCGCATACTTAGACATTTTGTCAGCTGCATATATTGTTATTTTAATGGAATTCCCTAATAGTGTCAATACACTTTTAATATTCACGATCTGATATGTTGTAAACTTTAGTCAATTGAAGTCAATTGAATTTTTGTTTGGAAATCTACCCGATATTGCGATCAACAAGATTCGAGCATTATATTATAATTTAAATATGATTTTTAGGGGGGTGGGGGGAGGGGGCGTTAAGGCAAACAGAGGTGACAGTTGATCTTCGACTAGGTGGCATCGAATAAAACTAATTATTCGAATTTTTTTTTCCATACTTGGGGTATTTAAGGCACGCGCCGTCCGATGCACGGTTTATCATCAGTAAATATTTGATATAAACTCAGCGAAGGAATACAACGTATTTTAAAATGTACGGTAGATTAATTGTACCTTTGTAACAGAGATATTACAATGAAACTATCGAAAATGTGCCAGACTGATCTCAGGGTCCAAACAATTGTATCAATTTATTTGTAAATTGTGCCGAAACCGCGTCTAGACCCTTAGTTCGAAAATATAGTTTCAATAGGAAATTAAAGTATCACGCATGCGACATATTTCCCTGCGTAACCCGTGATACGCATTCTAAGTTTAGAAGCGCAAACCGAGGGGGAAACCGAGAATACGGCTGAACCTTTTGGTGAAACAAAGCCTTTGTGCATCAACTTAAATTAGTTTTGTTTAGTGGTTTCTTGATTTTTCTATGCGTGGGGGATTCATCGTGCAACGGGACGACGCCCAGCAATTCTGTCGCATAAAATTATTAGGTACGTAAATTAAAGCCAGGTCATTATACAGATGCGTAGCAAGGACGCTTCTTCGTAGCGCTCTTAACGAGTGAGCTAATCTCATATTTCCATTTTTAATTTGAATTCGAAATCAATCTTAATTGATTTTTCTCTATATCTTGACAAAGCTGATAGTAATGATGTGATGGACGGACACGATTTTCATTCGTTTAATACGATTTTTTCCGTGTTGCATTACGCTGTTTCATTTGCAGAATTGCCGATATTTGTTAGTATAAACATGTAAATTGCCTTTGGATGCATGATGAATCTACAACAAACTATACTGGCCGTTTTCACTATTTATTCTACTGGGAAACTTGTGAACGCCCAAGGTATGTATCGGTAATAATTTATTGAGCTAAATATTAGCAGCAATATTTTAGGCTGATAACAGTACTAAACTCATAAACTTTTTTTTTAATTGTAATAATTGCTATTTTTGCTTACTATTGAAGTTCGCATGGCTGAAAGCAATGCAATAAAGCAGCCAACTAATAAACTGAATCACTATATTGCAGATCAGTTGGCGGTGGAATCTGCCAAGGGCCATAGCAGTTTCTTCACTAGATATTTCATTTTTTCGTGTCTTACGACAAGCAGGAATTACGTTTGAGCAATTTGCAAGTCCGCAACTACCGAAATATGTGATTTCAATGCATATAGCCAATTTTTATATCCATACTTTGCACTAGCTTCAACTTGTCTTTATGTTTTATTTGAACAATAAACATTAATTTCAGTGTTTCCAAATTTTAAACAATTTCAAACAATTAAGTAAAGAATATTCGATACAATTCTTAAATGCTTATAGACTTATATTATCAAAAGTTACACTCTGAGATGAAAAGTAATAAAATGTATGAAATTTAAAACTAGTAATTGCATTTTCAATGGCAACATTTCCTACATATTTGCACCACTATGATAGAGTGCAGTGCATGCATGGCAGTCGCTTTTTGCAACAATTGATCACGCATTTGTTAGCTAATTACCTCAAGGGTAGTAGGAATTCAATCAAACGTTCAATTTTGCCAAACTTACGGCAAGGTATTCAAAACGCCTCTATTGTGCGATACGACAATGACACAAGCTTGGTGAATTATTATATTTTATTCTTGTGTTGATATGCTGAAAATCCTTATATTTATGCTTCAATTGGAATTGTGTTTACCTTCTGCGCAGTGCTACTTTTCTTACTTGTTGCTGTTTTTAATCTTCCATGTATAAGAGTTTAAAACTTAACACATTGTGGATATGGTAATATTAATTAGACTGATGGTCATTTTTTGACGTTAACTAAACATGCCAAACACCACAATAAATCATTGAGGGCATTCATCACCGCATATTTACCGGGGAAATGACTGATATGCTAAACAAAATCACATTTTTAGCTGATACGAAAATTCACGGAGGTTACTTTTTTGAACGATTTGCTGAGGAAGTTGCTAATGCAGACGAAGCTGAGAAACGATGCACAGCCAGGGGAGCCTGGTTATATGAACCAAAAACGATTGATCTACAAACTGGAACATCAGATTTGTTGTAAGAACCTGGGCTTATTATCGATTCAACTAAAATAATCCGTGATATTAACATTGATCAACAATTGAAAATATTTGTCCATTAGATTTAGTTTTCTAGAATAAGAAAATTTAAAAAGTAGTTAAATTATTTCTTTAACTCGATGTCATATATCATATAAATGTTTCGTGGAATCTTTATTACTGCTGTAAATGATCTGAATAATGATTTTGCCACTGCCACTGTTACTATTTCCAACATAGCATATTGAATCTGATAGAATTTCTCTATTTACAAAGAAGAATATTATATATATTTTTTCATGTTTACGTTCGAAAATATACATCTTATTACAAATTCAAAAAGCAATGGGGTAACGAGTGTAAAATATCTCATGGGTTTGAAGTACATAGATGGTGAATGGCGATGGAGCGACTACAAAAAACCTACCTACACAAACTGGTAAGAAATCTTAATGTAAGACCTGGTTAACAGACATATTGATATAGGCTGTTTTTCTTTCTTTTTTCCCTTCGCATTGCAGAAAATATTTCCGCCAATGAGGTTTGCAAAATTTGCTCCTCAATAAAGATGAAATGTGTTTCAAAAAAAAAAATGAATACTTTAACGAGTACTATTTTTCTTCCTTTATGTGCTATGTCCGTAAAAAACCAACATGGACTTCCCATGAAACTTGCCCAAAAATTCAACAAAAGTAATTCCCAATAACTTATCTTTGGGTAATTTTTAATCACGTTAACCTAATAATAAAAATATGCATACATTTCTTACAATATATCAAGAATAGAGTATTTTTCCAGGAATAATGAAAATGAACCTTTAGTGGGCGTTTCAAAAGGACGGTTTTGTGGAGGCATTCAAAATAAGAAATGGACGTCTATATTTTGCAACGACGATCGGACGTATGTTTGTCAATCGCGTAAGTACATTAATATATTGATTGTCATGAATGGGAAAATAACGCTTATACTTCAGATTGTCGAATATTAACTATTGTTATTCGTTCCAAAGAAAGAACAACAATTTAATATGTAATAATGTAATAAAATCAAGTCTGCCATACCAATATCGTGAAAGATAAAATTTAATTATGTTCATAATGATTCGGCAGGGTCATATTTGATTTTTAAAACATTCAAGAAGCAACATCAGTCACGAAAACAGTAAAACCTATACAGACGTTATCGTTTTTTTTCTTTTTTTGGTTACAATATAGTTCGGCATCAAATACTATTATAAAACAATTCAAAATTGTAGAAAATTGAATTTCAAGATTTCCTATTTTAGTTGTCTATTTCTTCTTAGGCGTGGTATTTAGAACATTCGCTGGTCTTCTACGAAATTTGAGGTTTAATGAAAAGGAAAAATTGATCACGCACTATTTCAAAAAGTAACTACTTATGAACAAGCAAAGCCGTTCCATTAAAGCCACGCATAAAATTTTCGCTTTAAGCAATTTCGAAAGTGACGGGAATAATAACTACCAATTGACGACCAACGAGCTGCTTTAATAGGACGAAAAACTTTATTACGAATCTAACATTACCATTTAATTCTCAATATTTATATTTCAGTTCAAATGCCTTCATCTACATTGATTTATGATGGAAATCTACTAGAGAAATTTGATTACAAAGTTGATGGATACACAGTCGCTTCAAATATTTGTTCGATGAGAGGAGCATGGTTGGTTGAGATAAAAAATAAAGCGATGGATGATAAAGTGTTAGGTTGGGTTGGGTGAGTATTTTGATATATACACTGAACTAAGGCTGTACTATTCAGATATTTGCATTCGGGAACACAGTTATTTGTAGTTATTTCGACTGTCCGATTTGCGCATAACCTCATCCCCTTATCACGATCATGTGAACACCAAAGTTTCCCTTTGTGCTTGAGAATTTTTATAGATGATTATTACAATTTTTCCAACACCAATAATATATTTTGGCCATATTTAACTCTTTGCATGATTCATAACACCTTTTCATTGTTAAACACCCTTCATACAAATATTCGTATTTTTGAACTAGTGCTTGTGAGACTCAAATAAGGAATAAAAATTTTGCAGGGAAATCGAATAGTTCAAGTAAATTCCCGATACAAGCTTTAAGAAGCCTGTTTTATCCAGTTTTATATAAAAATTCATTACTCCAGGTCCAATGCAATCGAATATTATCTGATGGGGATAAAATATTCTGAGGGGAGTGAAGAATGGCAGTACAGGGATAACAGTCCAATTGTCTATGATAACTGGTTGGTAACCTTTTTGTGCGCTCCATTAAATCTCTGTTAGAAGTGACACCCGATTTTTCAATGTAACAAATTCTTCTGTACCTTATGACGCAATTGATACTTGGGAGCGCAGTGTCAGTCATTAAGACAATCAGAAATTTTACTGCCAGTTTCATGATTAAGAGTAATGTTCCGCGCGGGCATTAAACTGGTCATAAAGTATTTTCTGCGTGTCGTAAGAAGCGACAAAAAAGGAAAAGAAGTGGTTTATCATCGCCCAGGACAGATATTCCTCATTCCATATTACCTTGGCGGTTCAGTTCCGTATTGAATGTTTCCCGTTTAGTATGAAGTTCGTGTTACTACTATTACTAACTTTTTGCTAATAAGTGGCTTTTATTTGGTTTATATTAGGCACTTCTTCGTTGCTCATGCGTTAATATCAATAAAAAAGGGACAGTAAAGGCACCCTTAAGGGAAATCATTTCATCAGAACTGAACGCCTATGGTAGAGAATAGTGGTGTCTGTCATAGGTGAAAGTAAACTTATCATTTGTTCCTCTCAATAGCATTGTAAGCACACTTAGGAAACACGTTTTGACGATTCTGAAGTCTTTCCTGCGTGGAGAATTGGAGTCGATCACTCTAATTATCGTCGATGATTCCAGCTAGTATTTAATTTTTTATTCAAAATTCCAGCTAGTATTTATGGTCCTTTGATTTGGTGATAAATTGAAAATAATTATTTTGAAAAAGATTTTACAGAGAAGATTTCGGTATTATTTGTAAATACCCTATGCTTGGTCAAATTTTACACTCCAAGATAAATTCAGTTACAAAGTTTTATCGAGTACAGACATAAAAAATATTTATGTTGAAAGTCATTACCAAATTCCAGTAGTGGCAAAAAAGTAGTGATATGTCAGCAATAGAGTTCTCAGTATAACAAAAATTGTCATTCCATAGTAGTCAACAATATAAAAGGACACTTTATATCTAAGGAAATTAGAGGAAGGAAGTGATGCAAATCAAAACTGCGCATGCATCAATGGTGGAGGATGGATCGATTTAAAATGTGATGGTAAACCATGGTTTATCTGTCAATCGCGTAAGTTCAACTAAAATTATTGATAATTAGTTCAAGTTTATCCTCTCATACTTCTATAAAACTTGAATGAAAAATCAAACTGCAGTGATTATTCCATATCACAGATCCTTATCGGTCTACAGTAATTATTTTTCGAAAGATTTGATGAAGAGCAAAAGGAAGATGCTCAAACAGAAATGAAAATATTTTATGTAAAACATCATCCTTTAATATCGTGTGGAATTCCCATTTTTGAATTATCTAATCAATATTTTGTTTTTTTAAACTACCTTAAAAGTTTTGTAAAATTACATTTTAAGGCCCGGACGCAACAACCTTGCATGATGGATATATTCTTGAGCGATTTGATCAACAATTGGGAAATGCAGCAGCCCGAAGTAGATGTTCACTGAGGAATGGACATCTTGTTGATGCAAAAAAATCCTCATTTAATGAGGCCGTGAAGGATTTAATTGGGTATTCGTTTTAATTGCTGCGCTTAGAAGGTCTCATGTCTTAGAATGATTATTTTTGAACATATATTGGTTTTTAATGAAATTGAATACTTGTATCAAATCGCCTATTTTGGTAAGCAGAATGCAACAAAACAACAGTGCCAAATAACATTTATATTAGATTTGTTATATCTTGGTCTCGGGAAACCATCGGTACTCTTTGCGATCGTTCTTTTAACGGCGAGATTTATTATGATTTTCATCCTATACAATATTTCATTTGATCATAATTTAAAAGCTCAAATTAGGCTTAATATAAATGAATAATCGAAAAATGTGTGTAACTGATATGTGCGTTGACAATCCCATAATGGGAATACCCAGCTCTGGATTTGGGTTTAAAAATAAAACTACTTCGAAGATATCGTGGTAAATCGGTGTTCGTAATCAGCATGTTTAGAATGAATATTAGAACTTTGTCGAAAATTGGTAATTTTAGAGGCCTCACTTTCGAAAATATTTATGCTAAATTTTTACTAAAGCTTTTGACGACAAATTTCGTCAGTGGATCACAGTTATATACATTTTTCACCTGGTAAGTCATTTTTTTCGTAAGTGCACTCATGCTTTGATCATATAATACAATTTTCAAAACTCTCATCGAAAAATAGCTGCAATTTGTTCTTGAAAATCTAATGGAGCATATGGAATATAATCAAGATCTTTAAATAGAATTAGAAAATGACATTTGACAATTAAACTTCCACAATGGAAAAAATGTCTTTTGAGATACTTTGGTGAGCATGCGCGTATTTTCACGTTTCTGGTTAAGCAAAAAGCTACTTCATCTATTCCGGTTGCTGTAATAAACGTTGTGTTTTGAAGTCTCTTTTGCGTTAGAATTCATATTCAAATTACACGGTGTGTCATTTTAATCCTCATCCTTGGAGAGAAAAGCTAAAAATACACCTTAAAAAAAAATTTCTTTATGCATGTATTGCCCAGTTCCAAGCCAAAGATTCAATTTTTTACCTAACTTGTATTTAATTTCCAATGTATGGACATAGTAGGTGTCCAGTAGCAAGCCAATGTCTCGTTTTTGGTTGCTGAAAGTTATTCATTTTTTTTTTTTTTTTACATATCGGTATTCCCAACAGGATTTGAATCCACAAACCTCCTGGGCCTGCAAGTCGTGATACTCAAGCACGAAGCATGCTTCATGGAAACAAGGCATTGGAAGTTCCATCGTCCAATGATTAAAAATTCAAAAATTCACATTTCTACTTTTATTGGTGTGCAATCGCGGAAGACCGGTCAAACTTACACTTTCTTTAACCCGAAAAATTGAGTAAAGCAATATTACTTCCAAACTTTTGATAATATTCTAAAATTTATTAATTTAAATATTTTAACATAATTTTACTATCTTTTCAACCATATGGAACAAACAAACAATACATTCAGTGTCCGCGAAAAGGTTTGTGAAAGTACTAAGCCGTGACTTTACACTTGTGCATGTACATAAACACGTATATTATTATGCAAAAAATGTCTGCAATGGGAACACATTTTCTGCATTTCATCACGCAAATACATTTCTTTGCTGCAGCAGCAACTTGGTACATATTAAATGCATGTTTTTATTCTGCCCGCATCGTCATATTTACTCACACAGATTCATATGTATTAACTCATACATAACATCGATCCAAGAGTATATCAAAATATTTAATTAACTGGTAATAATGATAAAAAAATGAGAATTTATTTTAACAAAAAAGCTGCTAAAATCTATCAAAAGTATTGTACCTTATTCAGTTTTCAACAAGAGGCTAGCTGACTCTACCACTCTCATTAAAACTACCATTTCCAGTCCAACGATAGCCTAGTTACAGTCTGAAATCATCCTGTACGTTTACAAATTGGTCTAGATGGACTTTTATTGACCCAGATGGCCTCAAAATGGCAAATTATACCTGTTATATTTCAGCAACAACATTGAATTTTGCTTTGGTAAATTTGGATTTACGCTATTGAAATCCTCACATTAGGTTATTACGAAATGCAGCAAAATACGTGACTATGGGTGACACGGGTAGGTTTAAAGAGAACGACTATATATTAAGTTTCTGGACACTGTTGTACGACTTAAAAACAATTAACAAAATTTTATGTCAGTAAAAATTCGATAAAATCAATATCTTTTTATATAAAACGATCACATAAAGATAACGTTTTGGTTGAGAAGTCAAGAAGCAACTGCAAGTAATTTTATAAAAAAAATCTGAATCTAGTGTAGCTCAAGGATACATAAATAGACTTTAGTGAACTATAAGCGTGTATTACTTGAGTGAGGCTAATTTTGTCAGTAATATAATAATGCCTTGTAATCCTTACAGAAATACGGGAGAACGCTACATTGGATTGAAGTATTATGATGGTGAATATAGATGGACAGATGGAATGCAAACTAGTTACACAGATTGGTATGTTTTTCGCGGCAAAATATTGGTGATTTATTTACGAAATATATCTTAAGCTTGTTGAAATGTGCAAACAGCTGTCATGACTTTTGAAGAGACTTCTAACTTTCATAATAAAGTTCGTTAATAACCTTCCCACAACCGAAAATTGTTTCTTTGGTCAACGTGGAATTCCTGGATACAATATTGATTCTCCAAATTCTAAATTGAGTCAAAGTTTGAATAAAACCAAATTTCGCATCGTGCCGAAGCAAAATTATGGTGTCCAGTTTTGTCTGAATCAATAATTTTTTAAAATATAATCTCCACTTCTTGTTTTAATTCCAGGGCGAATAGCGAGGGTGGAAAAAATAATGGGCAGGATTGCGTTAAAGCAAATAAAAATGCATGGTTTGATACAACTTGCGGATCATCGGTTGGATATGTCTGCCAGATAGGTAATAAAAAAAGGTTTTCGGTTTTTCGTTTCTATTTAATTTCTTATTTTAACAAAAATTTATGACACCTAATGAAATATCGGTCTTCAGGGTCCATCACGACATTAGAAAAAAAATTTGTCAAAATTCTAATCGAACGTGCTGATAGTTTTGGCAATTATACTTTGTTGAGCACCCGAATTCAATTTTTCTGTTATTCTCTGAGTTTAAAAATTTATTAAACAAAAACATTTTTTAATTTTTTAATATGATTTTCAATGATTAGAAAAGATGTGTAAAATAAGCTTGTTTAATTGCCACGTACACAAAAATTAGGAAAATTGTAAAATTTTAAAACAGCAATTTTGTATTGTGGAAGTTTTCATGAACAATACTGAGCTTTCACTAAAAATATATACGCATTACGTAAAACGAGAGATATATTTTAATTGACAATATAATTTTTCTTGACGCAAAATATAGAACTAACAAAATCTGTTCATTTTCTTACAATGAGTCTTATATTTTTGGCATCCTCCAGTATACATGAAATATTAGTCGGAAAGGGTTCTTTCAACACAAATGTGAGACTATAATTTGTGTTAAATTTTAATTTGAAATGGAATTGAGCTTATATGAATTAAATTAGCGACGTTGCTGTTAGTTATATTGATTCGTGACATGACTTTAATGAAGCGCTAATACATTATAAAATCTTAGATATAATTTTTCTAAAAATCATTTTGCTTGTACATACATTATTTAAGCCTTTTCCAGATACCGCATGTGTCAGCAATCCTTGCAAAAACAGTGGATCATGCACGCCAATAGAAGATGATCCAAAATACACATGTACATGCACCGGAGGATACAGCGGACCAACTTGTGAAGGTATGCGTTCGCCTTTCTTTAGCTTTGCTGGAAAGAGAAGATTTGCCTCAGACCACCATGAAACCTCTTGTAAACGGGGAAGGCTTTCGCCAAGACCAATAAGCCTATTACCTATTGGGTGTTCATCTATTCAAGAAACAATTTCCAAATCTTAAAATTAAAATGTTTTAATCCCGATGCCGACAAACAATGACCAGTGCAAAACCACAGAAGTTAGTGGATTTAATTACTCATTATAGCTTTTTGACGCAAATAAATAAATAAATTAGCGCCAAAAATTATTCAGTGTTATAATATTGCTTTTTTGGATTGTGTTGTATTGGAAGCTTCAGTAAAAATAAATTTTGCTCAAAAATCTGATTTTATCGCTTAGGAATGGTCAGAAAACTCATGGATTTCCCTAGTTTTCCACAGAACAAACACACAAGATTTCTATTCTACAATGGAACAATGATAGGCACTAGACCCACGCAATGCATCAAAATAAAAATTTCTTACCGAAAAAACTAAGATAGACATATGCTATACCGTTTTGTTATTCTATATTCAAATTCGTTTTCTAAAACATGCTTTTCCAAAAAAAAACTAAGACAGTATAACTTTTCGGAATATACAAATTTTTTGAATTAAAAAAATCTTCACAAAGTTTCAAAATCAAATTTTCACTTTATCCAGGCATAAATACCCATTTTATATTTGTCTGTTTGTTATTCTAGCTTCAGAATGTGACAGCAAACCCTGTCAACATGGTGGATCGTGTACTCCAAAAGAAGGAGAATCCCAGTTTTCATGCTCTTGTATCGGTGGATATAGTGGAGAGACTTGTAATGGTAAAATATTTAGTGCATGATATTTAATTATTTGTATTCAATACTCTCTGAAAGTATATGAATAAAGCTATGGTCCTTGTTTCTAAAATAACACCAAATATTTAACGTGCCACTCTAGTTTACCTTTCTTTTTTAAGAATAGATCAAGAGCTTAAAACTAGACCAAGCATGCATTTTTACACCATTCTGAACTGCAAAATATTGTTGCACTTTAAAATGTGGCCTTTTACGCGTTTTTGCATGTTTTCTTTAACACTTTAGTACAGCAAAATATTTTGCTCTAATAATATTTACACACGGCGCTTATTACGTCGCCATAACTATTACGATTTAAAACATACTTTCCTAATGAAAATTCTGGTGCTTGGTATATAAGCGTAGAAAAGATTGATTCTTGCTAAAATCACGCCATGTCAGCTTTTATATACCCCCCCTACTTCTACTACCTTCCACAACACATCTTTTTGTGCTATAGTTTAATTAATATGAACAATAAATTATGGGTCAGCGAGCTCGTACGCGCATGAACAATGATTATTTTTCTGTATGTGCTGGTTTTATGACATGCATATGCGAGTTACATATTCGGTATCGTTTCGATTTTACTTCAAACTTAAATGAAATCAATAATTATTTTACCACGCCTGATTGCTGATAAAAATATATGGCAATGTATACCTTCGGAAAATAATTTTTGAAGACCTGTATAATAGAGCTTTTTGATCTCTATTCTACAATGAAACAATGATAGGCACTAGACCCAGGCAATGCATCAAAATAAAAATTTCTTACCTGAAAAACTAAAATAAACTTATGCTATACCGTTTTGATTTGTTATTTTATATTCACATTCGTTTTCTAAAACATACTTTTCCAAAAAATCCAAGACAGTATAACTTTTCGGAATATACAAATTTTTTGAATTAAAAAAATCTTCACAAATTTTCAAAATCAAATTTTCACTTTATCCAGGCATAAATACCCATTTTATATTTGTCTGTTTGTTATTCTAGCTTCAGAATGTGACAGCAAACCATGTCAACATGGTGGATCATGTACCCCAAAAGAAGAAGGATCCCAATTTACATGCTCTTGTATCGGTGGATATGATGGAGAGACTTGTGGAGGTAAAATATTTAGTGCATGATATTCAATTATTTGTATTCAATACTCTTTGAACGTCTTTAACTAAAGCTATGGTCCTTGTTTCTAAGATAACACCAAATATTTAACGTGCCACTCTAGTTTACCTTTCTTTAATAATAAAAGATCAAGAGCTTAAAACTACACCAAGCATGCATTTTTACACAATTCTGAACTGCAAAATATTGTTGCACTTAAAAATGTGGCATTTTACGCGTTTTTGTATGTTTTCTTTAACTTATTCGTACAGTAAAATATTTTGCTCTAATAATGTTTACACACGGCGCCTATTACGTCCCCATAATTATTACGATTTGAATCTTCCTTTCCTAATGAAAATTCTGGTGCTTGGTATATAAGCGTAGAAAAGAGATTGATTCTTGCAAAAATCACGCCATATCAGCTTTTATATACCCCCCCCCCCCCCCCCCCCCCCCTATTTCTACTACCTTCTACAGCACATCTTTTTGTGTTATAGTTTAATTAATATGAACAATAAATGATGGTTCAGCCAGCTCGTACGCGCATGAACAATGTTTATTTTCCTGTATGTGCTGGTTTTATGACATGCATATGCAGATTATATATTCGGTAGCGGTTCGATTTTACTTCAAACATAAATTAAATCAATAATTATTCTGCCTCTCCTGATCTCTGATAAAAATATATGGCAATGTATATCTTCGGAAAATAATCTTTGACGTCCTGTATAATAGTGCTTTTTGATTTCTATTCTACAATGAAACAATGATAGGCACTAGACCCACGCAATGCATCAAAATAAAAATTTCTCACCTGAAAAACTAAGATAGACTTATGCTATACCGTTTTGATTTTGATTATTTATTTATTTAAATTCGTTTTCTAAAACATAGTTTTCCAAAAAAACTAAGACAGTATAACTTTTTGGAATATACAAATTTTTTGAATTAAAAAAATCTTCACAAATTTTCAAAATCAAATTTTCACTTTATCCAGGCATAAATACCCATTTTATATTTGTCTGTTTGTTATTCTAGCTTCAGAATGTGACAGCAGTCCATGTCAACATGGTGGATCGTGTACTCCAAAAGAAGGAGAACCCCAGTTTATATGCTCTTGTATCGGTGGATATAGTGGAGAGACTTGTGAAGGTAAAATATTTAGTGCATGACATTCAATTATATGTATTCAATACTCTCTGAAAGCATATTAATGAAGCTATGGTCCTTGTTTCTAAAATAACACTAAATATTTAACGTGCCACTTGAGTATACCTTTTCTTTTAAAGGAAGAGTTCAAGGGCTAAAAAGTGGATCAAGCATTCATTTTACAGCTTTTTCAACAACTACGTTTTGATTGTTTCTTGTATTTTCACAAACCTTTGCAAAACATTTGCCAATAAAGTGCGAAAAAAGCACTGTACGTCAACTGCATTGAAACAATTGATCTTTCTTTTGACATGAAATGAGTCCCTAAAACAAAGTAACTTTTTCAATACGAAAAGAGGAAAATAATGAAATCATATTTCGCAGTATGAATATAGCTAAGAGGGGCATTGCTTAAAGAATACTGTTCGAATAATTATGGATGAGCCAAATATTTTCGACATTAGATATAAATCAAGACTATATTCAAAGTGGTTATTCGAACATCTAGATGAATCATTGTTGTATTAGGTTTGTACTGAACTAGAGAAAAACGAAGAATAAAATTAACTAAAAACAAGTGATATTCAGTACCCCCTGAATCGTACCCTACTGTGAAATATTTAGATCAATGCGAAGAATGTTGGGCGCGATGGCTATTAGGTTAAACATATCATCGCAGGTTGAAGCTTACCTGGGGACTGTTCCAATAATTATGGATGAACTTATCCATTCTCGACATTAAATTTTAAATCATTAATAACTTCAAACGTTGTTATTCGAACAGGAAAAGATGATATCTTTTTAGTAGGTATGTAACCCTGAACAGGAAACTATAAGAATAAAATGTTACAGGGCCTTGGACAGGGTATCCACGTAAATCGAACCCTATTTAAAAAAAAAAAAAAAAAAAAAAAATATACAGCGTTTATAAAACTTGTAAAATGTGATTTCATATATTGAAACAATTATAATACAGCCGTATTAAAAATATATTTTTCATCCATTTCAGTTTCCTATTGTGAGAAAAACCCGAATACATGCCAACATAATGGAGTATGCATATCTGATGAAACAACTCCCGATCCATATTTTAAATGCAACTGCACAAATACTGGATATTACGGAGATACTTGCGAAGGTATAGAGTTATAATTATTACAGGATGCCATGTTTTTTACGAAATAATTTTTAACGAACTAACTATTAAACCTATTCGATAAAAATATTATAACAACTTACAACTTAATTATGGGCTAGACTGGTGAGAATCGATTGTTTTGAATCTGAGACGTTTTTCTCAATCCAAAATTAAAGCAGAGCTTAAAAGGGACCGACTAACGGCTCAAGGTAAACAAAAGGTACATGTCATTCTAAATTTTAACTTAATTAGTATTGTGGCCTATTTATTTAGATTCATTACGTGGTTGACCAGAGGTACAATGTACTTACTACACATATAAAAATATTCCTGTAACAATTCGTCTGACCAAGTTCATGCTTCCTCAGTCAAGCATTTTCAACAATATATGTGTGGGAAAAGAGTTTTGAGCCTTTTGCGTAGTATTTTAGATTTTTCGCTAGCATCCATGTGTGAACATACGGATACACTATCACAAAAATATAGTTGAAAGATAAGTGGATTGTCTCACATAAAACCGACAAAAAAGACTCATAGATCAAACGTTTATTGTAGTATTCATACTTCAAACGATATACTTGTCTTCATTTTTCATTTTCACTTTCAATTACAGCTTTATACTGCGATTTTTTTAATGATACAAATCCCTGTCAAAATACCGGTGCTTGCAAAAATAATCCTGATAGTGATCCTTTTTACATTTGTGACTGCGAGGACACCGGCTATCGTGGAGAAATATGTTCTTTAGGTAAGTCGAAAAACTTAAATTGTGATTGTTAGCTGCATGGTTTTGAAAAAATGATGATTAAACATAGAAATTTCTAAACAAATTCATAAATTAAACATGCCGTAATACGAAAAATATATGAATTAGGTTATAGATATGTTTTTATTCGTTTTAGTTCCCTGTTCCCTCATTAGTTTTGAGTCGTAAAAGAGACGATTTTTTTTAAGAAGATTTGTCGATTGTAAAATGCACTAGACCTTTTTCAAAACATATTGCATATTTTGGGATATTTTAATTAAAATTTGTTTTTGCTGAATATGCAGAGGCCGTTGAAATTTCATCTCCTGACAGCATTATCGCAATCGATGAGGGGAATGCTATTGTATATGTTGAAATTAAAACTTACGATGGCAATTTGACTGTTGATGCGTACAAAGACGACAAACCAAGCAGTGTTTTATTAAGCCAGAATGGAGTGGGCAACGGAACAATTATGTTTTTATTTGAAAATGTTAACAAGTCCTTCGAGGGTAATTACAATTTCACAGCGTATCCCGCGTCAGGAGCTTACAAGCGTAATTCTCAAACCTTTATTTATATTCACGGTAAGTTACATTTTTGTCACAAAATGTATGAAATGATGACATCAAAAATTCATTAAACACAGATTTTCGCTGTGGCGCAATAATAATGTGACTGCGTTTTGAATGAATTAGCACAGAAGCTACAAAACTTCGAAAACGAACTCGGAGTAAATTTTGAAGTCATTTTATATAAAATTGATTGAAGATCAACTGGCAATGGCGGAAGTTTTTTTTTTTTCAAAAAAAAAATATAATTCATACATAAGAAGGTCAATATATCAATAACAATGCTAAAAGCTAAAAGCATGCGTAGTTATAAAGTACAAAAATGCGACATAACAAATATTTGAACAGTCTATTATATTCCATTTTAATATCATATATCTTTGCCATATAGTTTCATAAAAACAATAACTATGTTGTAAAAGGATCATTCTACTACCGATTATTTCACAACAAAACTGGTAGCTTCCTTCATTTATATATATCGAAAGTTAAGAAAAATTGATAGCTATATATTTTATTTTTCTGATTCTAGTCATCAGTTGTTATTATTTTGCCATTTCAGTTAATGTGAGTATCATCAACATATTGCCAAAATCTCTATTTTCTCCTGTCACAAATGGTTCGTCGTCGTTTATCTGCACGGCACAGGGTGTACCGTCACCAACAAAAACATCCTGGTATAAGGCAGGACTGGAAGTTCACCATCATAAAAACATAGGAGTCTATCAAGTCAATGAAAGTTCTAATGCCACACTGAACATTCAAAATGCCGTCCTTACAGATGACGGCACCTACACTTGTATGTCATTCAATTATGTAGGGGAAAATAATACAAGAGTGTCTGCATCTTACCAAGTCACACTCGAAGGTAGGTTTAAGGAGGCAAACGGCGGAACCGTTTCTAGTATCCACATGGCCTTCCAATTCAATTTATTATTTGACTTTACTCTATAGTAGTTGTAAATTAGGCATTCACAATCTTTAAGCATCAATTTTTGAATATCATGTTTTGAATATTGTTGTGATATCATTTCAAATCCATTTATTCGAACATTTTTTTTATGAATAAGTTTTCATAATTGAAGGTTTACCAGGCATCGTGTGGTTGTATTTATGGCGGAATGGAAAAACTTCAAGTAAAACTCGATAATGCTGTAAAAATATGCTCAATATAAAAACAAAAATTTTATAAAAAACATTCATAGAAGTTATCAATTCAGCCTGTTGTGACTTTTTTCGCAGTCTATGGCAGTCCGAAAATTACGACGATTACACCAACATCATGTAGTGAAAATGGAATATTAAGCATTCAATGGGAACCAAATGCTCAAACAAGTGATGTAGATCATGAGTAAGTAGAAATCAAAGTTTTATTCCAAAAAATCATATTGTTTCGTTACATTACTGAGTGTAGGTGTCCAGCATATCATCACAAATAATTTTCGTCAATTGGCAGCAATTGTTTTATACGTCAATAAGTTTATATTAACTCATTCACACAAAAACACACAAAAATATGGGCCCCATTTTTTAGACTCGGCAATTTTAAATGAAATATAAATAAAAATCCTTTTTTGCTCAAAAATATTAAAATTTACGAATGCCTGATTCGAAAGCTATCTGTTAACTAGGTTTCACTCAATTTTATGATGTAACTCATTTGTGATAAAATAAAACTTAGGATTAGCCATTTTTCAAATAATATTATAGCGTAAAAATATATATAAATAAAAATCGCAAACTCTGTGCTTTTATTTACAATAGTACGAATTAGCCTGAGAGTCGAAAGATATGCTTCCCACTAAATAACAATGAAATTTTCACGGAAAATATGCATGTATGTATGTAATTTTATAGTCATGAGGTCGCAATTTTTTCAAACACTAAGATATGCGTAACGCTTCTTGTACAACCTAACTGTGCTAGTATTGGATTTTTTATTTTTTTGAACTTTCGCTAATATTCAAAGAGAAAAATAATCTAGGTATTTTGCTTTTTTAAACAAACTTTGAGGCTGAAATAACTATTAAACTGAACGATCTCAAAAAAGAAATAAAATAAAAACTTCCAGTCATGATAAAGAATACTGAATCTTCAAACTGTTATATTCATGCCAACACTAATTATACAAAACTATGTGTGCGAGTATTGGATTTTTTTTCGAACTTTCGCCAATATTCAAAGAGAAAAATAATCTAGGTATTTTGGGTTTATTTTAAACAGACTTTGTGGCTAAAATTACTAGTAAAATGAACGATCTAAAAAAAAAAAATAGAAATTAAAAACTTCCAGTTATGATAAAGAATACTCAATCTTCAAAATGTTATATTCATGCCAACACTAATTATACAAACCTATGTGTGCTAGTACTGAAAATTTTTTCGCCAATATTCAAAGAGAAAAATAATCTAGGTATTTTGCCTTTATTTTTAACAGACTTTGTGGGTGAAATTACTAGTAAACTGAACGATCTCAAAAAAGAAATAAAATAAAAACTTCCAGTTTTGATAAAAAAAACTCAATCTTCAATCTGTCATATCCCTGCCAAAACTAATTATGCATTGCTTTCCATTCAGATTTTTTGTCACCCAGACTAATGGAACGGTTACAAACAGAGTTTATGAAAAAAAGTCTAATGAAGGAAAGGAAGTTATATTTACTGATTTGGAACCATACACAGAATATAAAGTTGAAGTTAGTACATTGTTAAAATTCACTTTTTTCTATCTAAGACAAGTAAAAGATAATCGTAAATTTGAGACTCAATCAATAAATTTGTTATGTAGAAGTGAGAAAAAAACGATAATTTTAAATGAAAAAATTGCAAACAACAATAGAATGAAAATTGAAAATTCCGTCTCAATAAAATAAAAAAAAAAGTTTGTTTTCATTTTACAGATCAACGTTTGTCCAGATCAATGTATCAAAACATTAAATGCCTCGGATAAGGCAGTGACTGGACATGGAATACCAGGGCGCGTATCAACAGCAACAATGACACTTGAAAACAATCTGAAATGCAATATCGCTTGGGATTGGCCAGACACCCCAAGTGATCAAATTACGGAATATCAGGTACTGTTTGAAATCAATGCCAATCAATGCCTGGCGAGAAGAAGCTTTTATAAATTAACTTTAAAAAAGTTTATATATTTTCAAACATTATAAAACTTTTCATAATTATTCGATGTGCAGGTAACAGTGACAGAGGATTACGTGTATCAAACACCAAACTCGGGATTGGAAACAACAATAACAAAGTATAATATCTCAGCACCAGATTTACAGTATAATTTTGAGACAGAACCCAACCGGAAGTACACAGCAACAATAAAAGCGTTTACTTGTGCTGGTGCAGGAGAATCTGTGGATGCTAATGAAAATTGCCTCACTCAAAGTTCGGGTAAAGTTGATTGCTTTCTTTTTTTTCTTTTCATTTATATATTTTCATAATGTTTTACAACTTTTATTGCTTGCTTGTAATTATAAATTACTGTATCAGCAAACTACACTATTCTGTTTTCTATTAAGCGGACTGGAATTCTTCGCAGTAATTATTTTGCTAGAGGGATTATTGAGGAAAATTATTCGGCATACTTTCAATAGAAATAAAGATGTTTACAGTTTTATAAACATTAAGATGATGTTCAAAATTGCAATTGCCAATTTCCAAGAATTAGAAAAATATTCAGAATAATTTATCTATTATTATCCAAAATGTCGTTGACTTGGTAAATTTATTTGGGATAGGTTAAGTTATACAGGCTTTATTTCTTTATTGCGTTCATATATGCCAATTAATTTTGAAAATAAATTTTGGCAATAAGACACGTGAGAAGAATATCAATTAATATCAAATTGACAGATACATTTAGATTTGAATAAAAACAATAAATTCGGTCTTTTCTTTTGAAAGCTCCTGATGAACTAACTGCTTCAGAAATTATTGAAATAGAGAACGGCGACCCAGCGACAAGGCAAATCACAATAAACATGCCTGATGAAAAAAATGGCCCAGTCAGGTAAGTTCTCCTAATTGCTCTTTTATTAATTGTGCGTTAAACTATGCAATGTTTTGGTGTATAAATTACATATTGAATACACATATTAACATAAAGGCGAAGTTTTAACAGCTATTTTGTTGACATATATTTTTCACTTCAGCTGCGTCTTTGTGATCGTCAACGAAGGAAATATGATTAACAGCAGCCAAATCTTCACCATGGATGATCTGAGCAGAGCAGAATCTGCAAAAATCGAAAAACAATTCGGAGTCGACTATCTTGCTATTGCTATTCCCAGGTGACTCGTTTGACTAAACTTCTAATTTTCATTTTTTTTATTTGAATTCACTTAGTGCAAGGTCTTAAAAGACTGTAATAATAAGAAAACAACCGTTGTGGAAAGAGCTACACGAGGAAAGAAACGAGGACTAATGAACCTTCATTCTCGAAAAAGCACTTATTGCCTCAAGCTTTGAAAGCTTGTAGCTCCATTTAATCGGGAAGTCAATGGATTCCAAATCACAGAAGTTTGTGGAAAAAAACCTTTTACAGATAATTGTCTGTGACACTGTGCAACTTCCCCAGTGAATGGATGAAAATGAGTAATTAGTCGAGTTAAAAATGTAAAATAATACTCGATGCAGGGTCGGTTCAGGTGTATAAATGATGTATAATGTCAGGTGAAAGATATACGACATGGATAACCGACTTTCATAGAAGCCTATTTAACAATACTTGTGACGTAGTCATTCCAAGTCATATTTTTAGGAAAAGTCAGACCAACTAGTCGCATATTAAAAGATTTTCCAAGAGTTGTGCAGGATATTGGAATTTGCGTTAAATGGCATATTTAGTATCTTTATTATGATGCTGAGAATTTATTTCAATAATAAATTCAGAGATACCGTTATAATCTATCTAACGTCGGACACAATAATTATCCGAAAAATTTTATGTTTTGCATTTGTTTCTTGTTATAGAGAGGAGATTGGAGATAATCAAACCTACACGATTCTACTTGGTGATGACAATGTTGATATGAAATGTGATCTTAATTTTATATGGAGAGGAACCCGTCGCCGGAGAAAACGAGCTGCTGTAGGCACCGAATACACGGGTAAAAACTGGCCGCTGAGGACGGATGGAACTGCATATGGGTAAAATTGGATATCATATATAATGTAAATGTGGTTAAGTTTTACAAACGAGTAAAAATAGTTGATTGGAATTACCTAATTTAATACTCATGACCTATGCAATCATTACAAATATTTAAATTTAGTATGCCGAAAGTTGAGGGTGGTTATCTTGAATCAAATCATACCTAATTCAACATTTGTATAGAGTTGGGGGAAGGTACGTCGCCTTTAAATTTTGATAATGAGGTGCAATCCCGCAAGGATTTTTGAGATATTTACAGAAATAAGTTGTTCCGTTCGTCTTTACGAGGGAATGAGTCATAACTAGTTCATGAACATGGATGTTAATTTGCTAATGTCTTGACAAGAATTAACAGCTTCAGTCGCCACCGACCGGCGCTAGTAATATCGTAAAATTGCAGTTAAACTTTTTAGATTTCATTATATTTTTAAGCATATCACGTGGCGTAAAAATTGATGTTTTTCTTAGAAAATAGGAAAAATAAAGAACATTAGAAAAATAATCGAGAACACAAACAAAAGTATTGCACTAATTGACATTTATTTATTGCCAAGTTTACATAATTTCCTATTTATTATATCACATTTTATTTAGATTTTACACTGTAACATCGACACCATCTGGCGACGGGGTAACATTTTCTCAGAAAAGTCCAATTGTTTCCTTTGTTAACGGATCTCCTCGTGAGTACAATACACAGACATTTGGTTTCCTTTTCATCTATCTCTTGAAAATTTCTCAGTTTCATTAGTTTATTACATTCAAACACTAGCAACGATGCACCAATACCTCGTTGTGATTTTTTGTGAGTTACGAATAATAAACACAATTCATCTTACAATTACATGACAAAATATGAGGAGACGAAAATGTATTATTGTTTTTTGCAGCGCTTGGTTGGATTGCAGCAGTCGTCATTTGTCCGATACTCATAATTGTTATCATTGGAGCCACTTATTACATGTGGAAAAGGTATGTGCATGACGCTGACAAAATTTTCATCTGTACGAGTATCTTTACATAAAGATACCGGAATGCCCAATTAGTCTCGCGTTTGACCACTTATGGAAGGTTGATTACTTGATTTCTAGTTATGTGTTCGAGATAAGCGAATCTCATTAAAAAAAAATAAAAAAAAAAAGATTCTATGTTTATTCATAGTCACTCAATGCTTCGTACGATAGGACTGTTGTGGCTAAAATTCATAAGGAAATATGTAACAAATTATCGGTATTTATTACCACCAACGTTTCAAAAATTAAACGCTGCAGTAAAAATATTTTGACGAATTGAAATTATTATTTTACACTGTTCATTCAATTATTTTTTTTTCGGTTACAACAATTCGGTTTCATCGGATAGACATTCGCTTTATCTATCTAATATTTATTGTAATTTATCCATCTTTCAATATGCCTGGTTTGCAATTCGTGTTATCTCCAATAAAATCTTGAATATAATTGTAATTATTTCGCTAATAATTCAGAAATTCACTTATCTCGTTGGAGGGGTCTTAAGCGCAACGTGTAAATCAATATTAGCTTTCAAATTAAATTTTAACCCTTTAAGTATATATTTGAGTTTTGAGCTTATTTTGAGGGTATGGTTTATTTCAGACGTAAATTTGATTTGTTTTTAAAAGATGAGGAGCAATTTGACTTCCTAGTAACTTTCAAATCATAGGAGGTCTTCTCGTTATTGGATATGACAGCTGGATGTTGAAAATTGGGTTATGGTCTTTAGCGACTACTACATATTTCTATTTATAAATGGACGGCACTATCTCAAATTTATTGTAGAGATATCACTTGTTGAATTGTTATATTTTTAGGCGACGTGGAACGAAAAAACAATCCGAAGATTATCCGATTGATACTTTCTCTAGCCCAACTGAAGGTGAGTCACATAATATTGGCAAATGGGTGTAAAATTTTGAATGAAGGAGCAAATAGATTTGATTCACTTAATGATTCGTTTATGACTCGTTCAAAAGGATATAAAAATGCGTTGCGAACAACTGAATTCGCGGCTCAACAGTGGCCCATGCTAGATAAACTCAATTTAATAAAAGCCCGAACAGTTGCCGAACAGAGAAATCCCTTGAAAATTTTATATTAACAAGTATATGACTATTATTTACATTTTATCAGACGCACCAATCTACGAGAACGTTTCAATAAGATCCGATACAGATATTCCATTTGCCATGCTTCAAAGAGTGTATAAGATGTTAAAAGCTGATGACAATATGCAGTTCCGGGAGCAATACCAAGTAAATTTCAAAATATGGCATTTAATCAAATGAAAGTTTGACACGCAAAGCTAGACCAATGACAGATGTCGATAAGATAGAAAAGGAAGATCAAAACATGGCATGTCATAGCGTGTGATGGCAAAGCTTGGACGATATGAGCCTCATATACATAACAAACAAAATTTCCAATTTGTCATACCACAAATCACACGGGGAGCGGTTAATCAACGTTGAACAAGCGGTTCAACTTAAAACTAAATTAATTTATTGCACAAAATTTGTAATTGCATTGGCTGATAGGACACGCCAGAAGAAAATCCTGTATCGTTAACAAGTGTTTACATTCGGTAGTTTGATGATTTCACGTTACTTTTTTTATATCAAGATAAAATCAATATTCTGAAGTAATACTATTGTCAAATCGATCTCTTTTTATACATTACTGATATCAGCAATAAAGGACTTTAACGTCAGTTAACTTTTTTTAATTTTTTAGCTTCGCTTCTTATTTTATAATAGGAAATCAAAACAAAATCAAGAGCGAATGCCCCACCATCAACAGTGGGTGGAAGCGAAGAGATGATGAGAAAAAATAGATATAAAAATATACTGCCGTGTAAGTTGTCCTATTGTTAATTCTCAGCTAATGAATATATAAAAGTTCAGTGAAACACGCATGTTGCTCTTTTTTCTGTTTTCAATAACGAATATGTTTTTATAAATAAATCAGCTAACTGATTGTAAATTCGTTACCCGATTGAGTACGATTTCGGTACAAAATTACATTCAACTACAATGTAGAACGTGTTCTCAAATTTTGACTAATTTTGTAGTGCCGCGTTACATGATTGTCTGAATCTTAAACCGTAAACATAATATATGCTCTTTTTAGATGATTCGTCCAGGGTTTCACTCAAAGGACATGGTTTCGATGGATATATCAACGCTTGTTATGTTAACGTAAGTTCCGGAAGTATTTCAATCCTTAAACGTTTATACTGCAATCAATTATGACAGATTGGTGCGTTATAACAGGGTTGCTATTGCCTGTACAGCAAGCAGACTCTCGCAACATGATATAAAGGTAGTGTTTGAACAATAATACGACGCTTTTGAAAATAGGTTCTACCAGAAAGACGCGCAAAAGTGCTTTTTTCTACCATGGACGTTGTGAAATAAAGCGTTGTCAGATTCCACGCAAGCAAATGCTTTAGTCACCGTTAGTTTGAATGAAATTTTATATTTCATCCATTAAAACTTCATTACACAATATTGTCAAAATCTTCGAAATAAAATTAAAAACTAATTTGATACATTAATAATTATTTTTGTTCAAAAATAAAAGCAATATGCACAAGCAGTACCTTTGTAGAGAAATCACATTGGTACTATAGCGGTATTGTTTTTTTACTTTATGGGTTGTGGTGTCGTTTATTGTTATATTTAAATTTGCTTTGTTAACCTTTTCCCCCTCCAGTCACAGGATAATTTCAGTACCATTGACATATGTGTTCCTGATTTTACTTCTGCAAGCGTGATTACTTCCTTCATCCTACACAATTCAACGTGCGGAACAATATGCCATTTATAGTTCATTATGATATCATGTTTCCTTTTAATCTAGGGTTATCAGAAAAGATTCATTGCAACACAAGGGCCTCTACCGCACACAGTGGTGGATTTCTGGAGAATGGTCGTCGAACAACATTGCACAGTTATAGTCATGTTAACAAGATGTGTCGAAGCTGGGAAGGTAATTTGTCTAAAGATCACTAAATGTACTCTAATTATCTTCTTAAGATTTTTAAAAATATTTATTATCTAATTGTATACACCAAATTCCAGAAAGGGGAAGGGAATTTCAGAGAGGACTAAAGTGTGCTATTATGAAGTGCAGTTACGAGTGGTAACTATCCACCGTTGTCGATTACAAGCCAGTTCTACCAGTTCTTCATTTCTATTCACTGGCTATTCACTGGCTTCTTACGCCACACGGGGAACAATTTAGGGCAATTCACGCAGTCACTTGATAACTGCAAAAACTGAAAATGACAGTTTCCTGTTCGTCTCCTTGTGCTCGACATTTAATTAGTGGTATTTGAATGGAAAAGGGTGTAAAATTACCATCATTTCTATTTCATAGAAGTATTGAAAAATAGCAGAAGACTTGTATGTCTTCTCGGAAACCTTTCTTGTGAATGTGGCAATTTTCGAGTGTCTAAGCAGCAGAGTTAACTAACCTTCATTTTGCCCGAAATGCCGAATATTTCTTCCAATTTTAGTCAAAAGAATGTTGATAGATTTTTTACAGCCCATTACCACCAAAATAAATGAAACCCATTTTCTTCGCGTGTCTGGTGGATATGTCTATATCCGAACAAAAAAGCGATTAAAAACAATTGTGTTATTTGTTTATTCTCAGATAAAAGCTCAGAAATCCCCCAGCAATTAATATTTTCAATGCTCAATATGGGTCTTTTTTGTCAAGCTTTCAACTGTTTTTTTTTTTTTTTTTAATTTAAGACAAAATGTGAAAAGTACTGGCCAAGTTTGCACCAAGCTGCTCAACAAGGTTTGTACGTAATACGGAACGACCAAGAAATATACTACGGAGGATTTGTTCAAAGAACTTTTGTAATTGAAACACCTCAAAAGGTAATAATTTAATATTTATTCAGATTTTGATTTGATAGGTCTCGATTATTTGGGTATCGTCAAAAATTACCTTGAAAACTCATAGCAAACTAGTTGCCATTGCTTTCCCATTCTTAAAAAAAATAAAGCAAATGAACTGAATTGAACAAACATTATTTGGGAGAGAATAATTCTCAGAATATTTATACCATCTGCACCATTATTGAAACAATTTCCGAATTAAACCAAAGTCAAATATCTGTTTCACATGATTCAGAAAGAAATCACGGTTCAGCAGTATCAGTTTCTCAAATGGCCTGATCACGGAGTTCCAACAACTACGTCAAGTTTCTTTAGGCTACATAAGGCTGTCATGGAAACCTATGATAAAACTAGAAGGGTCGCGCCATTGCTTGTTCACTGCAGGTTTTTATATAATTTTTATATGAAGAATTTTAAGGAAATTGATACTGAATACATATTTTTGTGTTTCTCCAATCAAACTAAAATAAATGACAAATTATTTTGAAATACTAGAAATTTTACTGAAGATTACATGCATTTTAAATGAATAAAACCTACAGTTAGATAAATTGCAAAAATCGTACACTATTGCTCATTATTCGCGTTCGAAAATATTCGGTTGAAATATATTTAGTCAAGCATGGACCACTAAGGATCAACTCGGCAGTCAGATACCAAACTCTCTTGTAAATTTATATTCACCATTTCTTTATTAATTAAATTATTTGTAAAAAAAAAAAACTATTGAACACTAAGTTACTCAACAATTTTTACCTCATTCAGTGCCGGTGTAGGACGAACTGGTGCATTTATTGGCTACGATATTCTTCGGGATCAAACAAAGAGCAAAAGCAGTGTGGACATATTCAACTGTGTGATGACAATGAGAAAACAACGAGTGGATATGGTACAAACATGTGTAAGTAAAAACAAACCATTTGATATTTTCAGAATCGTTTTTTCACTCCGTACAAATCGAGCGTTTTCGAAATCCCGAAGAACTATGTCACAATACTCTTAATTTTATATAATCACATTGTCTAAAGCGGGAAGTGACTTCCAAATAATGACATTGAAACTATCGTATCCAAGTCACAAAGCATAAAAACTTGTCGTCAGGACTATTTTCATCAATCACGAATGAAAAATCCCCACTAAGGCACTGCTGGTGTCTGAATCATGTTTGGCAAAGCAATAATTTTTCAATTGTTCGGGGTAATGAACGAAAGCTAGGCGGTTTCCATCCACAACAAGTTGCTTCACCAAAATAAATTTTATTTTTAAAAATATATAGCAGAACCGCGGAAACGCGGTCTATGAATATCAACAGTCCAATTCCTTTTTTTTTTTCTAAAAAATTAAAAAAACATAATTTGTTGGTAATATGGGCTTTCAAAATATGTTCAATTTCGAGCTGTGCTTCAACAGATGCAACATTTTAAAATGGTAGAATATTTATGATACCTTTTCAATATTTTATTTCGGTCTTGTTATAAAGTGGATGATAAACGCGAGGGTGCACCCAGTTACCCACAAAAATAAATGACTTTCATTTCTGAAGTTACGGTAACACGTTTCTTGCCAAGCTTGAAAGCTGTAACAAAAATTCCGTCTGAAACCGACCATAGATAATACACACTGGAATATAAAATTTGCAATGTTTGATAGGCTACAATTTTGTTAAATAAATATTGCTGGAGAACTAACTTCCAATTCAGACGCCAATACTATTATGCGTGAAAATATAAAATTAATATGCTTTATTGCGTAATTTAATAGGCGACTAAGACTAGAGTTCCTAAGAAGAATTTTGGTCTCAAACGGGCGCTAGATTTTTATTTTGCTCTGCCTTGGACTCCAGTGAATATAAACAATATTACTTTAAATTGACTCATTATAGGCAAAAAATGTATCTTTATTCAATTTTTTGTATTATGCATAGAATGAATTCTATTATCAGTGATATGTTTCAATCTTGTTCAATATATATAACTGGGGAAAGTTAAAACTGGCAGGTATCACAATATTTTTTAAAAATATACGTTTTTGTCTCTACAGGACCAGTACGAAATGTTACACAAGCTTATGCTGGAAAGGTATTTGTTTGGCGAAACTGACGTCACTCAAGAACAATTTATTGCAAACCAACAAAAAGGCAACGGGTGAGATAATAGATCAAACATCACTTATTTACTTAATGTCCGATAACGAGTAGCGGGAGAATACTGCGTACACAGTAAAGTGAAACAAACGAACTAACCTATTTTTAGAATACCTTTATTGTAAACGGATTTCATTATTGATCCACACATACATGGCTTAACTTTATCGTGTTTTGTCATTTGTTTAGCATGGGCTACATATTGATAGCGCTGCTGAAGTGCAGTCCATCTGTGTTCCAAGCTCATGAATTAAAATTATAATTGAGAATTAGTCTACATGGCTTCCCAATTCCTGATAGAAATAATAGCATTTTCTGAGGCATGACTATACTGTATGTTATGATCATGGCAATTAACACGTTTAATTTTGAAAATTTCCATCTAATTCTTGTAATATCTGTGAGATAGAAAAAAAATAGTTGGATCAAAGAGTATTGCTAGCCATCCGGAATTTTGAGAATATACATAAAATTTTGTAAAGCAAAATCACTAGTCGTAAACTCTGAGGGAAAAATTGTTCTTTAAGTTTATTTTATCTCGTATGGTTTGATCACGGTGCTGATACTCTGTGCTTATCTGGCCTCAATAAATCATATTTCAGACTGTGAATTTGTGTTTTTGTACGACTCTATAGCGCCATCCAGTAAGTCAGATAAAGCCAGAAATGTCATGTATATTTTTGCAATATTTTACATTAAATGTGTGAAATATTCTCGTACATCATATTTTAGTTAATCAGGAAAAGGGCTTGATATGGAAAATGCCACCTATTATTGAAAAGCCAAGTGAAAAAATATTACGTCTTACCGTATGTCTTTTGAAGATATAATTAAAATTACGAGATACCAGAAATCTTTTTAAAATGCTTTATTGCAAGACCTGTAAACACGTCTTTTGAATTTCCCTTAACCTACATCCATCGTTTGGTATGAGGCGAGAGAGTGATTGATAGTTATTCTATCGCAAAGGGTAGATATCACTCACTGCATCCTATTGTAGCTGTTCAGTATTGTATGGATTTTTCCGGTTACAATGTGATTGTTAGTTCTACATTTAGAAAAAGCTCACGGCCATAAAAATGATCGATAACGGGTTACTTCAAATTGGGCCCTCGTAGACAAATCCCGCCATTAAGGTGAAGCCTATCGGAGACTCGTGTTGGATAATATTTATTATTATGGGTTTGTTTAAAACTTATTAATTTATTTTTACCTTTAAGATCACCCAAGCAAAGCAACATCTCAAAAGAATTTGACAATCTAGCAACTGCCGATTCTTTGAACCCAAAAGTTGACGATGAAAATATTCCTGGTAAATTTACTTTAAAAATCTTTTTTTTTTTTTTTTGATCACTTAAATATTCCTTCACTGGGACATTTTCATGGTCGAATATAATAGAACAAAAACTAAATATTATCATAACTGATTTTTGAAATAATGAAGGATAAATCTTTTTAGTAATTCGCATGCAATCAATTTATGATGTTATAAAACTTCCCCGATAAACTGTTCTGGTGACCGAATCGAAAAAGATGGTAGTAACCAATTTCATTTAGAATTCACATCAAATATATTTCAGGGAGACAAAACAAGAGCTCACATGAGTATTGTATGATTACTAAATTATATCACCAGTCATCGAATGGGCGCTTACCAAGAATGCGTCTGTGGCGTATTTTTTGCATTGATTGTCAAACTGACATATCTTTTCGGGACATGGCCTATGCGCTAAATTTCGCAGCAAAGTATGAAGTTCACCTGACTGAAATTGATGGTTGCCGCAGGTAGGGGAAGTTTTCCCATCTAACTATGCTCTACCAATATATATACAAAAATGAAAATTATATTTTCCAGTCATACGGAATCGTGTTGTGATTGTTCGGCAACCAGAAGACACGGAATGGATATCAATTGATGCTAATTACGTCGAAGTAAGTAATTTTGTATTATAAAAAAATGAACGCTTATACAATATAAAAGTGTGTATTCGATTCCATTTTTTTTTTAATATAGGTTTGCCGGTGACTCTGTTTTGGGTGAAACTATATGCATGCTATATGTTAGATACAAACCATAAACCTACCCACTTCAGAGTTTTTCATATTCAATTTTGCATCATTGCAAAAATATCTAGAATGTTCGCAAAAAACAAATTAGATTTCACCCAAGCAAAAAACTAAAATAATCTAGACTCGGATAGCGCAGTTAGAGCGCGGTCTTGCCATTCTGTAAAATAGATCTTTTTTTCGTGAATCATAACAACTTCAAATAGATTTAATACCCTATTTTGTTATCAAAATGCGAAATAAAACTATACTGAATTTTCCTTTTCAATTTAAAATTCAAATAGTTGTATTTTCATCATTTACGTCATCCTACGTTTTCGTACGTAACAATTTTTTGTATAAAATATTTTATTCTGTTCGTTCTCACAAGCGTAGTAATCTCATTTCTATTGTTTGTTTCCCGGACGTACATGCCTTCATTTAGGTTGCTACCCACATTAAAATGAGTGATATTTTGCGCGCAAATATGATTTTTCTGTGCTACTCTTTTGCGATACCTAGTGGATGCGTTGTTGCAGTGCAATGTTGAAGCGTTTTTTTTAAATCACAATTCGGTGTTAGACACAAAATAAAAGTAAATAAATAGATGAACGTCGTGTATGGCGTGTTTTAATTTGCAGGCATATAATAAAGATGCGCAAATAATAGCCGCACGGGGGCCATTCAATGCAACAGTGGAATATTTCTGGCGTGCAATACTGGAAAATAATGTGGACACAGTGGTAATGATAGGAGCATTGGATAACAGAAACCAAGTAAGTATCATATATGTTGGTGCAAAATTTGAAATATTTTTGCAGCAAATATTTTTTCGAATCACTGATCGCGATGATTTTTATTGGGTCAAATTTTTTTACAACGAAAAACACAGCCAAACCTGGATGTATGATCACACTTCGCACACTATTCGCAAAAAAGAAAAGATCATATTTAAAAGAATACAAAGTATTTTATTGCATTTTGATGCTAAATCACAAACATCAATTCAACGTCTTCCTGTGGAAAAATAATGTTTCACATGACGATTGCCGACCCAATAATCCTTTGATAGACCCAAGGTTTGTCAGCGCTATCCATCAGTGACTCACACTTAATAAAGGACGCATAGACGAAATTTCCGTTTGGGAAAAGACGTTAACAATTTGTGCTTAAATATAACTGTTTAACCATTATGTCGACAATTTTTGAAAATTTCTATTAAATCTCCCAAAACATCGAAATTGTAGACAATGCGGTGAAAGGCTTTTAATCTCCCAGGATAGCAAATACTGCTCTCTGCTATAAAGGTTTAGTTCACAATGCTACTGGAGCTATAAATTTTAGTAGCTCTCTGACATGTTAGTACTTACGGCCCTTGCTTAAACCGAATTTCGTAAATCATTCAGTGTGATTAATTCGGGCCTTTGGCATGGTTTGAAACCAATTTACTGAAAATTTCAATTTTTTCCATGTCGCCACAATATTTTTACTTTAAAATCCAATTCATTTAAAGCAATGAAAAATGACATCGTAATTCGCCACCTAATTTTTTTTTATAATTTCGACTCCACTCCACTCCAAGCTCCCGAATGCACCGCTAAGGAGAAATACCACTTTCATACTTTATTTCAAAATTAGAATGAATGTGTGTGTTACTGGCCTAAATCAACTCGTGAACCACTGCAGTTGAATAACATTCAAGTTCATCTGCAAGCGGAAAGTAAATCGAGAGGAATCTTCGAAAGAAAAATTGTTGTAACAAGAAAGAACCAGCATCCTAAAGTAAGAAAAAGTAATGTCTATTAACAGGACTGATCGGAAAAAAGCAGGCATTCTTAATGATCGCCATGCAAAAATATTAGGTATAGGTAATATATTGCTGATGCCATAAAAGCTGAATTATGCGATGTGAATAATTAGCCAATGACGTATGGAAAATTAAACCAGAAAAATATCGATTAACGATCAAGCAATGTCAAAATCATTTATCTCCGTGCCCATAATCCAATCACACAAACATTTCTTTTTCACGAATTTCATTTGATGCCATGCTTAAAAGTAGGGATGTACCGATGTGTCGACTATTTTAGGAGTATCGGTAACAGTAGCAGTCACAAAATAGCCAATACCAGCGACACTTTTTAAATGTTTGATATCATGGAGAATTTGCTCTAACCGAGGCCTAAATCAGTTCCTAAATGATACAACTAATGGTCACTTGAATGACAATAAGCTGCTACCAAAATAAAAGAATCAACCGGCTCAGAACAGTCCCCGACATATCATACATTATTTAATGAAGTGGATCAGTAGCTTACTTGAGGATGGATGGAAAAACTTATTAGGGATTGTTAAACTTTTGTTTCTTACCTACGATCTTCGAGTTTTCAATTTTGATTACTGAAAAAAAGTTATTACCACGCCTAGTGATACAGTTCTCAGATTCGTGGCTGGAATTTATTTGGGCAATTTAGCCTTCTGGATATAGAGTTAAGAAATACGCAAATATACTGAAAAAAAAAATCAAATATATAATAGTTTTTATGATTTGTCAAAATTATCACAATCGGCAATTGTTATTTTAACGGGAACTAATTAGATTAAATATTGTTCTTCTTAGAGTGTCTTAACGCTGTCGTTAATTTTTTGATGCTGTTTTAGAATATTTCTATTTGTATCAAATTCTTCAATATTTTTTGTTCGGCACAATGTTTTGTGTTATTGCTTCAAGTCCATTTCCTCCACTGTGGGTGTGCTTGTTTGGTATAAGGTATTTCACAGAGAATTTTACTGAAGTTTTCAACTTCAAGGATATACTATGAGCATATTTGCAGGCATTCGTGACGGGTATCGGTATCGGCAGTTTTGAGTATCAGTGTCATTGGTATCGGTATCGGCTCATTTTGCAGTATCGGCAAAAAAATAGCATCGGTCTATCTCTTCTAATAAGTACAAGCATCAGCAACTCCTAAAATGAAAAGACTGTTACATAGATGACAACGTTTTGAATATATATAAATATATTGCGCGCTTCTTTTCAATTACTTACCTGATTTTTAACAGATTATCACCCAATTCCAATATCCCGAATGGAAATCGAATTCACTCCCTCGAGATGCAACAGGAATTCTGGACCTCTTACATTTGATTCAATCCGATTCTAAATGGGAAGCCGGATCTGCAACATTAGTCCATTGCAGGTGTGTATGTTAGCGGTGTTTTTTCTGTACTTTGACAAAGATGCAGGGAAATTGCCGTTCTCCGATAGTACTCTATTTCCTAATGCTGAAATAAATTTATAGAATCAACTTTCTCGACCAATTGAGGTGTTGATCGAATGCGTCGCTGGAGTCGCGGTCGACCAACAGATAATTATTGGCACAAATTTCAATCACCTCAAATAAAGGGTTAAATCGTTGGTACCTCGCCTGCTTTTGTTAAAGTGAAGTTACATATTCCAAAGATCATATTTAAATAAAAAAATATCGGGGGTGAACTAAACCTCAAAATACAAATTCGAATCAAATTCTTAAAATTTTATCGAATCGTATAAAATTAAAAATTTCGCAAACGATTAGTGAACGTTATGTTATTATCTTTAGAATTATTGACTACATTGCATGTCTACAAAACAGAATAAAGTACTCTCCAAGAATTTATATACATTTATATAAAGATGCTATTAAAGACTCCATACTATAAACTAATACTGCATCATTAAAGACAAAAATGAATTTGACTGCAATTAATTAATTGTAACGAGTCATCGATTCAAGATGAATTTCAAATCTCTCAACATTGTAATTCATCTTGACGATTGACTTCCATGATTCAGTATTCCCCTTTGAGATTCGCTTTAGGAAAATATAAAAAGCAGCGCCTAAAAGAACTCAACAAAGGCCCGTTTAAATGGTAAAAACTTATTACAAGATGGATGTACGTAGGTAGCTACATCAACAGCACCCAAAGTGGAAAACCTTCTATTCGGATATGAATCGCCACAGATAAAATCATCTTCAACTTCTTAAATTCTTCAAAAAAACCTCTTCATCGTGAATACTTTGTCAAATCACAATTCGCTGGGAGCGATAAAAAATCTATTTGTGGGTTCAAATCCGTACATTCCTTATTTTTATACCAAACGAGCGATGAAAAGTGTTTTTTGTAAAAATACTAAAGTCAATCAGCATCAAGTATTCATACACTAAATAAACATAGATTCCGATCCGTCCAAGAAAAAACACTTATATATAACTATATAAGAAAAGACTCGGAAGAATGTAATAAAACGTGGAAGTGAAATTGATGTTCATCGTCTTTGCTTAATTTCAGTGATGGATTGGGACGGACCGGTGTATTTTGTGCCCTGTTGAACATCATCGATAGATTGAAATTTGAAAACCGCATCGACGTTTTCCGTACAATCAAGGATTTGAGAAACAGCAGACCAGGGATGGTGCAATCTTTGGTAAGATGTTTTTCTTTACTAACGAATATTTATTATCTCCATAAACATCGCATTTAAAACTATTCTAAAGGAAATTTTCATGAAAAAACGGATACAGTGTACGACACGTATTGTCCGGAAGGCCGATGGTTCGATGCTTGACCGTTTCAACACCGAGCGTGCCCTTCAGCAAGGTACTTCGCGGGTAGCTGTAACATAGAACATATACACATTCACTACAAAGGTCCGTGCCAAACGGTTGTTGGGTAAAAGCCCACCTATAGGTTCGCGGACAGGTCATAGCAACAATTCAAAAAATCTAAAAAAAAATAATAATAATCGAAAACTCATCCAATCAGAATAATCGCGTCTAAAATGTGTTGTGAGGTATGAACTGATCGCGCCGACTAAGGAAGACCTGTGATTCTTCACAAATGAATATGATTTTTTAATAATATTTTCATCTGGTAACACTGGATGTAATAACTTTGATTGGCAACCCAACAGAAAAGCGCCGCCTAATCTAATCACAAGCAAACTGCGTACGCCCCTCGGCACAGAACATCGCTCATATTGACACGTTTACGATCAGCCAAGTGTACAAATAAAAAAGGGTGAACAAGGGGAAAATATTTGAACATGGCTTCGTATTGCACGGGATAAACTGACGTTCAGCAAATCATACATATATTTCTATTTATATTTACAGGAGCAATACAACTTCTGCTATGAAGCGGTCAAGACTCATCTCAGTTCTGTCAACATCTATTCCAATGACGCACTGGACGCCGAAGAGGGTAGTTCTGACCCAATTTACGAAAATCTTTAATATATCCCCGTTCGGTCAACAATAGTCCTGTTGTGTTTTCATCTCAATTTAATTATCATTTTATGTAATGGTTTACACGTATATTTATTTATTTCTCCTGCATGTAAAATATAGTATATGGTGTAATGGTAAAAACTTACGGTTATTTTTGTTTACCTTTTGTCATGTAAAATGCTGAATATTTATAAACGACACGCCGTAGATAAGAGTTGCCTCAAAAGTAAACTGTCAATATGTTTTGAAAAAAAAGTATCTTAAGTAAAAACTGTGCAATATACCGATTATTTTGGGCAAAATATTATGAAAGTGTTTAAGCTGCAATTTTGTTCAAGGATATTCAGATTCAATTTATATGTTTTTGCATTCGGTTTTTTCTATCCAATCGCACCCAGAAGTTGTTTATGTCCTTGGTTCATTTTCAGATTTAAACGGCGATTGAGCTCACAAATATTACCAAAATAATAGCGAGCAGTAGGGAAGACGCTTGTATATGTTTTATCAATTGGACTGTGATTAATTTTATTGCCGTTAATTCTATGCATTTACTTACACTATATCAACATGTACTTGTGAAGATTGTAAACGTGTTATATTCGTTAATCAAAAACCAAAATGCAAACACACCGCATAAGTACTCAGGATTTTTGTTTAAAACATCTTATGTCAAGTGTGAGTGACTGATGGACCGCCTCTCTGTCATCTGTGACTTTTGCTTGTAAAAATGAGCTTTCTGCGGAAGCCTCGCCTCAAAAAAACTGCATAACGCTAATAGCTACTTGTATGACGAAGACCTACTATGAAATGTAGTACCATTAACCGAACTCTAAAACGAAGAGTATATCAACTGTGTGCGATTAAGACGCACACAGAAATTTGAATTGATATGTAATGTCTCAACTAGCAAGCAAAATAAATGTCATTTTAGTATGATGAATAAGGGATTACAAAGTATTTCAAGATGATTTGCAAGAATTTGACAAGCATTCGTTCTTGGGGATTCAAAATATCTTCCCTGAATTATGTCCACAGATGCATGAACGCACATGTTTTTTTAATGTTCAAAAATGTATTGTCATTAAAGCAAAAGATATATATATATTTTTTTTTTCCTTTTGAGTAGAAATGCTTTTGAGATTATTTCTTGTAACAATCATTTCGTAATTTACTGAATTAATTATTAAACATTTGGTATAATTCTATGTATAACTAGTACCGGCAACCGAACTCCAAGTTTAAAACGTCCCCGGTAAGACTGAACTTGTACAATGAACTGCAGTTTGCGTTACCATCTATCCGTGAGAATGATTGTCTAACGACTAACCTTTCTTTATAGTGTATTATGATGATGAATCTGTCTTGAGAATAAAAACTCACATACATGCGGTGTTGAGAACACACAACGGCAGAAAACATAGCATCGTTTTATTTGTTTTGTGCATAAAAAAATTCTACTTTGGAATCTGCTAACGAGTTCGACTTCTGACCGATGCCGACCCCTTATGTTGCTAAAATTAGATTCATGAAGGCTGCCGCGTGGTTATGATAGAGAGTGAATATCAGATAGGTTTTTTTTACGATTGGACAAAATCTAATTCGATCACCAACTCTCTAACTGATGCTATGGTTTTGATCCGTCTATTACCAATGAACTGTGATTTTTTGTTTATTTCTAGCGTATTCTTGGCAAAATAGCTTAAGAAACTCATAATGTGAAAATATTTCAATAAAGCATTTTAGCAATTATTCTTGGCCATTCTGGATACAAAAATTGTTTGAAATAATTTTTCTTTAAATAGCAATAAACTATGACCATATGACCGATTCGTGGCTATTTTGAACAAACTGTGAATCGAACCGATTCGAATGATCGATACAAATTGACCATCTCCAAAATGATTTTCTTAAAAAAGAAATTGGACAAAGCAAATGAACATATGCATTTAAAAAGATTCACGTGTCAACGTATTAATATGTGTTACGTATGCGGATTGCGTACAAAACAAAAAGTTTCCACCCCCGCTTTCTATATTATGTGTCAGTGTTTAGTAGCAGTGGATAATGGTATTGCGTTAGAAACAGCTGAGAGAAAATGATATTTATTGCTATAAGATATATTACATAGCAAAACCAATGGGTGTATTATTCGAAATTAAGCTTAGATCGATTGGTAAGAATTTAGCGCACCATTGTTATATTAATTGCGTGGAATCACGGAAGAACTTGTAATGAGTGTGTACTGAGATACTAGATACCCAATTGATAGCATTTTGGTAACACAATATAGTATTATAGACAGACTTCAGTACGTATGGCCAATTGGTGAATTTAAAACTTGTTATGATGATTGCTAAAATGTTCAGTACTCTGAATTAGTGAGTTCGGAAATTTGGGATTGGTACCTAACCTTACGTGATATAGATAGTTAAAGATTGATGGATCCGGCATTCAGTTTGGTGAGCAGCCATGTGGAAATAAAATAAATTGGTAAATCTTAAAACTAATGTTTTAGTGCCGGTTTCTAAAGATATCTTGTGAAATGCAGGTGATATTACCAAGCGTATTAGCATAGTTAGACACATATTGCTATTCTAATTGAATTTCTTAATAATGTTAATATTTTTTTTCAATGTCCACGATTTGCCTTATCGTAGACTTCATGCCAATTTCAGATGATGTAATATTAACAGTTGCAATGTTGCGATATTGCAACCACGCCAATACTAATCACATCAACGCCGATCGGTGAATGCAAAAAACAAAAGGTTGTTGCCAGATGGTCCAAAGCTAGTCATCATAATGTGAAAGTTGATTGAAATATTATTTAGAAATTAATCCGATTTTACAATGAACAAGATTTGAGCATTTTGCTCGAAATTAATGGTAATTTTTAAGGAGGAATCATCAAGGCAATCATTCGCTGACAATTGATGTAATTCAACTAGGTGGCATCAAATTGAACCAATTGAATTTTTTTTCCATACTTGGGCCGTTTATCGAACGCGCCTGATGTTCATGGTTTATCATCAGTAAATATTTGATATAAACTAATCAGCGAGGAAATATAAAATAATTAGAAACGTACGGTAGATCAAGTGTACTTTTCTAACAGTGATATTTCTATGAAACTATGGAAAATATGCTGGACTGATCCCAGGGCCCAAGCAATTGTGTCAATTATTTTGTAGATTATGCCGAAATCGCGCCTATTCCCATAGTTCGAAGAATATAGTCTCAATAAGATTATATTTTTCAAAAAGAATGAAATATTACGCATGCGACACATTTCTTCCCGTACCACAACACGTGCTGCGTATTCTAAGGTCTGAAACGCGAAACACTTTTGCGTTTTTGAAGTATTGAACGAACAATACTAAAAACCTGCTTTGCAGGAGTTATATATTATCCGATTAACTCATGTGTACACCCTCGTAAATAATCTCCGTTCATAACATATACACTTTTCTATAATATGATAGAATCAAAATGTGAAAATAAATTTTTTTCTCTCCCAGGAGAGAAGCCAGGAATACGACTAAATCATACCCTCGTGCAGATTCAAGTGAATGAATTTTTGTTTAGACGTTTTCAGATTTTTCCTATGCGTAGGAATCATCGTGCAACGGTACGATGCCTCGCAATCTGGTTGCATAAAGTTATCACGTACATAATTCAATTCCAGATATGCGAAGCACGAACGCTTGTTCGTAACTTCTTAACAAATGAGCTAACCGGCAACCTTCATTTCCATACTCAATTTGATGTAGAAAAATTTCTCCATTGGTTTGCCAATATCTCTTGACAAAGCTGATATTAATGTTGTGATGGAAGAATACGCTTTTCATTCGTTGAATTCGATTTTTTCATTCCGTATCACATTAGGTTATACCATTTGCAAAATTGCCGATATTTGTAAATATAAACATGTAAATCGTTTGTGAATGCATGGTGAATCTACAACAAACTATACTGGTTGTTTTCACTATTTATTCCGCTGGAAAACTCGTGAACGCTCAAATTATATATTGTTAATAATTTTATTGAGCTAAATATTAGCAGCAAAATATATATATTAGGCTGATAACAGTATTAAACTCGCAAGTTCGCAAGGCTGATAGCAGCGCAATAAAGAAGCCAACTGATAAATTAAATCACTATATTGCAGAGCAGTTGGTGTAATGTGCCAAAGGCGATAGCAGATTCTTTACTAGATATTTCATTCTTTCGTGTCTTGCGATGAGCAGGAACTACATTAGGTCAATTTGAAAGTCCGCAATTACCTAAATATGTGATCTCAATACATTTCGACAATTTGAACTCAATTCATAAATTTCAGTGTTTTCAAATTTCTCTATTTAAACTCATTTTATTAATGCATATCCGCAGTGCTTATTTTCTTGTTGTTACTTTTTGCTCTGCCATGTATAAGAGTTCAAAACTTAACAAAACTTGGATATGGTAAATACTAATATCGATTGATGGTCATTTTTTGACGTTAACAAAGCACGCGGAATACCACAATAAATGATAGCGGGCATTCGTCATCGCATATTTACCGGGAAATGATTTAATTACTAACCAAAATTATTATTTATTTAAAATTTTTAGTATTCAAGTTATTTATTCACATTCATCATTTTTTTTCTGCTCGTTTGGACATTTCATGTATCAACAATTACAAGTTTATTTATTTATTGACTGAAATACATGTTATATAGAATAAATAAAAATTTGCAGTGAAAAAACAAAGGCGCGGTCTTTCGAGTTTTATTATAGGTTTCCATGACAGCCCCATGAAACTTGGTGTAGTTGTTGGTACCCCGTGATCAGTACATCAGAGAATCTTGTTTTGCTGAACCTTGATTACCTCATGAATAGTATGATACAAATAACTAGATTTGTTCTTTGTTGTTGTTCTTTGTTTCTTTCTGAGGAGCAAACATTTTTGTTGAACAAAAGGTACGGATATTATGATTTGAAGAATAGTCATTTCAAAATAAGGGAGCCTTTCAAAATCTAAGAAAATAAATATCTAATACACAACTTTTGAGGTGCTTCAATCACAAACCTTCCGTTGTATATTTCTTGATCGTTCCGTATGACGTACTAACCTTGTTGGGCAGCCTGGTATGGCCAATACTTTTCACATTTTGTCTAAATTAAAAAAAAATTGAAAATAATTTGACTATTAAAATTGTCATCAAAACTTTGAAAGACAGGTATTGTTCGTGGTTTTAAAGCTTTTCATATGTCATATGTCATGATTTCACTACAAAATGATTCAATTTAAGTAAAAGCAAAATCATTTTTTAATCGTGACTCGGCAGTAACTGACTATTCGGAATAGGATATCCCTACCAGGCACTCGAAGAAAATGAAGGTATAATCTAGGGCGAGGAAAATCTTTTCAATATCAGAAACAAACGCTTCCTAACTATATAGACAATGCAAGGACTTAGCATCATAGAGTTAGGGTAAAAATCTTTCACTTCAAATATCTATTATATATATATATATATATATATATATATATATATATATATATATATATATATATATATATATATATATATGTGGTGCTACGATAGACTTGATGAGATAGACCGAACTTGCATACTAATCTTTTACTGGAAGATTGAAACGTCCCCCAACTGTAAAACGAGTCTAAAATCCTCAATACTTCTATAAGTTCTAAGGATTTTTAGGCCTTTCCCCAGCCGGATAAAACCGATCCCCCTTCGGACACCCGAAGACGAAAAACATACTGTCACCATGAGTTTGTGCAGATATTAAATGACTGCGTGAGTTACCCTGATGTTCTGGTTGCGCAAGCTTTTCCGTTGCCAAGAGCAAATACTATTCACTACACTCCATTAATCCTTGGATCAGTTCTCTGTAGAATATTTTCCTTTTGAGAGCAGTTTCTGGTATTCGTTTTGATATGCCTCCTTGCTACTACTTAAACTCAGCTACTATGTGTTCGTCTGTTTGTTCCTTTCATTTGCGCGGGATCTGGCCCCGGCCTTAGAGCAACTTTTTTTAAACAAATTTGGTCGGAAAATATTGCACATAATTTTTTACTGGATAGAATCAGGAAGAAAAGTAAGTAAGAAAAATAATTGTAAGGTTGCCTGCCATGCATTCGTAGCATGGAGCAAGATTAGACTACTTATATCAATATAAATCTTTGTTTCTTATAGTTATGGATTTTGATTTTATGCAATATTTGAATTATTTTAATATTCTTTCATTTTCTATGCAAAACATTTGGCACTATACAATTACATAATAGATACTTTTGAACGTCATCATAAAATTAGAATTTATTTAATTATTGTTAGACTCTACACCTTTCCCGTTTCAGTGCATTTTTTCAGCAAGACTCTAACCGAGCAATGTTGTTCGACGTTCATTCTTCAGAAACTTACCGCTTGTGCGGTAGAGGTCCTTGTGTTGTAATGAATATTTTCTGATAACCTTAGAGTTAGAGTGAAACATGATGCCACAATGAACTATGATTGACATATCATTCTGCACTTTGAATTGAGTAGGATGAAGGAAGAAATCACGCTTGCAGAACCACGAGGAAACAAATTGTGAGATGGTTGGAGGCGACAAAAAGTTAATGGAAAAAACAAAACACCACAACAGATAATGCCCTGTCCTATTAGGTCATTAAGATGGCAAAATTGAAGTTGCTTATATGTTATCTCATACAGTCGACGAGTATGAACGAAACATAAAGCATTTATATACTCTACTATGATTTGAAAAAAAACAATACTTGAATTTAAAATGCCATAATTCTATCAGTACAAAATAGGAAGATACTTGCCTTGGATTTCATAAGAATATCTTGTTCGTTATATACCTCATTGAAAGCTATTTTTTGCATATTGTTTGAAGCTATGTCTTTATTGTGTATACATATTTAGGCAAGCGTCAAATTTTATATCAGCATGTTGTGAAATCGCTTATGCCTGGTCGATCACAGCGCAGAAATTGATTTAGCGATACTCTTTCAGTGAAATAATTCCCGACACCCATTCGCGACGTTAACAAACTTGTCATTACGGAATATTCATCACATATGTAACCTTAATTTTGGTCAATAAAGGAAATTTTTGTTGTTTAGCATGCTGCCTTACATTACATGCGTCGAGTTCCAATCACTTCCGATACTGACGTTAATGTGACAAGCGTTGGTATAGGGATCAAACCTATGTCTTTTAAACAAAACCCTTGTTTAGTCATTTATGAGAATGATATATATTGTTAAATGGGGTGGATACGAAGCAAGTAGAAACATGGTATGGTGAAAAAAAAACGATGAAAAATATAAAGCAATGATGCTGAATTGCTCTTAAAAATTATGTTCATAATGCCATATGGAAATTTTATACTTAATAATAATTTCCAAACACAATTAAACAAAGACCAACTTTACCGATCTATTGAAACAAATTAGGAAAAGTTCTTTCGTTCAGACTACCTAGCTGTGATATAAATTCCCGTAGAAAATTTTGCAGGGATTAATAAATTCTTGAACTTACAAGGTAATATGTTCTTGTATCTATTTTTTCTCATCATCTGCTCACTTCCACTTCCACCGACAGTTAATAGTGGAGCATTGGCTCATCATTTCTTGCATCTTGCAAATGTTCATTTTGAGGTTTTATTAAAAGCTCTTAACCAAACCAGTAAAATATACTCTGAGGTAGCTTTACAATAAGATTAATAATAACGGATTTTTCAAGATTACAATTATCTAATTATATTTACCAAAACTGGTCAAAATTGGATATCTATGGATGCCAGAATCGAACACGGATGGCCGGTCAAAAGTGGCCACCCATAATCTATTTAAATTATTCTGGTTTGTTAATCCAACCATTTATTTTTAATAGAAATGATTATTCAAGTAGATTCGAAACAGTTTCAAAATACCATATTCACTGAGCATGTTAAAGATTTTGTGCTTACAATGTTCATATTAGGGGCAATAATCGAGAACACGTACAAAATTTTACAATGGTTTATTTTGTTTTTAAGATTCTGGGAAAACCTAAATAGAGTTCAAAATGAGCAATCACGGAATCGGTATTATTCAACAGCACCTTAGACCGCACCTTAGAGGAGATATTCAGCAATGAATCACGCTTGATTTTTGTTAGGTTTGAATTCACAGAGATTGCTCTTGTTTCAGTAGACAAATGTCAAATATTGAAGAAAATTACAGGGGTAGAAATTCAACTGATATTTTTTCGCGAAACTGCATGATTTTATAGACTGGACTATCTATAAACAATGTTAATTCAAAACTTTGAAGCGCTTATAAACATTCCATACAATTTATTCAGATTGCATTCATTACGCTCAAATTATTTTCAACACCTTTATTTGAAAAATAGTAGTAATGTTAGTAATGTTAAAAAACAACCAAAAGCAAGCGCTTGGGTGTATTTGTACCGTAAGTATCCGTCTACTGAGTTCAATCTCATGCCTAAATTCCGAACCTCAACCTGCAGAGACAACACGATGTTCCAAATGTTAATCAACTTTTCTTAATGGCAACTATAACTGTGCAATTCCATTAGGTGATTCAAATCGATTCGAATCACAAAACATTCGGATCAAATGTAAATCGCTCATGGGAACATAGCCTTGTTAATCGAACTAATATTTTCATTTTTAACGACAAAATGCAATAGATTTTGGTCATATTTGAACTAAATCGAATATATATTTGCCGTTAAAATATTAATATTGTATTACCAAGACATGCGTGTGTGCAAATTGAAAATAAATATAGACTATAAATTTGTCTATTTTCGCAATGGAGACAGTTTGTAATAAGAAGAAAGTAATTGGGCGCGATGGCCTAGTGGTTAAACATGTTGGCATCGCAGGTTGAAGAACTCGGGTTCGAGCCCCGGCGAGTCCGGCTCGCTTATCCATGCCCACCACTCAACCCAGGGTGTAATAACATGGGTAGGCTAAGCCGAACAGGAAAAGATCATATCTTTCCAGTAATTGTAACCCTGTCCGCCTATAAGTGGCCGCTGTTACAGGGCCTTGGACAGGGTGACCCACTCAAAGAAGTGGCTATAAAAAAAAAAAAAAAAAAAAATTACACCGAAGTTAGTATTACGACAGGCACTTTCTGTCCGTAAAGCACCTCTTCGTTAGATGGAAACAGTCCAGTGTATTCAGGAAATGTAGAGATTACTGGATATCACATCCTATTGAAAGGGTGTTGTTGAAGTTTGTTCAGAAATCAGCGTTTTATAGCTACTTGGTGATGCATTATGCCATTTATATATTCCTGAAGGATAATTGTATTTATGCATTTGCTGTTATAATATATAACAATATGGTTGTGGAGATATATTTGAAAAACATACTCATTCACGATTTTTGTTAGCGAAAATATTGTTTCACAATGCAATGTCTGCGCACGACCAAAAATTCTTTCTCTGCGATATACTACTGAATACTGCTTCCCAAGCCCTGTTTTTTGAAGCTTTTGCTTGAACCCCTCTGTGACGTGATTGTACCGGAACTATGAACATAACATTGAATTTAGGTTTCCTTGTAGATATGCATCATCGTTGCATCAAAATCGTGTAAATTTATAAATGTATAAAACCAATATTTACAAAGTAGTCTTGGTCATGGTTTGGCAGGTAAATAATATGTAATTTATATTACGACTTGTTGTATTTCGTAGTATATTTTTTACATAAATCATTCTAGACTAACCTAATTTTCCCATAAAAGCTTTTCCCAAAGATGCATTGCTTTCTGCGTTAAGTATTTGTTCAACAAGGCAGAATTTCTTCTTGTTTTGCAGCAAAGTTGGTATCCTGAATAGCATGTAATATGTAAATTAGTAATGAAAATGCATAATAATATATTGACTGTTATCGCTGTTCTTTTTGCTGGATATGTGGATTCCCAAGGTAAATTGTGATTAAATTTATCAGGTTATTAAAGTAGATGGACTTCAGTAGCATCTTAAATAGCCATTGAAATTTAAATTTACAAGCATTGATTACAATTAAATAATAAGCTTAATGAGTAATACTATACAATACATATTAAGCGACATCATCAAAAAAATAAAAAAAAATAAAATAAATAAGCAACAGACTTGGCTGAATTACATATCGAAGATGTCCAGTGACTGGACTGATTCAATATTCTTTTTTTGTGATTGACCTTAAAATCTGTTTTCCATAACTTTAAATGCCGGGCCATAAATCTGTATAGCTATTACCTTGAATGCACACAGAAAGTGAAGTCCCTGATTCAAACACCGGAGTGATCATATCTAAGAATAATTTTATAATAAGCGATATGTAAGCGATAATTTTTTTATTATCTTATACTTTATTGCATGTACAGAAAAATCAATACTATACGGCGGATATTTGTTTGAACGGTTTGATACACAGGTAGACAATGCAACTGAAGCTGAGAAAAGGTGCACAGCCCGAGGAGCCTGGTTATTTGAACCGAAATCAGATGACATACGGATCGCAGCGGAAGAACTATTGTAAATATATTTAGTTTGATTTGATTGTAAGCAACATAGTCCATATTACATCAACTTCTTCAACATTCTTTTTTAGTGGATTTAGTTGGAGCACTTTCTATTATTTCTCGTTTTTGTTTCACAAAAATTGGATTGGACGCTATTACAATAAAAATATATTTAAATATGTTACTTCTTCCTATTATTAATCTGGGTGCGAAATGTGATTTCTACAGAAATCCAAGTAATCAGGAATGTCTAAAATCTTAAGACACTAATATACTGATATTGATAACAAGTTTTATTTGTTTAAGCGACTTTACAACAGTAACATATTTTCTGGATGCCGTAAAAGCAACTAAAGGGAAACTAGGATGTTTTAAATAGTTTTATATTTACCCAGGGTAAATGTCACTCACTGCGCTTCATTTCAACGATCCAGCACTAATGCCCAATAGCAAAATACCTAGATAATATAATAAAGCACGCAAAGCATAAATGTTAATTAAATCATCAGAAGTAAAAATATTTTTTAAAAATCAATTCTTTAGATACTTTCGAGGTCATTAAAAATTGTATTGGCATTAGGAAGCTCTCACTGACTCTGATGAACATTCAAAAGCTTCTCCTGCTGCTGAAACAATAGTTCAAATGTCAACAACCTTGAAAGAAAAATACTTAGATAATGAAGGCTGCTCCATGCAATCCGTTAAAAACCGCGAATAAAAATACCTTAAATTTAATGGCCATTCTTTTTACTATTTTTTTTATTTCAGCCATGGGATTGAATATACTTTTTTTTTTAAATTACATTTGTGACACAAAACATTAACATATTACGTGTTATATTTTTCAAAAAAGCACTGGAATGGAGAATGTACGATATCAGATGGGTCTAAAATATTTTGATAAAAAATGGAGATGGAGCAATTATAAAGAACCTACCTACAAAAGATGGTAAGCAAACATTTAGTTGTTTTAGTTGTGCCGCAGTGTTTTTTGAAGGTCAATAAAAATTCGTCTGCACACTGAATTAACCACTCAACCCAGGGTGTAATACCTTGGATAGACTAAAAGCCGAAAAAGAAAAGATCATATCTTTTCAGCAAGTCTTAGGGCGACAATACACGTGAAGTCTTACCGATGCGTTGCATCAGGTTTCGAGTAATAAAATAAAAACCGCAATACACGCCTGCATTGCTTTGCGTTAATCGTGTTCACATTCCTACGAAGCACAAACGCAAAAAATGAAACAAGCAGTCTGCGGTAGCTTTTCTGGCAAGCCGTTATGTTTCATTGGGAAACGTAAGGAGATGCATGCAGAGCATTGCACTTGCGTAAAACGCAACGGTAGAGCAAAACGAAGCAAGAAAAAACGCGAACTACGCAAAAGAGTAGTGCGACCTTGGCCCTGGTCGTCTATAAGTAGCCGCTGATACAGGGCATTTCGCAGGGTAATTTACTCCTAGAAGTGGCTGTACTAAAAAAATTATATGAAACGTTACTTTTTCGGTAGTCATGTCTTAATCAAACATCCAAAACTTCCAATTGTTTTACAAACTTTTACCACTATTAATATCCAAATTTACGTATTTGCGTTTTGATGTAGTACAAATCAAAACTGCTCATGCATTCTTTAGCAATCTTTTTCCAAGTATGAGGATATGATAAATATACCTATTGTCTTTGTTCAATTAATCTTTTTGTCCAGGAAAAGTGGTGAAGCTTCCCAAGGTGGTACAAATCAGAACTGCGCTTGCATAGAAGACAATAAATGGGTCAGTGTTGTATGCGAGTATTCACGGGAATATGTTTGTCAGTCACGTGAGTACAAACACAATGAATAAAGAATACTGGAATATTTAAAATAAAATATATATATTATTAGGCGTATGTATTCTAAGTATCAGTAACATAACAGCCATGAACAACAAATGGCGATTGAGTCAATTTTTGCGTAATTGTGTATTTACACGATAATAGAGGTACTGTTGCGCTCAGATTTTTTTCCAGTTTGCGTGATTTCTAGATTTGGCATCTCAAGTAGTGCTGGGCAATTCGATTCGATGATTCGTGGAATTTTAACGACAAATTGCAATCGATTTTGGTCAATTTTGACCAAAATCGATTGTATGTTGTCGTTAAAATGAAAAATTTCGCTCTTTGACCAGGCGTATAATTAGAAATGTGTCGCTTATAAGATTGTTCAAGATAAAATTTGTAATTTGCAGCTGTGAAATTCCTAATTATTATGAAGGAGACAATAATAGTAATAGTAAAAACGGCATACTTGTTATTTTTATAGTGATTAGATGCGATTCGAAAAAATAATCCGATTTGAATTCCAAATGATTCGATTCGAACACCTGAGAATCATCGAGAGTAAATGTTTTCAATACTACGCTGACTATCGACAATTAACTTTAGTTCAACCACCTTCATCTACAATGATTTATGATGGAAATCTTCTAGAGAGATTTGATTACAAAGTTGATGGATACACAGTCGCTTCAAATATATGTTCAATGAGAGGAGCTTGGTTGGTCGAGATAAAAAATAAAGCGATGGATGATAGAGTGTTAGATTGGGTTGGGTGAGTATTTTCAAAGTATGTTGGTACAGATGTAGCTTGAACTAGGGTTGTACTATCTGGATAACTGCCTTCGGGTACACAGATATTCATAGCGTTTTTGACTGTTCGAATCGCGGATAACTTCATCTCCTTATCAAGATAACGTGAGCACTAAAGTTTTTCACGTTTCTTTCTCGTTTCAGTGAGTGCGATGACCTAGTGGTTAAAAATGTTGGAATGGCAGGTTGAAGATCTCGGGTTTGTTAATTCACGACCACCACTCCACCCAGGGTAATAACTTGGGTAGGCTAACACGAACATTTAAAGATAATATCTTTCCTGCCATTCTGACCATATCCGTCTATAAGTGACCGAAGGTAGAGGGCCTTGGTCAGGGTGATCCACTGTAAGAAGCGGTTATTAAAAAAAAAAATGTATGTATTTGAAAATAAAAATCGATTACGACAGGTTCGACAAAACCGAATATTATCTGATGGGGATAAGATATTCTGAGGGGAATGGTGAATGGCGGTACAGTGATAACAGCAAAATTGCTTATGATAACTGGTATGTAACTATTTTATGTGCTTCATTTTATCTCTGCTAGAAGTTTCACCGGATTTGACGATTATGCAAATTTTGCTGTAACTTATGACGTTTTTCACCCTTGGTCGCGCTATGGGAGCCATCATGCCAATCTTAGATTCATTTTGTCAAGCATGATGCACCGACAGACCGTGCCTTAACAGACTTAACAAAACATGGTTCATCAACATAATTCTGACTCAAAATCCTGTTATGGCATTTTTTATTGTCGAATATGGAAGAAGGATCGTCGGTCAACCAACACTCCAAAGACCATTTGATGCAAAATGGTGCAGTATATTCCTGCTGTTATTTTTCGCGCAAAGACTGGTATGTTAGATTGCATGAAAGTGTAGAAACATGGATGCATTGCAGAGACTGTGGCATTGACAAACGGTAGCGTCTCTTTTTCAAGCTTGTCATTTTAATAAGCCAACGGTAACTAAACATTCTGTATTGCTCGAACGCTCATTTGTATATATTCAATTTGAAAACATAAGCGTCTACAAAATACTTTCTGGTTTTCAGCCCAAAGTAAGAGCTCGATGCAACATTCACATTATTATTTAAGTTCAGTTTTCTCTTTTCTGTCTCTCTTTTGTCTCAAATCTATCATACAAGGTTTTACAATGCCAAATCCTTGAAAATAAATATACAGTGACTATAAATCACAATATGATTTTGCGTGAAATTACAACAGCAATAATTGCATAGCGTAATCCCCGGAATGCATAAAATAAAATAATGAAAACGGAGAGTCTATGGAATAAGATATATCTACATTCTGCTCGGTTTGTTTAGCGTATCTGTAAAACTTGAACATCTTTCCCGTGAAATGTATGCTTAATTTGAAATAACTCGATTTCTAGGGATAATATTATTGCTGAAAATAATACTGAAGAATATAAATCGATTCCAAACATCTGTTCGGATATATTATTCTATCATATAAATATTACTATTCTATTTAACTATTCCACCAAGTTGCTTTTGATAATTCACTCCCAGTGAATTTGTTGGAAGAAACAGGAGGAAAAAAAAATATGGTCACTTCTATGGTAAAGAATTGCATAAAATGTTAAACCGGAGTATCACATTTAAATATTCTATGACTTTTCTAATTGGAGTTTACAAGTCAACAATTTAGTAGTTTATCACTTTAATAATTTTTTTTTAAAAATGGATCGATCGAGTTTTTCCGTCTTGGCAAAGAATATTATAACAATGGACGACAAATTTTCCCATCTAATTTGCAGAACATGATGTTAAATTTGCCATCGAATTTTGACCCGGGCAGATATAATACCATATAGATTTTGTCACTAACGATCATTTTTTCAAAAAATATATAGGAAACTTTTGTTAATGGCAGACAATTAGTTGTGATATAGCAGCAATAGGTAATTATTCAGGTTCATTTCGCTACCGGCGTCAAAACTAATAGCATTTTCTATGTCTCAGGAAATCAGATGAGGGGAGTGGTGGTTCAAATCAACATTGCGCCAGTATTAATGGTGGAGGTTGGATCGATGTGACTTGTGATTCCAGACAATGGTTTATCTGTCAGTTATGTGAGTTTAACTAAATTTAATACTGTTCGTTTGATGTTTCACCATAGAATTAATAATTTTCATCACCAAATTGGTCATATTCAATCAGAACTCCCGCATACATAGTATATAGCTGTTATTAATATTTAATATTGTCTATTAAATAGGAACATTTTTTTTAAAGATCCCAACGCAACCAGTAATTATAACAATTATGTTTTCGAACGATTTGATCAACCACTAAGTAATGCAGCAGCCAGAAGCAGATGTTCAATGAGGAACGGACATCTTGTTGATGCTAAAACTTCAGCATTCAAAGATGCTGTTGAGAAATTAATTGGGTATTCGTTTTGTTTGTTTGTTTAAATTCCTCAGATTTGAAGATTTTTTTAATTCAATCGAATCTTTTTTCCGAATAATTTTCCCAATGAATGTAACTAAATGATACAATTGCCAAAGAACTCAAATGCTAATAACACCAGTGTGCTACCTTTTTGGGAGGGTAAAAAGAATTTGTCTGTTTTAATTATTGAAACTCTTTTTTACCGAGCTCTAGGAGACTAAATTAACATCAAATACTTAAGGGAACCAGTTAACTACTTCGGTAATAAGCTACATCAATCAAATATGATTTTACAACTTCACCCTAAGCAGAAAGACTCACGGGTGACGATAAATATAACTTCTTTGTTGGAAATTTTTCAGTACGCAGGAAATGCACTAGAACAAATTTAAAGTTCGCACATAAAAAATCACGGCGAATCTCCCCCACTTTATGGTTTCGAAAATCTTTCAAAAAAATGTTAACTTTAAAAAACTTCCAAGTTTATCTTTCAAGTAAATAGACATGAGCCACATGGATGTACTTAAACCTCAACAAACTTCCATGTTTATTATTCAAGTAAATAGACATGAGCCACATGGATGTACTTAAACCTCAACAAACTTCCAAGTTTATCTTCCAATAAATAAACATGAGCCACATTGATGTACTTACCATGCCCATAAAACCGATGTAACATAATATTTGATTTGTTTGTGTTACAGCAATAATGGCGAACGTTACATCGGTTTGAAGTATTATGATGATGAATATAGATGGACAGATGGAATAAAAACTTCTCACACAAACTGGTATGTTATTTTTATCAACATTCGCTGATTAGACCAAATACAACAATACAGGACAACCATTAAACGGCGTATTTATATTCATTTGTTAATTCACCTTTTCAAAAAGTAAAATTTCTAGTGTAAACAATAATAAAATACTCGCTTACAGCGAATGAATATTTTTGTGTTGTTTTGCAAAAGCAAATAATTTTAGATGAACCAACATATTCTGGTGAGGATTTTTACCAAAAATTAAATTTCCCTTGTCCGTTTGATCAACGCAAAGATTTGTCTGGTCGGACCCCTTTAACTGGATTCGGCAACCACTTTATTTATTCATTTCGCCTGTTTGTCGATTGGTGTATTCCCACCTTTTGTCGAGTCTGACTAGGTGTAAGTAAGTAAAAATGACATTGGAAAGGTTGGCATAACATTGTTTTCCCTTCACAGAGTGAGCAGATTAAGCAAAACCATTTATTCATATTATGTAATTATGACACATTATTAAACGGGACAACCCGATGAAGTGCTGCACTGTGTTTTAAATGTAAAAGACGGTCTGAAGTAAAATTTTCGGAGAGAAAATATAATACTATTTCGTCGAAAAGACAGTATAGTCAATTGAGTTTGACGTACAATGATGGCTCTTCAACATCCCGAAGAACACGAGAAAACTATTGAATCACAGTTATATTGCTGTTTTGTTTATTGTAGCGATTTTGTTATTATTGCTCTATATTAACTAAGAACAAAATGCAGAATCGTCGACCTTCTTAACTGTAAAAACAAAAAGAATATTTTCCAAAAATCAACATTTTATATCTAAAATCTTGTTTCCGACATCAGTCTTAGTGAAAGCATATAATAGTTTAAATGCTCTTCTTAATTTTAGGAACGGTGCCGAGGGAGCGAAAAATAATGAGCAGGATTGTGTTAAATCAAATAAGAATGGTTGGTTCGATACAGCTTGCGGTTCTGAAGTTGGATATATCTGCCAGACGGGTAATGTGCAAATGTAATGTTTTTGCTGTTCAGGTTTTGCAAATCTCTCAATCCATCTTAAGCGGCAAGGTTCATATCATACTGACACTGCAGTACTGCGGCGAACCAATTTTGGTAACAGCTAGGGATATATCTGGAAATCGGTATCGGTTATTTAAAGCAGATATCGATATTTGATCAAGATCGTGAAAACTAGATTTTTTGAAAACTCTCCGGTCTGTAAGCATCAATTTTATGCGTTTTTCAATTGAACTTAATCGCATTACTTATTTTGTGAAACTACATCTTCCGAAGTGCAATTTTTTCATTTGGCACAAGGTAGAAGATACAACCTAGGTAAAGATGTTCAAAATTAAATTTCATGACTCATATAGGTATGTGTCATTTTTCCATTTTAAAATCACGTTTTCCTAAATTCGTTTAGCCGTAAGAAGGGTTTCATCCTAATTGTTAAAGAGCACATGGTAGAACTACGTATTCTGTTAAGAATTTTATTTTATATAGACACTTCTCACTTCTCATCAACCTGTCCAAGGCCCTGTAACTGCGACCACTTATAAAAGTACAGGATTGAAATTACTGGAAAGATATGATCTTTTTTCGCTCGGCCTAGCCCACCCAAGTTATTACACCCTGTGTTGAGTGTTGGACATGAATAGTAGTTGAATTAATGACTCTTTTGATGAAGCACTGTATAGTATGTCCATAAATTAGGCATATTTGAAACATATTTTCTTCACATTTTTGTCTAACTATTGTGTTGATTTAGACGTTAAGCAGCTTCATTTTGTTGCAAAGTACAAGCAATTGCATTCCGTATATATTTGTATATTTGCTTTTAAGGATGAGTTTTCAACAAAAGCTAATTTGTTCAGCTTTGCCTGAAAATATTTATCTTTATTTGTATTCACCCTCTCCGCCAGAATTTAAAAAATCTATTTCCGCTATTATCTCGATTAAGAGCGAAAAAGAATCCAATAGGGCTATTACAGCATTGACTTGTGGCACTGCGTCTTAATCTCCAACCCGAATAATTTAAATAAAACCAGATTAAGTTCAGCTAGATTTAGATCGTATAACTCTGTCTATTTTATCTGACCAGGTAATTGTTCGGGAGATCCCAACCCCTGTCAAAACAGTGGTGTCTGTGTATCTACAACAGAAAGTCCAAACTATAAATGTGAATGTGGACCGGGATATTATGGTGACACTTGTTCCAGTAGTGAGATGAACACTTTTTTTTGTCATCCCCAACTTTTATTTAGGCATTTTTATTACATTCTGTTCCTTATTGTTATATGTTTTAATGAAAGCAATTAATCAATCATTCCTAAACTTGCAGCTTTATATTTCAATAATGCTTGGATACTAACTTCACCAGCTGAAAATATTGCTTATAAAAGATATTAGATTACATTAGCGTCACATTTCAGATTGTATGTGAATACAGTTCACTTCATTCAATCTTCTGTTGCGATTGATTATCTGGATATTATGGAAGCAATGGTGTGTTTATTTTCTTCACTCCTAGTTTTTTTTCACAGAATCTATATTTGGAAAATCAGTATTCCACGACCTCGAAATTATATCACAGTCATTCATATGCGATGACACGCAACAAACTAAGATTTTAATTTTCAATTGTGAAAAAAATACTTGGCTTTTGATTTCTAAATGATTTCATTATACGCTCTAATAAAGTTGGCAAGGATTCTATTCTTCGAAACATTTCAAAGCTTACTTTGAATTTTTGTAGGTTTTCTTTTCACGTTGTTGAATTGCAGGCATTCTGTGGAAAATATTTCCTGGAGATCACATTGCACTAAAATTCCCCATTGCGCGTTCGAATATTCATCAATATTCAGTTTTCACAGACGGGGCAATTTATCAATAATCCAATATTACTCGGGAAAAAATCAATGATTTATCGCTCTGTGCTATCGCTCTATGCTGTTACTCTCGGTCTCATCATCAGCTGATTGTCAGAATATGTAAAATTATTCGCAAATGTGGTGAAAACAAAACATTCGATATACTTCTACATCATTGTACTCGTAACTTTACCAGGTGGTTTACGCGACGGGAGTTTTACTGAATATCAGGTTCTTATTTAAAGTGAGATGTTATTGCGATAATTATTCACTAAGATATGGAACACGTATATCTTGGAAGGAAGCAGCTAGCGTAATTGGTGCTATTTTTAAGTGGCGTCGACAAAAATTTGTAAGCAAAAAGAAACTTTTTCCAGCTTGGCCGCCCATATGAAATTTCATAAATGTTCAAAATTATTCATATTCTACCCAATTTTTCTAGAATATTGTACAAACAAACCTAATCCATGCAAAAACGGTGGAAGCTGTGTGAACAACCCAGGAGTTGATCCATATTATACATGTACATGTACGCCCGGATATTACGGGGTCACATGTAGTGATCGTGAGTAATAATATTAGCTCATTTTTATAGACAAGTATTTTTGTGAATCACCACTAAACAGACGTAAAAACTTTGCAATCGGGCTGATGAGTTTAAATAATAATGCGTGGCGTCAAAGGCGAGCAAAAACTATTAAGATTTCCCATTTTTGAGGCATTTGATAAGCCACTGTACGATTTAATTAGGTTGGCGAAGGGAACCCATCCCTTGAATACGCCTGTGTCCACATGAGTGGATCACCTTCAACTAGGCTACGTACCAGTCACTTACAAACAAACAGGTTTAGTGTTTTGGAAGGATAATATGATTTTTCCTATTCGACTGAGCCGACAAAAGTTGTCACGCATTGAATGGTGTGGTGGGTATCGTTCAACAACCAAAACTATCGAGCATCCCCCTGAGGCTCCTCTATATTACAATGTACCAACGAGGTGACAGTAGCTTTCTTGCTCGTCGAGACTATGTTTGTTAATTTATGTTATTCCCTCTTTGCCAGTTAGTGTTTTTCGTTAGGTTTCAGACAACAAACTATAATATATTAACGCGATTTGCATCAAATTTTTAAAACGGATTAATCAAATAGTGAATTTTCACATATAAACGTAAGTTTCATTCGATAATCATTTTAAATTTGTTATAGTATTAGAGAAATGAACATTATAAAAAATTCATACACTTCCGGAGAGGCTCCTTCCCTTATTCATTATTAGAGTTTATGGAAAAGTTACGCCAATCAAGTTTTAGAAAAATTTTTCATTGTTCTTAATATTTAAAGCAAAAATCAAAAGTAAAATACAGTCATTAAATTGATGTTGCTTTTTGCTGTTAATGTATAACCTGTTTCCAACTACTACTAGGTACATAATTTTTTAATCGCAGTTTCAAAGAAATTAAGATCTGTGCGATTTCAAGTGTCACTTAACGTAAATTGTACTGGAAATCATGTGCTAATTTAAAGTGAAGTCTTATTACGATCAATATTCACGAATCTATGAAACACTTGTGTCTAGAAAGGAATTTACGTAATTGGCGGTATTTTTAAGTGGCATTGACATAAATCGTTAGGCCAAATAATTTTTTCAAGCTCAGTCCCTTACATGGGCAGGAAGAAATTCCATGAAAGTATCAAATTATTCATATTTTAGACTATTTTTCTAGAATATTGTACAAACAAACCTAATCCATGCAAGAACGGAGGAAGCTGTGCGAACAACCCAGGTTTTGATCCATATTATACATGTGCATGTAAGCCCGGATACTACGGGGACACATGTAGTGATCGTGAGTAATCATATTATCCCATTTTCATAGAATAGACTCAAAAAACCGTCTGTTGTAGCATTAGCGACAAAAACATTATGAAGTTTTAATGGACTTCCGGAAAGGCTTCTTCCATTTTTCATTATTAGGGTATCTAGAAAATTTACGCCAATCATGTTTTAGCCAAATTTTTGATTGCTCCTAACGTTTAAAACAAAATGAAAATAAAATTTAGCGTGTCCCTCCAGTGTCCTGGTAATGTATAACCTTTATCCAACTCCTACTTGATTCGTCATTTCTGAATCTCATTTTTGAAGATATTGCGATCTGTGTTATTTCAAATGTCACTTATCGTAAATTGGATCTCATGTGCTAATTTAAAGTGAAATCACATTACAATCAATATCCACAAATGTATGAAACACTTGTGTTTAGGAAGGAACTTGCTTAATTGCCGGTATTTTCAAGTGGCATTGGCATAAGTTATTGGTCAAAATAATTTTTAAAGCTAAGTCGCTTACGTGGACAGGAAGAATTAACATGAAACTTTCAAATTATTCATATTTTAGACTATTTTTCTAGAATTTTGTGCAAACAAACCCAATCCATGCAAGAACGGAGGAAGCTGTGTGAACAACCCAAGAGTAGATTCATATTATACATGTACATGTACGCCCGGATATTACGGAGACACATGTAGTAGTGATCGTGAGTAATCATATTATCCCATTTTCATAGAATAGACTCAAACACCAGTCTGTTGTAGCATTAGCGGCAAAATCATTATAAAGTTTTAATAGACTTCCGTAAATGCTTCTTCCATTATTCATTATTAGCGTATCTACAAAATTTACGCTAGTCAAGTTTTAGCCAAATTTTTGATTGTTCTTAACGTTAACAATTAAATAAAAATGAAATTCCGCGTGTCCCTTCAATGTGCTTTCAATGTATAACCTGTTTCCAACTACTACTTGATTCATTAGTTTTGATCGTATTTTTGAAAATATTAAGTGCGATTTCAAATGTAACTCATCGTAAGACATACTGCATATCATGTGCTAATTTATAGTAAAGTTTATTACGATCAATATTCACGAATCTATGAAACACTTATGTCTGGGAAGGAACTTGCGTAATTGCCGGTGTTATCAAGTGGAATTAACATAAATTATTAGTCAAAATAGTTTTTTCAAGTTAAGTCATTTACATGGGCGGGAAGAAATTTCATGGAAATTTTAAATTATTCCTATTTTGACAAATTTTTCTAGAATATTGTGCAAACAAACCTAATCCATGCAAGAACGGAGGAAATTGTGTAAACAACCCAGGAGTATATCCATATTATACTTGTACATGTACACCCGGATATTACGGGGGTATATGTAGTGATCGTGAGTAATCACATAGCTCATTTTCATATAATAGAATCAAAAACCAGTCGGCTGTAGCATTAGCAACAAAAACAATTAGGTTTTAGCCAAATTTTTGATTGTTCTTAATGTTTACAATAAAATGAAAATAAAATTAAGCGTTTCCCTTCAGTGTGGTGTTAATGTATATCCTTTTTCCAACTTCTATTTGATTCGTTATTTTTGAATCGCATTTTTAAAGATATTGGGATCTGTGCTCTTTCAAATGTCACTTATCGTGTATTGTACTGGGTATCATGTGCTAATTTAAAGTGAAGTTTATTACGATCAATATTCACAAATCTATGAAAGACTCGTGTCTTAAAAGGAACTTGCTTTATTGGCGGTATTTCCAAGTGGCATTGACATAAATTATTAGTCAAAATAATTTTTTCAAGTTAAGTCGCTTACATGGGCGGTAAGAAATTTAATGAAAGTTTCAAATTATTCATATTTTGACCTATTTTTCTAGAATATTGTGCATACAAACCTAATCCATGCAAGAACGGAGGAATCTGTGTGAACAACCCAGAAGTAGATCCATATTATACATGTGCATGCACAGCCGGAAATTTTGGGGACACATGCAACAGTGATAGTGAGTAAACTTATTACCTCTGTTATATAAAGTACCCTGCAAATAAATTAATTTCTCTGTAATGAATGAGCATTGTACTCTACAAACTTGCGCTAGTAGCATTAGCGAGAAAAACATTATAAAATTTTAATATACTTCAGCAAAGGCTCCTTCCATTATTCATTATTAGGATATCTATAAACGTTACGCCAATTAAGTTCCAGCCAATATTTTCATTGTTTTTAACGTTTGCACAAAATAAAAACAAAATTTAGTTTCTCCGTTCAGTGTGGTAATGTATAAACTTCAGTGGTAATGTATAAACTGTTTCCTACCCCTGCTTGATGCGTTATTTTTAATCGCTTTTTTGAAGATATTTCATGAAAGTTTCAAATTATTCATATTTTTACAATTTTTTCTAGAATATTGTGCAAACAAAGATAACCCATGCAAGAACGGAGGAAGCTGTGTGAACAACCCAGGAGTAGAACCATATTATACATGTGCATGTACGCCTGGATATTACGGGGACACATGTAGTAGTAATCGTAAGTAATATTATCAGCTCATTTTCATAGATTAGACTCAAAACCAGTTTGTTGTAGCATTAGCGACACGAACAATATAAACTTTTAATAGACCTTCGGAGAAGCTCCTTCCATTATTCATTATTAGGATATCTTGAAAAGTTGCACCAATAAAGTTTTAGCCAAATTTGTGCTCCTTTCATTATTCATTATTAGGGTATCTATAAACGTTACGCCAATGAAGTTCCAGTCAATATTTTCATTGTTTTTAACGTTTGCAAAAAATAATAATGAAATTTAGTTTCTCCCTGCAGTGGGCTTGTAATGTATAACCTGTTTCCTACCCGTGCTTGATGCGGTATTTTTAATCGCATTTTTGAAGATATCTCATGAAAGTTTTAAATTATTCATATTTTTACAATTTTTTCAGAATATTGTGCAAACCAACCTAATCCATGCAAGAACGGAGGAAGCTGTGTGAACAAACCAATAGTAGACCCATATTATGCATGTACATGTACGCCCGGATATTACGGGGTAGTATGTAGTAGTAATCGTAAGTAATAATATCAGCTCATTTTCATAGAATAGAACCAAAACCAGTTTGTTGTAGCATTAGCGACATGAACATTATAAAATTTAAATACACTTCCGGAAAGGCTTCTTCCATTATTCATTTATTAATTTTTTTGCTTACATGGGCAGGAAGAAATATCATGAAAGTTTTAAATTAATTATTCCAATTCTAACCTATTTTTCTAGAGTATTGTACAAACAAACCTAATCCATGCAAGAACGGAGGAAGCTGTGTGAACAACCCAGGAGTCGATCCATATTATACATGTACATGTACGCTCGGATATTATGGGGACACATGTAATAGTGATGGTGAGTAATCATATTAGCTCATTTTTATTACCAGCCATGAATTAGAGTATTTTGAGAGGGTTCTAATTTTTGGCACCATGAACGGAAGAAGTGTAAATGATCCTTGTAATTATCCGTATTATAGTTTTTTATAGCCACTTCCTGGTGTGGATCACCCTGACCAAGGCCCTCTACCAGCCGCTTCTTATAGACGAACAGTGTTAGAAATGTTGGGAAGCTTTTATCTCCTGCTGTTCGGCTCATCCTATCAAAGGTATTACACTCTGTGTTGAGTGAGCATGTATGGATATTATGATGATGCTCTAATGATCAGGAGTAATTAAATGTTCTATTTCTCTATACATCATATAAATGGAAAATAGTGATATCAAATATCCTGCGAAACAATTGGAAGCTATTGCGACTCCTTGCGAGAATAATTGTAAATCATTACACCTGTCCTATTTTCTATATCCTATGACTTACAATATATCATGTCCAATATTTAATTCGCTTTCGTGCGGATCAAAGACTAATATTTTTTATACTATACTCTTTGCGAAACAGTCTCAGTTGTGTCACCTTGCCAACTACAAATGCCCAAAATATCAAAATGACAGCAATACATGAAACAAATGGTCTGGAGTATATCTTCTAGTCTACAAATATAAACTTTTCTTGTTTCACTACGTATATTATTTTGATGGCTTTTTGAGTAGAATAAGAACTAAATGTAGAAGTAAATATTTTCACCTACGATAAATATATCCGGCTTGTATTTATTTGATTACATAATGCATACTTGATGTTCTATCATAGGAAACCTTGGGAGAGGAGCAGTTCAAAGGAGAATTTTTAGATTCTTTATAATTTTGGTAGCCGTTTTTACAAGAAATAATGACAGATATATATTATTTGATTGAGTCAAAATTTGGATTGGCCAAGCATTTGAATTGCAAAATTCTCAAAAAAAAAAAAAAATTAATTATCGAAATCATTTCTATTTAAATTTTTTAAAATATGAGAATCGACATCTGGCATGGACATCCATCCAAGTATTAGGATTGGGGTCCTGCAAACCTAACGACAGTGGTATTAAAAAAAAGAAAAAAACGTTATGGTTCATTCATCTTTGTTTTTGTAACCATTTTTGTTGTTTTCAATTCATTTGACATTTCATTTCAACATTGTTGCCTTTTTTCATCTCCTCACTCTATGGAACAACGGTTTAAAAGTTCGTGATATACCTAAAATAATATTTCATAAAAGCACACATTTGCATAGTGGCATTGAATTTTGATCTTTCTGTGATGAATGTCGGTATCGGTAATTTCAGCATTCGGTATCAAACGATTTTGGACTTGGGTTACTAATAAAAGTATCTGCACAAAATGGGTCATCGGTAAATCCCTACTTAGCATTCCAAGTTAATGGAATCAATCACGAATTGTCCAAATACGCATATGAGACTGTGCAAATAATTAGACAACGACAATATATATTACGAATTAAGAATGTGATTTTGAACAAATTCTACTTGACATAGTGTACAAATAACAAGTACATTGTCACGAAAATAAATTTAACTAATTCTTTTCGATGAATTAATATTTGAAGTTTGAAAATTATTCTGTCAATTCCCAATTGAATTAACGGTAGTTTAACAGTTTTGGCAAACTTTTAACACTGTTACTATATGGCCCATCCAGTGTTTATAAAACACGATATGAATATATAACAGTCAGTTGTTAGTTTACATAATTTAAAAGTAATTACTAATATAATTATAAAATACTTTTTGTATTAACTACTATTAATTTATTCGTTTCGACTGCACAATATTATTTTGCGGGAACAACGTCATTTTGGGTCTTAATACAAATATAAATTAGCTCTTTGAAATCGTCTATATGCACCTCCCCCGACATGCTTACAAATTTTGAAATGGGGGATGATTTAAAATTGCAAGATTTTTGTATTTACAGCAACCGTTTCACCACCGTAACGTTTGGCGAGATAAGCTCACAGCTCACAGTTTCAAAATTTTATTTTCATTTTCATGCTTACCCATCGAAAACTTTCTATCTATATTTTTGTTGCTTTCCGGTTTGGCAGTGTCACCGCAGTATTGTATACTTATTTTTAGAGTTCTGTGAGCATAATGACAACCCATGCCTGAATGATGGGACCTGCCAATCGAACGCTAGAGTAGAGCCGTACTATATTTGCTCATGTGCTGCTGGATTTTTTGGTGACATCTGTTCTGAGGGTAAGTTTCAACTTAGCAGAATTCGAAATAAAAAAATTAAAAAGCGTCAAAAGTTTGTTTGCCAAACAATACAATCAATGCGTCAAGTTAACTATATTATCATCTTTCAGAGCGCATTGAATTTATTTTTGCTATATTTCGGTTTACCAATTTTATCGATATGTTTTTTGCACATCATTTTAAGTCAATTATATAATTATATCGTTCGTTTGTAAGTAGCATTTCATTTCAAACACCACACTACATCATTTTCAGATTTAATTCAAATTCGCTCCGATGACACAATCACTGCTATCGCCGAGGGATATGCAGTCTTTAAAGTGAATGTCCTGTCGTATGACGATGCATTGAACATAGATGTTTACAAAAATGATATATCCAGTGGTATAATAGCCAATAAATCGGATGTCACAAATGGAACAACCGAATTTACTTTCAAGGATGTTGATAATTCAGACGAAGGAATGTACATATTTGTTGCATATCCCGATTCCGCGCCATATAATAGAACTACTTCAACAAATCTCATCGTACACGGTAAGTTTACGAACAAACATTAAAAATAGTATCCACATTCTACAATTCTGTTGGTCCACGATCAAATCCATCCCTGTTGAAATACGTTGAATGCATTCAAAATAATTTGACTCAATTTAATTTGAAGTTTGTAAAAATTATCTTTGGTTGCCTAATCATGTTCTCTAAACCCGGTTTAGTGTCATTGTCGCTATATTGTAGATAAATAAATCAAGCAAACATTTCATTGCTAGTAAAATATCATTTTTATCTTTTTGTTCAAATCATTTTCCAATATCATGCACCATTAGACCAAAGGAAAGGCCGATGATGTACGATTAAAGGGCATTTGTCGTATTTTTTTCAAGTTAGCTCTAAACAAGACCGTAAGCAGCGCCTCAATGGACCTGGTACTATCATCGGCGATGGTCATCTACAATTACTCTGTTTTCGTTTTCTCGGCACTTACGCCACGCAGGAAACGCTATACAGCAGCTGCATTTCATTATTCGTTGAACTTTATTTCGTGTATTTATTTAGTTTTTATTTACTTGTAGGAACTTTTCAAAGGTTTTCCCGCCACAAATCTTATTTGCCCGTTCCATTTCAGTTAATGCCACCATAACATATTTGAACCCCATCTCACTATTCTCTCCTGCAACGAACGGGTCAGATCAAGTTTTTTGCAATGCTTCCGGTGACCCAAATCCAGAAATCACAATCTGGCTCAAAGACGAAGTTGAGGTCTCAAGCGTTAGTAACAAGGGAGTATATCAATATCACGGAGCAGATTACGCCATTTTGTATGTTAGAAATGCTGTATTGGAAGACGATGGAAACTACACGTGTCGCGCAACGAACATCGTGGGAGCCAATAATACAGAAGTGTTTGATGAGCAACAAACCAAATTATCAGGTTATGTTTCATTATGCAGTGTTCTAATCGTATAATCCAAAGTTTCCTATTCAATTGAATCGTCCGCTGACATTACTGCGTACCGCGAATAAATACATACATACACCTAGTGGTTGAAATTTCACATAATATATCTTTTTTCAAAAAAAAGGTTCATGGCGATTTATGTTGGAAGTAGGCGAAAACCAACCCCAAATAGTTATTTAAAAACTATGACGTGTTAATTGCTATTGCATACTATCAATTTGTAGTTTTTGGAAAACCCGTAATAGAATCAATTGAAGTCACACCGTGCAGCAAATTTGGAAAACTCACAGTGATGTGGAAGCCAAATAATCAGACAAATGGAATATCTCACAGGTTGGTAGAAATGAATGTTCCCTATAATTATTTCGATGAATAATTCTTAAATCACATTTTCCGATTTACAGATTCAATGCCATAAGCCAAAACCGGAGTGATGAAGTGAAAACAATGACCAGTAAAAATGGGGATGGTGTGGTGTTTGAAGATTTGACAGCATATACAGCATACTCAATCTATGTGCGTATTTTACAATACCTATAAATACTTTTCAAATCAATTTATCAAATTTATATAGGAAGAGTTTGAAAGCATAGAATGAAATATAGTAAAAACAAGCGAATGCCACGTTTTGCGAAATATAACATAATTAAAAATGTTTGTTATCGAGCGTGAGTCACATATGCACAGCATGCAATAATTGAATTGATTTGGATCAACAGAAAAATGTCGAAAAATGTTCTGTGAACTATTTGCGACTGCTGTATTCGACTGCCCTGTTGCTATTCATCTTCAATAAAACAAAGACTGCGTTTACATAAGCTATTTCGTATAATTTTCAAGTGTTCAAGTTTTTAATGTTCTGGTTTTGGAGCTTTATTGGATATCAAAATCTTATGATAATTGAAGTTACTCAATACCTCCACAATGATATATTTTTGAAAATAGGCTGACATTATAGTTTGTCGTTATAGACTTGCAACATTTATCTATTTTAAAGATTGAGTGATTGCCACCAGGGAAATTCATAATGAATCTTATTGCTCAACCGGTGATGTGCAAACGATATTTTTATATTTTGCCAAAATATCAAAACATCGTTTGCACATCACCAGTTGAGCAATTAGATTCACTTTATCTATTTTATGAACTTCCCAATATCGACAGCATCATAATGCAAAATGAATGAAAAAATGAATATACGATGATAATAAAAAAAAAAAACAATTAGGCGAGAGAAACGTATCTATCCACCGAACTTCCTTCTCGCAAGCTCCCTTATAATGTGGCATTGGCATTTTTTAATTATTGTAGAATATGTTGCACTAAAACGCTTACGAATATTATCTTTTCAATAAACACCGAACTCTGCAATATAGATGGGGAAACGCCAGTCGACGCACATTGATAACTGTAGTGATTGACAAAACAAATAAAAAAAATACAACTTTTTCAGGTTGAGGTGTGTCCAGACGAATGTCTGGGGCAATTAAATGATATCATGAATGCGACAACTGGACACGGACTACCCGGTCAAGTGGATAAACCTGTCTTGAAATTAACAGATACGTCGTGTAACGTTGCATGGAAAGTACCTAGCACACCAAATAATCAAATTCTGGAATATAGGGTAAGTGGATGCATTGAACATTCAAATGTGTTGCAATATGCAGTATATGTTTACACCAAGAAAGTGCACAACTACTAACCCTTGATATTCCATGAAAACCATATCCAACAAGTGTCCTTAAAAAAAGTTTTTTTTTAAATTAAAATAAATATTCATTATTGCAATTATTTGGCTTTTGAATATTAACTCAACACTCATCATATTGTTTATCATTTTTTCTCACATAACAGGTAAATTGGATTGAGGAACAGTCCATGGAGACTCCGAATGTTGATGCAGAACCACCGTATAATATCACTTTGGGAGCTGACAAACTTAGTTATGATATTGAGATTGGAGATAACCGAAAATATATAGTTGTGGTCAGGGCAATAACTTGCGCTGGATCGGGTGAACCATCTCCTACCGCGGAAGGTTGTGTAACGGAACCAAGTGGTGAGAAGATATAGCTTACCAATCTGTAAGGGCACTTGAAGCAAACAAAAATGTCTATTGGAAACAAAACAGTTAGAAAAGTTAAACAAATTAGGAACACAATTTAGAGAATAAAGATTGCATTTCTCGAGCTTTCAAATATACGGTTTTAACCTATGCCGTAGAAAGAATTCATGCTATTTAATGAAAAAGCTATTTTTTAGTGAATTTTCCACGATGATCAAGATGCGCAAATTTCGGTTTGTTTGCTGCATTAGATTTTATCAATATTAATTTGTGATGTAATAGAGATCATAAGAGCTAAGTCTGGTTCACAATTTGTTTTTCCAAATTCAATTGGTTAACCATGGATCACTGATGATGGATCGTGGCGCGGTCCATCTGTGACGTATTCTTGACTGAAAGATTTTCAGCATTTAAGTTTCGTTACAATATTCTTATCTGCTCAGCTCCTGAGAAAGTTCCTGAGCCTACCGTAAAGGAGAACCAAGGAGATTTGACGCAAAGAGCAATTGAAATAGTTCTACCAAATGAAAATAATGGCCCAATAAGGTATTTTTAAATATATTTTGTTTTAGATATTACCTCGGTTTTATGATAGAACTATATACTGATTTAAAAAAAAGAAACACCTCTGTAACATGATTCAATCATAAACGTTGTTTCAAACGGTAATTTTTGTAAAGTCAATCAACTCATTTTGAATTTTAAACAGTAGGAATTCGTATAAGAGAAAACAAAAAATAGTTATTATTTCAAGGGCTTTAATTATACTTATAAATTTTTATTCACCACTCAGTAACGGCCTGATCTTTTATAACATTTTTAACGTTTTTTTGTGTTCACTAGTTGCGTATTCGTTATTGTGAATGAAGGAAACAGAATCAACAGCAGTAAGATATTTGGAACCGATGATCTAAATAGTGCAATGGCCGAAGCAGATAGAGACTCCTCTGGAGTAGACTATATTGCAATTGCAATTCCTCGGTGAGCATTAATTTTGAACAAAACGTAAAAACAAATTGGTTTATTTCTAAAAATATTAGCATGAAGTAGGAATAATACAATATATTGATAAATATATATTTGAAAAAAAATTGAAAAAATGGATTTTTTCCATAATCTAATAAATATCCAAATGATGATATAATAAATTTCAAAATCAAATTTTTAATGCAGAACATTCTTTTAGAAAAGAAATAGGAGACAGTATGATATACACGACCTATCTTGGTAATGGTAACAACTCGGAATGCATGCCGACGGATATATGGAAAATTCAAAACCGGAAGAAGAGGAATACAGAGCTAGCTTTGAAGTATTCAGGAAACAACAAGCAGTTAAAAGGAGACGGCACTGAATACGGGTGAGTCAATCTGGACATTCTTCTACAAATAAGTCAAACATAAAAAAAATAAGGATATTGGTTCAGTATTATTCTCATGAGTCAAAAACGCGCCTCATTTGTATTCCTTCCAATTCACAGCAATAATAATGTGTTGCACGTTTTCGTGATGTTAAAAGTTAAAATTTCACAAGACCCACCTTTTAGTTAAACGTGAATTCTAACATCATTCATCGCGGTATATATATTGATTGGCGGTCGGACCTTCGATACTTTTTGAATCAACCCTGAATTCTGTGATTCAATAAACATAGAGCTTGCTTAATTGTTTCATGATTTCTGAACACCTATTTCCTATTGAACAAAAAAACGAGATGAAGTGGGATAAAATATGTGTAAAGTTTTTTCACATACGCTTCAAACTTAGGGAATTATTTTAAAACAAAATTGATTAATGTAATCAAAATGTATATCGTACCCCAGGTATTTATTTTCCCAATTTCTAGACTATTCATTGTTTATTTACTATTTGAAAATACAAAATAGGTACAATATGGAGTGTAATCATTATAAATTATAATATTTACTATCTGAAACTTTGACACATATGCTGATTTTTTTGCATATGTTATTTCTAACTCAGACGTTGTTTTGTCAACGATTTGAAATTATATTATCATCTAAATATACGTTATTGCACCTAAGTTTGATTCAAATTTTTCGAGACGACTGCATCGCAGTAAAATGAGGTTTTATATAAGATAAGTTTGTACTAATTCAGAAAGACAGCTCTAAGGGGAAAAAGCGTCTTAGTTTGTGTTATTAGGGAAAAAGATAATTGTATTAGTCAATAATTTTATGTTAATGCTTCTGCATGAAGGAGGTAAATAAAAACTATACCTGATTTTATATGCTGTTTTGAGTTTGATGTGAAAAATAAAGTTGAATTATTTTAAGGAGTCGTAAGTTCTAACATAATAAACAGAAGTGAATTAAGAAAAAATCTCTTAGTTTTGCAGATAATATTCTCGCAGTTTGTTTGATCTGCTATCTTTAATAGTTGCACTAATATTTGTTATTGTCTGTGCGTAGGTACTACATGGTCACAACGACACCAACAAGCGACGGGAATGTTCTGTACAGTCAAAGTGACAGCCTGTCGTTTTTTAATGGATCCGCTCGTAAGCAAAACAGAATAATTTTCAAAGAGTTAAACGTTTTGTTAATTAATGATCATTAAGCTGCTTTATTTATCCATGCTATTCAAAAGCGGGGAGTATTTGAAAACAACCATTTTGAATAATGATTATTAGCCAAAGATATGGAGAAGCATAGTCATTAGGAAAGATCAGAAATACATTGTTTCCTGCTAAAATTCAAAATAAGGATAACAAAAGTATCAAACTATTTTACTGTGGCGCTCGTCAAAATTATTTGAAGGGTTATTCACCATTTTTATCAACATGTGGAAGGAGTCGTAGAATTGCACATATTAGGTGCAAACGTCCGTGAGTGCAAATGCACTTAATAATCAGATAAGCACGAGCCCTGCGGTGCGAATATACGGAAGCACAGGGTATAAAAATACAGTTTTCGATGCCACAGTTTGCAATTTTATGTTGCCGCATAGCTGATAAGTCAAGAAATCCGACATTTGTGTAATTTTATTTGTTTAGTAACGCACTTTGATTACGTGGGATTAATATTGCTTTATAATTTTACAGCTCTTGGATGGATCGCAGCCGTAGTCATTTGTCCAATAATTATTATTTCTATTATCGTAGGCACGTACTATTTGTGGAGGAAGTGAGTATTGTGGGTGATATTACAACAGTGCAAATTTAGTTCTCAATTATGAGATGTACAACTTCGAAAAACATGAGTGGAAATGATTTGCATTCAGTTGAAATCGTAATTGACAATTTTTTTAATACATATTTCAACTACTCTCAGATACATTTTCATCCACATTTGTTTTTGTAAGATTTGTCTTAATGAGGTATAAAATCTGAAGACTGAGCGGCAGATTGTCCGTTATCTACCAACTAAAACAATTTTAATACTTATTCACTTTGTTTGCCAAGGAATTTTTATTCATGAATATTAAAAAACTATGACCTTTTTATATCGTAATTACAGAAGACGATTTCCCAAAAAAGCCCAAGAGGAACATCAAATGGGAAGCGCTGCGTATGAAGCGGCAAAAGGTAGAATTTTCACCGTACGCACTAACGTAATTCGCTCTTGGCCAATTAACATATAACGTATTTTCCCTATTAAAAATATTTTGAAGACAACATCATTTATGTCACACAAATTACTTGCTTTTCGGTATTTTTCCAACATTATTAAAAAAATGGTTTTTAAAATAAAGTTGTTGAAAATTATTTTAGAAAAATGATTGCAAAACCACCCAGTCTTGTTAAAGGAATGGGATTTTGCACAACCTTGGAATTAAAATTTTGGTATGTGTAATTATAGATGTCAGTTTAATTTTAAACCACCGTCTAAAATTTGCCTCAGCAAATGGCAAGCAACAGGCATTATCAAAAGCTATTCCACTGTAGTATGATTACATGTTTGATAATGAGACAATGTCAAGACTGAATGAAGTTATCTGCAAAATACGTTCAAGTTTTATTTTACGTTCAAGGAACAAACTGTTAAAACAATCTGAATAAATTGTATGGAATGTTTATAACAGCATTGAAGTTTAATTAAAATGTGTTTTAGATAATCCAGTCTATGAAAACGTGGACATGAGCAACACAGGCACGGATACTGATATTCCCCTTGTAATGCTTCAAAGAGTTTTCAAAATGTTTAGGGCTGATGACAATATGCAGTTTCGTGAACAATATCAGGTAAATTTCTAAACCTGTAATTTGGCACTTGCCTGCTGTAACGCGAGGAGTCTGTGAATTGAAAAGCAAACAAAATTGTCATTCATTGCTCAATCGCTCCACTAACGCCCGGTACTGTTGAATACTACCGATTCCGTGATTGTTCATTTTATGCTCTAATATGTTTTCGCATATTCTTAGAACCAAAATAGGCCATACTGTAGAATTTTGAACGTGTTGTCGAGTATTGCCCCTAATATGAACATTGTAAGCACAAAATCTTAAACATGCTCAGTGAATATGTTATTTTGAAATTTTTTCAAATCTATTTGAATAATAATTTCTATTAGATAAGAAAGTTAGATTAACAAACCAGAAGAACTTGATTAGAATGTGGGTAGCCACTTTTGACCGTCCATCCGTGTTCGATTCTGACATCCATAAATATTTGGTGAATATACTTTATTAATCTTATTCTAAACTTGCATCAGATTATTTTGTTTAACGCCTTCTAATAAAACCTCAAAATTAACATTCGCAGGAAATCAGAACCACATCAAGAGCCAATGCTCCACCGTCAACCGTCGGTGGAAGTGAGGAGCTGATGAGAAAGAATAGATACAAAAATATATTGCCGTGTAAGTTAAAGAATTTAATAATCCCCGCAAGATTTTTTACGGGAATTTATATCACGGTTAATGAGTCTGAACAGAAGAATTCTCCTTAATTTGTTCCAATAGATCGGTAAAGTAGGTTGGTGATTAATTTTGTTTTGGCAATATTATTATGTATGAAATTTTATTATGACATATGAACTTCATTTTTATGGGCAATTCAGCATTATTGATCTATATTTTTTATTGTTTTTTTTTCACCATTCTATGTTACCTCATATCAACTCCATTTAACAATATATATCATTTTCATAGATGACTCAACAAGGGTTTCGCTCAAAGGCCATGGTTTTGATGCATATATCAACGCTTGTTACGTTAACGTAAGTATCGGAAGTGATTAAAACTCGACGCGTGTAATCTAAGGCAGCATGCTCAACAACGAAAATTTCCTTTATTGCCCAAAAATATTAGGTTACATGAGTAGTGCTTATTCTGTAATGCCAAGTTTGGTAACGTCGCAAATGGATGACGGAAAGTATTTCACTGAAAGAGTATTCCAGAACCAAAAAGTTTATAATCATACCTATGCCTTATCGATGAATCAGTTTCTGCGCTGTGATCAACCAGGGATAAGCGATTTTACACCATGTATCCTATGCTGACGAAAATTTGACGCTTGCAATGATGAAAACTTTCTACTTCAACTATCTATAGACAATATAAACATAGCTTTAGAAAATATGCGAAAAGAAATGCTGCCTATGAGATATATAACTAACAAGATATTCTTATGGATTCCAACGCAAATATATGCATATTTTCTACTGATAGAATGATGGCATTTTAAATTCAATTTTTTTTTTCAAATCATAGTAGATTATATAAATGTTGTATGTTTGTTTCTTACTGTTCGTCTGTATGTGATAAAATATAAGCAACTACAATTTTGCCATCCTGATGAACTAACAGCACAGGACATCATCCATTGTAGTCTTTTGATATTTTCCATTAACCTTTTACCACCTCCAATCATCACCTGATTTCTTTCCTTGTGATATGCGCATTTCCCATTTTAGTTCTGCAAGTGTGATTACTTACTTCATCCTACACAGTTCAGCGTGCTGAATAATAAAATGCCATTAATAGTTCATTGTGTTATCACGTTTCCTTTTGACCTAGGGTTATCATAAAAGATTCATTGCGACACAAGGACCTCTACCGCACACAGTGGTGGATTTCTGGAGAATGATTGTCGAACAACATTGCACAGTTATAGTCATGTTGACAAGATGTGTTGAAGCTGGGAAGGTATGGGGTCGCACGATAAATAAATAAACTTTAATTATGTGATGGCGTTCGAAATTATCCATTATCTAATTATAAAGAGCCAAATGTTTAACATAGGAAATGAAAGAATCTCAAAATCAAAATCCACAATTAGAAGAAATTTTTCTATCGAAATAGATAATCTAATGTTGTTGCATGCTACGAATGCATGACAGCATTACATCTTTTTTTTTCAACTCCCATTCCTGATTATATCCAGTAAAAGATTATGTGTAATATTCTCCAACCTAAATTTTTGATAAAAGTTGCTCTAAGGCCGGACTCCGCGGTTATGAAAGGAAAAAGCAACGGCCACATAAGTAGCAAGGAGGTATATCAAAACGAATACCAGAAACTGCTCTCTAAAGAATAATATTCTACATAGAACTGAGCCACGCTATAATGCCACGCTAGTTATAGTGAATACTATTTGCCCTTGGCGATGGAACACTTACAAAACCTAAAAGGTCAGGGTAACTCTGACAGTCATCTAGTATCTGCCCAAACTCAAGGTGACAGTATCATTTTTTTTGGTTTTCGGGTGTTCCTTTTTTCAGTTGGGGAACGTTTTAATCTTTTAGTAAAAGATTAGTATGCAAGTTCTCGGTAACTATTCTTACGACGTTAAAATTTTCGCCTATCTAAGTAGAGGAGTTATCTGGTATAGTTCTCGGTAACTACTGCACACCGGACAAAATGTAAAATAAAATTTCTCACAACGTACGTACGTACGTACAATATGTACAATTTTAAACTAGTCAGGTAAAAATGTTTTTATTCAACTAAAGCAAGGTGATACCTTGGAGTTTGGTCCTATGAACATATTTCTTCTCAAAAGAACCATTTCGGGTCCAGATCTGGTATAATCTATCTTAGCACCACATGTCCATATATATTAAATATTCGAAGTGACAGATTTATCTTACCCTAACTGGAGGTTCTTTCATTGTCTAATTGTCTATTTAGTTAGGATGCGTTGGTTTCTTTCATTGAAAATAATTTCCACGCGTTAGATTTGACCTACATTGTACTCCATCTATAGTCAGTTACTCTAGAATCACAATTAAAATGATTTTGCGCTTCGGTTATTCTTATATTGACTATTTTTGCAGTGAAATCATGACATACGACACGCTTCGGAATCACGAGAAATGCCAGTTTGTTAAAGTTTGTGATGACACATTAATTATTTACCTTTCAACTTTTGTGTTTAAAATTTAGACAAAATGTGAAAAGTATTGGCCAAATTTACACCAGGGTGCCCAACAAGGTTCGTACGTCATACGGAACGATCAAGAAATATACTACGGAGGATTTGTTCAGAGGACATTTGTGATTGAAACACCCCAAAAGGTGTGTATTAGATATTTATTTTTTTAACGTTTTGTTAAACAAATATCTTCGCTCTCCAGAACGAAACAAAAAATATGTAATTCTAAAAATATAGCACAGTAAATGTAACATGTAGTCCTTTTGTGGAACTACTTAACCATCTTCGAAAAAAATAATTAAATCAGAAACAAATCTAGTTGTTTGTAACATACTATTCAGAAAGAAATCACGGTTCGGCAGTACCAGTTTCTTAAATGGCCTGATCACGGAGTACCAACAACTACATCAAGTTTTTTCAGACTACATAGAGCTGTCATGGAAACCTATGATAAAACTCGAAACGCCGCGCCTTTGCTTGTTCACTGCAGGTTTTTATTTATTCTATATAAAATGCAATTGTTGATACATGAAATGTCCAATAAAGCAGAAAAAATGATGAATGTGAATAAATACCTTGAATACTGAAAATTTCAAAAAAATAAATGAACACAATTGAGGACTACATCGACATTAATTTAATGAAGACTACATGTCATTTATTGCAAAATACGCTATTGCTGGTTACTCGCATTCGGAAATATTCCTTTAAAATGTATTTTTCATGTATTTACCACTGGTAGATTGCGCCATTGAGGCGCATTTGTAGCCAAAACCCGAGAGTTCATTGCTAGATTTAATCGTAAACAATTTATTTTGTTATGTCTCCTTGAATAAAAAACGGTAAAAACACAATGAAACAGATAAAACAGCAACATTTTTATATATCATTTAGCGCTGGCGTGGGGAGAACTGGTACATTCATTGGCTACGATATTCTTCGGGATCAAACAAAGAGCAAAAGCAGTGTGGATATATTCAACTGTGTGATGACAATGAGAAAACAAAGAGTGGATATGGTACAAACATTTGTAAGTAAAAACAAATCATTTAATAGTTTCAAAATCGTTTTTTCACTCCGTACAAATCGAACGTTTTCGAAATGCCGAAGAAATATACCACAATACGCTTAATTTTATATAATCACATTATCTGAAGCGTGAAGTGACTTCCAAATAATGACATTGGAATTGTCGCGAGCCAAGGCAAATATCAGAAAAACTTGTCGTCAAGACAATTTTTATCAATCACGAATAAAAAAAACCCCACTCAGGCACCGTTGGTGTCTGAATCATGTTTGACAAAGCAATAATTTTTCAATTGTTCGGGGTAATGAACGGAGGCTAGGCGGTGTCTATCCATGACAAGTTGCTTCACCCCTATAAATTTTATTTTTAAAAATGTATAGCAGAACAGCGAAAACACGGTCTATGAATATCAACAATCTAATTACTTTTTTTTTTAAAAAATTAAAAACATTGCTTGTTGGTAATATGAGCTTTCCAAATATGTTTAATTTTGAGCAGCTCTTTAACAGATGCGACATTTTAAATTGATAAAATATTTAAGACTCCTCTTCAATATTTTATTTTGGTCTTGTTATACCGTGAATAATAAACGCGAAGGAGCACCCAGTCCACAAAAATAATGACTTTCATTTCTGAAGTTACGATAAACACGTTTCGTGCCAAGCCTGAAAGCTATAACAAAAATTCCGTCTGAAACCGACCATAGATAATACACACTGGAATATAAAATTTGCAATGTTTGATAGGTTATAATCTGGTTAAACAATATACCGTTCGAGAACTAACTTCCAATTCTGACGCCAATTCTATTATGCGTAAAACATAAAATTAATATGCTTTATTGCGTATTTTAATAGGCGACTAAGGAGTTTCTTTACTTGAAGAGTTTCAGCTAAAGTTCCTAAGCATTTTGGTCTCAAACGAGCGCTAGATTTTTATTTTGCTCTACCGTGGGCCCCAGTAAATATAAACCATATTTCTTTAAATTGACTCCTTATAGGCAAAAAATGTATCTTTATTCAATTTTTTGTATTATGCATAGAATGAATTCCATTATCAGTGATATGTTTCAATCTTGTTCAATTCAACTGGGGAAAGTTACAACTGGCAGGTATCACAATATTTTTTAAAAATATACATTTTTGTCTCTACAGGACCAGTACGAAATGTTACACAAGCTTATGCTGGAAAGGTATTTGTTTGGCGAAACTGACGTCACTCAAGAACAATTTATTGCAAACCAACAAAAAGGCAAAGGGTGAGATAGTTGATCAAACATCACTTATTTAAGTAATGTCTGCTAACGAGTAGCGGGACAATACTGCGTACACAGTAAAGTGAAACAAGCGAACTAACCTATTTTTAGAATACCTTTATTGTAAACGGATTTCAATATTGATCTACACATATATGGCTTAACCTCATCGTGTTTTGTCGTTTGTTTAGCATGGGTTTCATATTGATCGCGCTGCTGAAGTGCAGTCCATCTGTGTTCCAAGCTCATGAAATTAAATTTTTAATTGAGAATTTGGTCTACATGGCTTCCCAATTCCTGATAGAAATAATAGCATTTTCTGAGGCATGACTATACTGTTTGTTACGATCATGGCAATTAACACGTTTCATTTTGAAAATTTCCATATAAATCTTGAAATATCTATGAGATAGAAAAAAATAGTTGGATTAAAGAGTATTGCTAGTCATCGAAAATTTTGAGAAAATACATTAAATTTTGTAGAGCAAAATCAATAGCCACAAACTCTGAGGGCAAAATTGTTCTTCCAGTTTATTTTATCTCGTATGAACTGATCACGGTGCTGATGCCCTGTGCTTATCTGGCTTCAATAAATTATATTTCAGACTGTGAATTTGGGATTTTGTACGACTCTATAGCGCCATCCAGTAAGTCAGATAAAGCCAGAAACGTCATGTATATTTTTGCAAACATTTTGGATTAAATGTGTGAAATATTCTCGTATATCATATTTTAGTTTACCAGAATTTTTCATAATCAGCAAAGGATCTTGATATAAAAAATGCCACCTATTTTTCAAAAGCCAAGTGAAAAAATATTGCGTCTTCCCGTATGTCGTTTGAAGATTTAATTATAATTACGAGGTACCAGAAATCTTTTCAAAATGCTTATTGCATGACCTGTGAACACGTATTTTGAATTTCCCCTTAACCTACATCTATCGCTTGGTATGAGGCGAGAAAGTGATTGATAGTTATTCTATCGCAAAGGGTAGATACCACTCAGTGTATTCTATTGTAGCTGTTCAGTATTGTATGGATTTCTCCGGTTACAATGTGGTTGTTAGTTCTACATTTAGAAAAAGCTCAGGGCCATATAAATGATCGATAACGGGTTACTTTAAATTGGGCCCTCGTAGACAAATCCCGCCATTAAGGTGTAGTCTGTCGGAGAATGGTGTTGGATAATATTAATTTTTAAAGGGTTGCTTAAAACTTATGAATTTATTTTTAACTTTAAGATCACCCAAACGAAGCAACATCTCAAAAGAATTTGAAAATCTAGCAACTGCCGATTCTTTGAACCCAAAAGTTGATGATGAAAATATTCCTGGTAAATTTACTTTAAAAGTCCTTTTTTCTGATCACTTAAGTATTCCGTTACAGGACCAGTAATAGAACAAAAACTAAATAATATCATATTGGAGTTTTGAAATAATGTAGGATAAATCTTTTTAGTCAATTCGTATGCATTCAATGCATTATGGTATAAAACTTCCCCGATAAACTGTTCTGGTGACCTAATCGAATACTATGGTAGTAAACGATTTCATTCAGAATTTGCATCATATATATTTTAAGGATACAAAACAAGAACTGACATGAATTTTGTATGATTACTAAATTATATCACCTGTTACCGAATGGGGGTTTACCAAAAATGCGTCTGTGTCATATTTTGTATTGATTGTCAAACTGACATATCTTTTCCGGCATGATCTATCCGCTAAATTTATAGCAATGTTGAAGTTCACCTGGCTGAAATTGATGGTTGCCGCAGGTAGGGGGGAGTTTTCTATCGCACTATGCTCATACCAATATTTGTAAAAATGAAATTCCATTTTTCTAGTCCAAAACAATCGTGTTGTGATTGTTCGGCAACCTGAAGACACAGAATGGATATCAATCGATGCTAATTACGTCGAGGTGAGTAATTGTGTAATAAAAAGGTGAAAGGCTTACACAATATAAAAGCATGTATTAGATTCCATTTTGTTCGATATGAATTTGCCGGTGACTCGTTTGCGGTGAAACTCTATGCATGCTAAATGTTGGATTCATATCATAATTACATCTCCTGCTAGACTGTATTTTTATTTTATTTTTTACACATAAAATATTCAAAATTCGCAACAACATTATTGCAAATATTATGTCTGGATTAGCGCCCTCAGCGTGCCATTTTGTAAAAACTTTTTTTCCTGAAAATCAAGCTAGATTTCACTCTGGACAGAAAACCTGACGAAATAATCTTCTGTTTGACATAGTACACCAATGGATAGCGCAGTTAAAGCGCAATCAACCACAGCTCATGCTAAAATATATAACATTTCTGGAGCACTTTCTGCCGTCGATAACAACTTGAGATATATAGACAATTAGAAGATAATGTGACACGTTTATTTTGTTACCGAAATGCGAAATTAACAGTTATACTTAATTTCGTTTTCAATTTAAAAATCAAATATTTTGTATTTTCATCATTTTCGCCATCCTACGTCTTCGTACGTAACAGTTTTTTGTATAAATACTTTATTCTGTTCTTCTCACAAGATTCGTAATCTTATTTCTATTGTTTGTTTACTCGGCATACATGCCTTCATTTAGATTGCTACCCAAAATTAAATGAATGATATTTTGCGCGCAAATATGATTTTTCTGTGCTACTCTTTTGCGATACCTGGTGGATGCGTTTCTACAGTGCAATGTTGAAGCATTTTTTAAATCACAATTTGTGTGACGGTAAATTAGTGCTTTTAGAATCGGAAAATAAAAATAAAAAATAGGTGAACGTCATGTAATGGCGTGTTTTAATTTGCAGGCATATAATAAAGATGCGCAAATAATAGCCGCACAGGGGCCATTCAATGCAACAGTGGAATATTTCTGGCGTGCAATACTGGACAATAATGTGGACACAGTGGTAATGATAGGAGCATTGGATAACAAAAACCAAGTAAGTACATATATGTTGGTGCAAAATTTGAAATATTTTTGCAGCGAATATTTTGTCGAATCGCTTATCTGGATGACTTTTATGATTTTTATTGGGTCAACATTTTTTACAACGAAACTCACAACCAAACCTGGCTGTATGTTCACACTTCGCACAGTATTCGGAAAAGAAAGAAAATATCATATTTAATAGAATACAAAATATTTTATGGCATTTTGATGCTAAATTACATACACCATTTCTGTAGAAATTTAATATTTCACATGACGATTGCCTACCCAATAATCCATTGATAGACCCAAGGTTTGACAGCGCGATCCTTCAGTGACTCACATCTAATAAAGTACGCCTAGACGAAATTTACGTTTGGGGAAAGACGCTAACAATTTGAGCTTATATATAACTACTTAATCATTTTGCCGACAATTTGAAAGTTTCTATTAAATCTCCTTAAACATCGAGGTTGTAGATAAAGCGGTGTAGGCTTTTAATCTCCCAGGACAGATAGCATATACTGCTCTCTGCTATAAAGGTCTAGTTCAGCAATGCTTGCGCAGCTATTTGTGCTATATTTTAATAGTTTTCTGTTATGTTAGTACTCACGGCCCAGCTTGAACCGAATTCCGTAAATCATTAAGTGTGATTAATTAGCGCCTTTGGCATGGTTTGAAACCAATTTTCTGGAAATATCGATTTTTGCCGCGTCGCCACATTATTTTGATTCAAAATCCAATTCATTTAAAGCAATAAAAATGACATCGTAATTCGACACCTTTTTTTTCAAATTTCGACTCCACTCCACTCCAAGCTATTGAATGCACCGCTAAGGAGAAATACCACCTTCATACTTTATTTCACATTCAGAATGAATGTGTGTGTTACTGGCCCAAATCAACTCGCGAACCACTGCAGTTAAATAACATTCAAGTTGATCTGCAATCTGAAAGTAAACCGAGAGGAATCTTCGAAAGAAAAATTGTTGTAACAAGAAAAAACCAGCATCCTAAAGTAAGAAAAAGTAATGTTTATTAACAGGACTGAACGGAATATACCACGCAATTTCAATGACCGCCATGCAAAAATAATAGGTATAAGTAATACATTGCTAATGCTATGAAGTCTGAATTATGCGATGTGAATAATTAGATAATGACGTATGGAAAGTTGAACCAGAAAAATATTAATTAGAGGTCAAACATTGTCAAAATTATTTATCTTTCCGTGGCGATAATCCAATCACATAAACATTTCTTTTCCCCGAACTTCATTTGATGCCATGCTAAAAGTAAAGATGTACCGATGTATCGGTAACGGCAAGTATCGTCTATTATGGGATTATCAGTATCGGTAACGAACGCAAAATAGCCGATCCACCGATAGATACTTTTAAATGATATCATGAAATTAATAATGGGGAATTCGCTCTAACTGAGGCCAAAATCAGACAAAAAACTTCTACAAAAAAGAAATCATCAACCGACTCAGTACAGTCCTCAAAAATATGAAATGAAGTTGATCAGTCGCTTTGGGGTGGATTGAAAAACTTGGTATGGATTGTTCAACTTATGTTCCTTTCCTACGACCTTCCAGATTTTAATTTTAATTAGTGAAAAAAGTTATTACCTCGCATATCGATACATTTCTCAGATTCGTGGTTGAAATTCATTTGGTCAATTTCGCCTTCTGGATATAGAGTTGAGAATTACGCAAACATACTAAAAAATCAAATAAATACTTTTTTTATGATTTTGCAAGAATTTTCATTTCACCGGGAACAGTTTAAATAAATAAAAATCTATTGAAGCGCGTTCTTTTCAATTACTTACTAAATTATTAACAGATCATCACCCAATTCCAATATCCCGAATGGAAACCGAATTCACTCCCTCGAGATGCAACAGGAATCCTGGACCTCTTACATTTGCTTCAATCCGATTCTAAATGGGAAGCCGGATCAGCAACATTAGTCCATTGCAGGTGTGTATGTATGCGGTGTTTTCTCTGCACTTTGACAAATATGCGGTGAAATTGCCGTTTCCTGATAGTACTTTATTCCGTAATGTTGAAATAAATTTATAGAATCAACTTTCTCGGCCAATTGAGGTGTTGATCGAATGCGTCGCTGGAGTCGCGGTCGACCAACAGGTAATAATTGGCACAAATTTCAATCACCTCAAATAAAGGGTTAAATCGTTGGTACCCCGCCTGCTTTTGTAAAAGTGAAGTTACATATTCCAAAGATCATATTTAAAAAAAAAATATCGGGTCTGAACTAAACCTAAAAATACAAATTCAAATCAAATTCTGAAAATTTTATCGAATCGTATAAAATTAAAAATTTCGTAAACAATTAGTGAACGTTCTGTTATTACCGTTAGAATTATTGTCTACATTATATGTCTACAAAACAGAATAAAGTACTCTCCACGAATTTATATACATTTATATAAAGATACTATTAGAGACTCCATACTATAAACTAATACTGCATCATTAAAGACAAAAATGAATTTGACTGCGATTAAATAATAGTAACGAGTCATCATCGATTCAAGATCTCAATTAGCTTCAAGACATTTATGAAAGCAGATTCGCCTAAAAATATAAAAAGCAGCGCAAAGAACTCAAAAAAGACCACTTAAATGGTAAAGACTTATTACAAGATGGATGTACGTAGCTACATCAACAGCACCCAAAGTGGAAAACCTTCTATTCGGATATGAACCGAACCGCCACAGATAAAATCATCTTCAACTTCTTAAATTTTCCAAAAAAATCTCTTCATCGTAAATACTTTGTCAAATCACAATTTGCTGGGAGCGATTGTGTCGCTGAGTACAGCGCTGTTTCGAGGACGAGCGAGTGCATAGTAAAATATATATTTGTGGGTTCAAATCCGTACATACATTACCAAACGAGCGATGAAAAGTATTTTTTGGTAAGATGCTAATGCCAATTCAGCATCAAGTATTCATAAACTAAATAAAAATAGATTTCGATGCATCCAACCAAAAAACACTTATATATAACTATATAAGAAAAGACTCGGAAAAATGTAGTAAAACTTGTTGAAGTGAAATTGATATTCATCGTCTTTGCTTAATTTCAGTGATGGATTGGGAAGGACCGGTGTATTTTGTGCTCTGTTGAACATCATCGATAGATTGAAATTTGAGAACCGCATTGACGTTTTCCGTACAATCAAGGATTTGAGAAACAGCAGGCCAGGGATGGTGCAATCTTTGGTAAGATGTTTTTCTTTACTAACGAATATTTATTATCTTATAAAAACTATTCTAAAAGAAATTTTCATAAAAAAACGGATACAGTGTACGGCACACTCGTTGATTCCTGTAGAAGAAGAATTCCAGTCCAATAATCAAAAACACCCAGGTTCAGTGTCTCAGTCGTTTAAGCGCGATTGTATTGTCCGGAAAGCCGATGGTTCGATGATTGACCGTTTCACCACCGAAAGTGCCGTTCAGCAAGGCACTTTGCGGGTAGCTGTAACATAGAACAGATACACATTCACTACAAAGGTCCGTGTCAAACGGTTGGGGTACGGTGGGCATAAGCCCCCATCTAGGTTCACGGACAACCCATTGCAACAATTCAAAAAATCTAAAAAAAAAATAATAATAATCGTAAATTCATCCAATCAAAATAATCACGTCTAAAATGTGTTGTGAGGTATGAACTGATCGCGCGACTAAGGAGCGGAAGACCTGTGATTCTTCACAAACATGATGATGACGAAAAAAATTTTCATTTTTGGGTGTAATAACTTTGATTTCCCGGATCCAACAGAAAACTGGATATATCTAATAACAAACAAACTGCGTACGCCCAGAAAAGCACAGAACATCACTCATATTGAAACGCTTACGATCAGCCAAGTGTACAAATAAAAAAAGGTGGACACGGGGAAAATATCTGAACATGGATTCGTATTGCACGGGACAAAATGCGTTTAGCAAATCATACATATATTTTTCTATTTACATTTACAGGAGCAATACAACTTCTGCTACGAAGCGGTCAATACTCATCTAAGTTCTGTCAACATTTATTCAAATGACGCACTGGACGCCGAAGATGGTAGTTCTGACCCAATTTACGAAAATCTTTAATATATCCCCGTTTGGTCAACAATATTTCTGTTGTATTTTCATCTCAATTTAATTTTTTATTTTTTTATATAATGGTATACACGTACATTTATTTATTTCTCGGGCATGTAAAATATAGCATATTGTGTAATGTTGAAAATTTACGGTTGTTTTTGTTTCACTTTTGTCATGTAAAATGCTGAATATTTATAAACGACACGTCTTAGATAATAGTTTCCTCAACAGTAAACTGTGAATAAGTTTTGAAAAAAAAGTATCTTAAGTAAAAATTGTGCAATATACCGATTATTTCGGGCAAAATATTATGAAAGTGTTTGAGCTGTAATTTCGTTCAAGGATATTCAGATTCAATTTATATGTTTTTGCATTCGGATTTTTCTATTCAATCGCACCCAGAAGTTGATTGTGTCCTTTGTTCATTTTCAGATTTTAACGGCGATTGAGCTCATAAATATTACCAAATATATAGCGAGCAGTAGAAAAGACGCTTGTGTATGATTTATCAATTCGACTGAGATTAATTTTATTGCAGTTAATTCTATGCATTTGCTTTCACTGTCTCACTGTATTTGTGAAGATTGTAAACGTGCTATATTCGGTAATCAAAAACTGAAATGCAAACACACCGCATAAGCACTTAGAATTATTCTCAGAACATCTTATGTCAATGATGAGTGACTGATGGATCGCCTCTCTGTCTTCGTGATTTTTGCTTGGAAATATGAGCTTTCTGCGGAAGCCTCGCCTCAAAAGAACTGCATAATACTAATAGCTACTTGTATCAAAAAGACCTACTATAAAATGTAGTACCATTAACCGAACTCTAAAATAAAGAGTTATATCTTCTGTAGGCGATTAAGACTCACACAGAAATTTGAATTGACATTTAATTTCTCCACTAGAAAGCAAAATAAATGTCATTTTTGTATGATGAATAAGGGATTCCAAAGTATTTCAAGATGATTTGCAAGAATTTGACAAGCATTCGTTCTTGGAGATTCAAAATATCTTCTCTGAATTATGTCCACAGATGCATGAACGCACATGTTTTTTTAATGTTCAAAAATATATTGTCATTAAAGCAAAATCTATATATAATTTTTTTTTCCTTTCGAGTAGAAATGCTTTTGAGATTATTTCTCGTAACAATCATTTCGTAATTTAATAAATTAATTATTAAACATTTGTTATAATTCTATGTATAGCTAGTAACAGCAACCGGACTTCAAGTTCAAAACGTCCCTGGTAAGACTGAACCAGTACAATGAACTGCAGTTTGCGTTATCATCTGTCCGTGAGAATGATTGTCTAACGACTAACCTTTCTTTATAGTGTATTATGATGATGAATCTGTCTTGAGAATAAAAACTCACATACATGCGGTGTTGAGAACACACAACGGCAGAAATCATAGCATCGTTTTATTTGTATTGTGTATAAAAATTTTTTAATTTGGAATCTGTTAATGATTTCGACTTCTGACCGATGCCGACCCCTTACATTGCTAAAATTAGATTCATAAAGGTTGCCGCGTGATTATGATAGAGAGTAAATATCCAATAGGTTTTTTTACAATTGGACAAAATCTAATTCGATCACCAACTCTCTAACTGATGCTATGGTTTTTTGCTATGGCAAAATAGCTTGAGGAACTTATAATGTGAAAATATTCCAATAGAGCATTTTAGGAGTTATTCTTGGCCATTCTGGACACAAATTTTTTTTGAAAAAATTCTTTAAATTGCGATTAAAAACTATTTCGGTCTCATGACCGATTTGCGGCCGTTTTAAATAAGCTATGGATCGAACCGATTCGAATGATCGATACGAATAGATCATTCCTAAAAGGAATTTCTTAAAAAAAAAACTTTATTTAATTCGCACCTTTTGTTTCTGTATTTTTCAAGAGGCATTTAAAAAGATTTAAGTGTCCCCTTATTAATTTGTGTGACGTATGCCGATTGCGTACAAAGCAAAAATTTTCCGCCTCCGCTTTCTATATTATGTGTCAGTGTTTATTAGCAGTGGATAATGGTATTGCGTTAGAGACTGCTGAGAGAAAATGATATTTATTGCAATAAGATATATTACATAGCAAGGAAATATGTGTATTATTTGAAATTAAGCTTAGATTGTTTGGTAAGAATTTAGCGCATCATTGTTATATTAATTGCGTGGAATCACGGTGAACTTGTAATGAGTGTGTATTGAGATACTTGATACTCAATTGGTAGCATTTTGACAATATAGTATTATAGACAGTCTTCAGTACGTATGACATATTGGTGAATTTAAAACTTGCTATGTTTGCTGTTAATATGTTCAGTACTCTGAATTGGTAAGAACGGAAATTTAGGATTGGTGACGATCAAACAGCAATTAGATTTATGTTAGATTAAAAATTTGTATTAAAATGGCAGAGCAAAACGAAACCTAACCTTACGTGATATAGATAGTTAAAGATTGATGAATCCGGCATTCAGTTTAGTGAGCAACCATGTGGAAAAAAACACATTAGTAATTCTTAAAACTAATGTTTTAGTGCTGGTTTCTAAGGATATCTTGTGAAATGCAGGCAATATTAACTAGCGTATTCGCATACTAAAAAATATATTGCTATTGTAATAGAATTTCTTAATAATGTTAATATTTCATTTAATTTCCACGATTTGCTTTATCGTAGACTTCAGACAGATTTCACATCATGTAATATTAACAGTTGCGATGTTGCAACCACGCCAATACTAATCACATCAACGCAGATCGGTGAATGCAAAAAACAAAAGGTTGTTGCCAGATAGGTCAAACCTAGTCATCATAATGTGGAAGTCGATTGAATTTTTAGAATGCAAAAAACAAAAGATTGTTGCCAGATAGGTCAAACCTAGTCATCATAATGTGGAAGTCGATTGAATTTTTATTTAGAATTTGACCCAAATTTACAATCAACAAGATTTAAGCATTTTGCTTTAAATTAATTGTAATTTTTAGGGAGGAATCGTCAAGGCACGCTGACAATTGATTTACTTCAACTAGGTGACATCAAATTGACCCAATTGAATTTTGTTTTTCCATGCTTGGGCCGTTTACGGAACGAGCCTTAAAATGAGGGTTTATCACCAGTAAATATTTGCTATGGACTATTCAGGTAGGAAATATAAAATATTCAAAAAGGTACGGTGGATTAAGCGAACTTTTGTAACAGAGATATTTTTACAAAACTATAGAAAATGTGCCGGACTGATTTCAGGGTCCAAGCAATTGTGTCATTTATTTTGTAAATTATGCCTAAACCACGCCTAGGTTTCTAGTTCGAAAAAGATAGTTTCAATAAGGAACTTAAAATATCACGCATGCGACACATTTCTTCACGTACCACAACGCGTTTTGAGTATTCTAAGGTCTGAAACGCGGAACACTTTTGCGTTTTTAAAGTATTGAACCAACAACACTAAAAAATGCTTTGCATGAGGAATATATTATCCAATAAACTCATGTATATGCCCTCGTAAATAATCCCTAAACATAATATATACACTTTTCTAGAATATGATAGACTGATAATGTGAAAATGTGTCACGTCCACGACTATAAATATATGACCACATGATAAGATTTAACTTTTTCCCGCGTCAGAGAGAATACGAGAATATGACTGAACCTTATGTGATGCCCAGCAATTCTGTCGCATAAATTTATTAGGTAGGTAAATCGAAGAAAGATTATTATACAGATGCTTAGCAAGGTCGCTTCTTTGTAACGGTCTTAACGAGTGAGCTAACCGGCACCTCAGATTCTATTTCTATTTCTCAACAACGCTGATAATAAGGATGTGATGGAAGGATACGATTTCCATTCGTTTAATTTGATTTTTTTTCCGTTTCGCATTACTTTATATTATTTGCAGAACTGCCAATACTTGTAAGTATAAACATGTAAATAGCCTGTGGATGCATGGTGAATCTACAAAATACTATACTGGTTGTTTTCACTATTTTTTCCACTGGAAAACTCGTGAACGCCCAAGATATGTAATTGTTAATAATTTTATTGAGCGATTTATTAGCAGCAATATATTAGGCTGATACCAGTATTAAACTCCTATTAAACTTTTTTTTTAAATTTTACTATTGGTATTGTCTTCTGTATAAGTTCGCGAGGCTGAAAGCAGCGCAATAAAGAAGCCAATTGATAAATTAATCTACTATATTGCAGAGCATTTGGTGTAATGTGCCAAAGGCTATAGCAGATTCTTCACTAGATATTTCATTCTGTCGTGTCTTACGATAAGCAGGAACTACGTTAGGTCAATTTGAAAGTCTGAAACTACCGAAGTATGTAATTCCAATGCATTTTGATTAGTTCTTATTCCATACTTTGTCCCCCTCCAATTTGTCTATATGTATTATATGAGTTATATGAGCAATAAACATTAATTTCAGTGTTCCCAAATTTCTCTATTTCAACTCAATTAATTAATGCATATCCGACACAAATCGACTTGAATGCTTATAGACGTATATTATCAAAAGTTAAACTCTAAGCTGAATGGTAATAAAATGTGTGAAATTTAAAACTCGTACATGTATTATAAATAGAAAACATTCCGTGCAGATTTGCACCACTATGGCAGAGTGCAGTGAGTGACACATGTTTGGTGAATTCTTCTTTTCTTATTCTCACTACCTAACAGAAAATTCCGATATTTAGGTTTCAATTGGAATTGTGTTTATTAACCTACTGCGCAGTGCTTATTTTCTTGTTGTTACTTTTTGCTCTCCCATGTATAAGATTCAAAACTTAACAAAACTTGGATATGGTAAATACTAATATCGACTGATGGTCATTTTTGACGTAAACAAAGCACGCGGAATACCATAATAAATGATAGCGGGCATTCGTCATCGCATATTTACCGGGAAATGATTTAATTACTAACCAAAATTATTATTTATTTAAAATTTTTAGTATTCAAGGTATTTATTCACATTCATCATTTTTTTTTCTGCTCGTTTGGACATTTCATGTATCAACAATTACAAGTTTATTTATTTATTGACTTAAATACATGTTATATAGAATAAATAAAAATTTGCGGTGAAAAAACAAAGGCGCGGTCTTTCAAGTTTTATCATAGGTTTCCATGACAACCCCACGTAGTCTAAAAAAAATTGGTGTAGTTGTTGTTACTCCGTGATCAGTACATTAGAGAATCTTGTTTTGCTGAACATTGATTTCCTCATGAATACTATGATACAAATAACTAGATTTGTTCTTTGTTGTTGTTCTTTGTTTCCTTCTGAGGAGCAAACATTTTTGTTGAACAACAGGTACGGATATTATGCTTTGAAGAATAGTCATTTCAAAATAATGGAGCCTTTCAAAATTTAAGAAAATAAATATCTAATACACAATTTTGAAGTGTTTCAATCACAAATGGCCCATGAACAAACCTTCCGTGGTATATTTCTTGATTGTTCCGTATGACGTACTAACCTTGTTGGGCAGCCTGGTTTGGCCAATAATTTCCACATTTTATCTAAATTAAAAAAAAAATTGAAAGTTGATTTAACTATTAAAATTGTCATCAAAACTTTCATCAAACTGGTATTGTCCGTGGTTTTGAAGTTTTTTTTTGTCGTATCTCATGATTTCACTGCAAAATGAGTCAATTTAGGTAAGAGCAAAATAATTTTTTAATCGTGACTCCATAGTAACTGACTATTCGGAATAGGATATCCCTACCAGGCACTCGAAGAAAATGAAGGTAGAATCTATGGCGTAGAAAATGTTTTCAATATCAGAAACAAAGGCTTCCTAACTAAATAGACAATGCAAGGACCTAGCATCATAGAGTTAGGGTAAAAATCTTTCACTTCGAATATTTAATATATATATTATATATATATATATATATATGTGGTGCTACGATAGACTTGATAAGATAGACCGATCTGGACCAAGAATGGTTCTTTTCAGAAGAAATTCTGTTCATAGGACCGAATTCCAAGGTATCACTTTGCTTTAATTCAATAAAAAACATTTTTACTTTTCAACAAGTATAAAATTATACGTAAAATATCAACTCTTCTGTGAGAAAAATTGTTTTACATTTTATGTAGTGTGAAACTATACCAGATAACTTTTGTTCTTAGAAACGCGAAACTTTTTAACGTAATAAGAAATGTTACCTAGAACTTGCATACTAATCTTTTACTGGAAGATTGAAACGTCCCCCAACTGGAAAACGGTTCTAAAATCCTCAATACTTCTAGAAGTTCTAAGGATTTTTAAGCCTTTCCCTGGCCGGATAAAACCGATGCAATTTCGGACACCCGAAGACAAAAAATATTACTGTCACCATGAGTTTGTGCAGATATTAAATGACTGCGTGAGTTACCCTGATGTTCTGATTGCGCAAGTTTTTCCGTCACCAAAGGCAAATAGTATTCACTACACTTCATTACAGCGTGGCTCGGTTCTATGTAGAATATTTTCCTTTTGAGAGCAGTTTCTGGTATTCGTTTTGATATGCCTTCTTGCTACTACTTAAACACAACTGCTACGTGTCCGTTTGTTTGTTCCTTTCATTTGCGCGGAATCAGGCCTTAGAGCAACTTTTTTTAAACAAATTAGATGGGAAAATATTGCACATAATCTTTTACTGGATAGAATTAGGAATGTGAGTAAGAAAAATAATTGTAAGGTTGCCATACATTCGCAGCATGCAGCAACATTAGATTACTTATATCAATATAAATCTTTGTTTCTTATAGTTATGGATTTTGATTTTATGCAATAATTGAATTATTTTAATATTCTTTCATTTTCTATGCAAAACATTTGGCACTATACAATTACATAATAGATACTTTTGAACGTCATCATAAAATTAGAATTTATTTAATTATCGTTAGACTCAACACCTTTCCCGTTTCAGTGCATTTTTTTGACAAAACTCTAACCGAGCAATGTTGTTCGACGATCATTCTTCAGAAATCCACCGCTTGTGCGGTAGAGGTCCTTATGTTGCAATGAATATTTTTTGATAACCCTAGGTTAGAGTGAAACATGATGCCACAATGAACTATGATTGGCATATTATTCTGCACGTTGAATTGTGTAGGATGGAGGAAGTAATCACGCTTGCAGATTCACGAGGAAACAAATCATGTGATGGTTGGAGGCGACAAAAGGTTAATGAAAAAAATAAAAACACTATAATAGATAATGTCCTGTGCTAATAGGTCATTAAGATGGCAAAATTGTAGTTGCCTATATGTTATCTCATACAGCCGACGAGTATGAACGAAACATAAAGCATTTATATACTCTACTATGATTTGAAAAAAAAACAACACTTGAATTTCAAATGCCATCATTATATCAGTAGAAAATAGGCATATATTTGCATTGGAATCCTTAAGAATATCTTGTTTGGTATATATCTCATTGACAGCTTATTTTCGCATATTTTCTAAAGCTATATCTTTATTTTGTATACATAATTGAAGTAGAAAATTGGCATTTAGGCAAGCGTCAAATTTCCCGTCAGCGTAGGATGCATGGTGTAACATCGCTGATGCCTGGTCGATCACAGCGCAGAAATCCATTTATCGATATTTCAGTGAAATAATTCCCGACACCCATTCCGTGACGTTAACAAACTTGTCATTCCGAAATATGCATTACATATGTGACCTGATACCTTTGATCAATATAGGAAATTTACGTTGATGAGCATGCTGCCTTACATTACATGCGTCGAGTTTTAATCACTTCCGATACTCAGGTTAATGTGATAAGCGTTGATATTTCGATCAAAACTATGTCCTTTAAACGAAACCCTTGTTGAGTCATTTATGAGAATAATATATATTGTTTAATGGGGTGGATACGAGGCAAGTAGAAACATGGTATGGTGAAAAAAAAAATCGATAAAAAGTATGAATCAATGATGCTGAATTGCTCTTAAAAATTAATTCATAATGTCAGATGGAAATTTTATACTTAATAATAATTTCCAAAACAATTAAACAAAGACCTACTTTTCCGATCTATTGAAACAAATTAGGAAGAGTTTTTTCGTTCAGACCAACTAGCTGTGATATAAATTCCCTCAAAAAATCTTGCGGGGATTAATAAATTCTTGGACTCACACGTTAATATGTTCTTGTATCTATTTGTTCTCATCATCTCCTGACTTCCACCAACAGTTGATCGTGGAGCATTGGCTCTTGATTTGGTTATGATTTCTTGCAAATGTTCATTTTGAGGTTTTATTAAAAGCTGTTCACCAAACCATATACTCTGTAGCATATACTCTGAGGTAACTTTACAATAAGATTAATAATAATGGGATGTATATTTTTTTAAGATTTCAATTATCCCATTATATTTACCAAAACTGGTCAAAATTGAATATCTATGGATGCCAGAATCGAACACGGATGTCCGGTCAATAGTGGCCACCCATATTCTATTTAAATTACTCTTGTTTGTTAATCTAACCATTTATTTTCAATAGAAATAATTATTCAAGTAGATTCGAAAAAGTTTCAAAATACCATATTCACTGAGCTTGTTGAAGATTTTGCGCTTACAATGTTAATATTAGTGGCAATACTCGAGCACACGTTCAAAATTTTACAATGGTTTATTTTTTTGTTTGTAAGATTCTGCGAAAAACAAAATAGAATACAAAATGAACAATCACGGAATGGGTAGTATTCAACAGCACCTTAGACCGCACCTTAGATGAGAGATTCAGCAATGAATCACAGCTAATTTTTGTTTTGTTTGAATTCACAGAGATTGCTCGCGTTTCAGTAGACAAATGTCAAATATTGAACAAAATTACAGTGGTAGAAATTCAACTGATATTTTTCGCAAAACTGCATGTTTTTATAGACTGGACTATCTATAAACAATGCTAATTAAAAACTTTGAAGAGCTTGTAAACATTTCATACAGTTTATTCAGATCGCATTCATTACTCTCAAATTATTGTCAACACCTTTATTTCAAAAATAGTGGCAATGTTAGTAATGTTAAAAAACAAACAAAAGCAAGCGCTTGGGTATATTCGCGCCCAAGTGATCTTGCGTATCTCATTATCAAGTACATTTTCATTCACGTTTGTTGATGCTTTTATTAACAACTCTATGACACTTTATGTATGTTGATAAAAATAGTGAATAATATTTTTCTTTACATATTTGGCAACGAGTCATTAATCGAATAGTTCCCACTTTTGGATAGCATAGATAAATATTGCAACATGATAATGCTTATTGGCCAGTAAGCAGAATTTTTGGAAAATTCTTTTGTTTTACTTACTAGTGGATACATTACATACTTACGAGTGGATACACTTTGACTGTACATCCACATTTGCGTCACTTGTTGGTGTTGTTGTGCGTAGTACCTATGCATGGACATTAATAAAAAAATATCGCAATCCTCACCATTAAAGATAGCTTTAATCAGACCAACCTCTGTTTATTATGTTAAGAGTTACTACACATTGTAAAATAATTCAATTCCATTTTCCCCATCAAACTGAAAACTGCATATAAGATCACGTATATATCACGTTACCTCCTTCGAAGCATAACATAAACATATTGCCTATGGAGCTCTCTTTCTAAATTAGTACAAACTTATCTTATATTACAGCTCAGTTTAGGGCGGAACAGTCGTCTAAGAAAAATTGTGACTTCGCTTCCATTCACTATAAACCCAATTTGTAAATATACTTAGATACAAATACGTATATTTATTAATAATATAATCTTGAATATTTGACAAAATAACGTCTTGAATTAGAATTTCATCGTTACTGCGCTGTGCCCAATACACAAGAAAAACATCATTTGTGTTAAAGTTTCAACTGGCAAACATTATATTTTATAGTAATTAAGATCCATATTGTGCCTATTTCATACTCTAAAACAGTGAAAAAAACTTTAATGAATATTCTAGAACTGAGAAGATAAATACATGGGGTATAAGATAGACATTTTGATAGCATTAATCTGGGCAAGGGTTTAAGTTATATAAGTCCTCTGTCAGTCTGTGTAAAAAATTCCGATGTGACGGTCGGTCCAATCCAAAGGACTTACTGTTTATTGCCCATATATATTTTAGTAAACATTCATCATATACACGAAAAAAATACGAATTTTAAGTTGATAAAAATTACCACATGGTTATAGTAGAGAGAAAATTATCGAAGGTTATTCACTCTACATGATTTATATTAAACTTTGAATTATATGCTAATATCCTTTAATATCCGTGAATTCGTCGTATTTTAGTTTCGCTGTGTTTATTTTAGAAATTTTTAATCCGTATCTGCGCAACAAAGCCGCCTTATTCGCTTTAACCACAGAAGGTATTCAGCCAGTCATCTCGTTATAATCGTTATATTGACACTTCCTAAAATTAAAATCAAAAATTCCCACACAAGATGTTTGTCCCTAACCTAAAAAATTGGTATGCTCAGTTGCGGAGACAAATGGAATGAATGTAGTGGGACTCAATTTTATTATCGTTGCCTCAATATTTTACTTCCTATTTCAATTCTTTATGAATCCTTTTGTAATTTTGTAGTAACATATTATGTTCTCAAAGATAAAAATTCATTGACAATGTGTTAATCTTTGTATATCTTATGACGAGTGCGTCCAAAACAAATATTTGACATTCGTCGCCTCCATTTTCGATATTATGTATCGGTGCTTAATCGATGTAGGTGGCTTTGTTACAGTGCGAAAGGAAGCTTTTAGAGAAGGTTATAATTATTTATGGCATTGGAAACGCATTTAAACCAAGAAGGGAAATATATGTAATCTATCTGGCAGTACCTTTATTTCAAATTCGTGTTTGAGATTTTTTGATCTTGTAATTATATTGATTGCGAGGATGATATAAAGATGGTGATTCTATGATAAATACCCTTGGATGAGAGAAATGGCATGATAGAAAATCTAGAATTATTCACTGGCAGAATAAATTGGAGATGGATTTTTTTTCTGTATTGAAGATAGCCGAGGCCCTCACATTTCGCTTGATATCATCCAAAAAGCGAATGGTGCGTATTGAACTTGACGATTGTACGTATCTAAATTTAATATATGTATATATAATATTATAATTTAGATACGTTCAAACGGTATTAAAAATTTTTCATCTTTTTTTTGGTTTTCTATTGATCGCCGAGGTCCCCACATTTTTGCTTGATTTTATGCTTTAAGTCAATGCTGCGTATTGGTTGCTAGGATGTTGTTCGGTATACACCCAGTTCCTCTGGAAAGCGGACAACATTAATAGTATTCTAATATGTTACACCGATTTGAAATTATTGACAGGACTTTTTAAAAGACTAAAAATTAAAAATAAAAAATAAAATTGTGTTACATATTGGATTCCAGGTTGCGGACCATCTTTGACTCTTTATTAACAAAATTAACTTTTGGCAAGGATTGTTCATGCTCTAAAGAATTTTCACGCTTACAGCTTCTATCGGCCTCAATTTTTATATGGATAGTTGTTATGTAGGGGGTCAGGTATTGGTCATTTTTTACCGTATTATTTAGATTTTGTTTTGTAGTTAGAAAATAATGTATAAAAACAAAAGAAATAAATTTCTAAAAACTCTCCAATCCAATTAAAACTTATGTAGCTGTTATCAGAATCTGTTGGTGAGGTGAAAGTAATCTGCATCCCATACTGCCTTGCTGTTGCCTGAAATCTCATTTTCAAATTCGCACTTCCGGCCTGATTTATTGACGGAACGAAACGGCACGGAAAAAATAGTAAGATCTTTTTTGAAGCTTTTGCTTGAACCCCTCCGTGACGCGATCTTACTGGAAGTAGGAAAATAGCATTGAATTTAGGTTTCATTGTAGATATAGTTTTAATGAAACAATGTAAACATATGTAAGCCACAATCAGATCATTAATTTATTCAAACAGACGTGAACACAGATGAAAAGCATCTCTGGTACACAATGCGAGTTTTTATTCTTCAGCAACGGTAAAAATATTCAATGATCTGCAACATGTTTGCAACTGAATTGCAAAAATGTTCTTGCATATTTACTGTGAAATATTAATAATAACATCAATGCCGAACCGCCGAGAAGATAACGTAGTATAACGTAATATAGTTTTTACATAAAACATTCTGGACTTTCCCAATTTTCCCCTAATAACGTTATTTAAACCCAGGACTTTATTGAGATACGTAGCTCGAGCGCTTGTTCGTAACGGCAATAACGAATGAGCTCATCGGCAACCCAGAATTTCATTATTAATTTGATGTAGAATGAATTCTTTATTTATTTGCCTCTATTTCTTCACAAAGATGATAATAATGATATTATGGAAGGATGTGTTTTTCTTCGTTTAATTAGGTTTTTTCTTTCCGTTTTGTACTACTTTAAATCATTTGCAGAATTGCCGATATTTGTAAGTATGAAAATGTAAATTGCTCATGAATGCATGATGAATCTACAACAAACTATACTGGTTGTTTTCACTATTTATTCCACTGGAAAACTCGTGAGCGCTCAAGGTATGTATTGTAAATGATTTTATTGAGCTAAATATTAGCAGCAACATATTAGGCTGATAACAGCCCTAAACTAATATTTAACTTGATCTTTTTTTTCAAATATTTCCATTTTTGCTCTTAATGAAGTTCGTATGACTGAAAAAAGCGCAATAAAGTTGCTAATCAATAAACTGAACTGCTATAGGCAGTGCATTTGGTGGAATGTGCCAAAGGCGATAGCAGATTCTCCCACATATATATTTCATTAGTCATGTCATGTCCAACGACACGTGTGAACTATGTTAGGGCAGTTTGAAAGTCCGTAACTACATAAATATGTGTGTTCTTATTTACATACCTTACCCTAGCTTCAACTTGTCTTTATGTTTTATATGAACAATAAACATAAGTTTCAGTGCTTATAATTTTCTCTATTTAAACTTCAGGCCAGCACGATTTCCAAAACAAATCCAACTTATATATTTATTTTATCTAAACTTGCATTCTAAAGTAATAAAATGCAATAAATTTAAAACTAGTAATTGCATTTTAAATGAAAAACATTTCTTACACATTTGCACCATTATGATAGAATGCAGTGAGTTTCAGTCGGATTTTTCGACATTTGATCACGCATTAGTTAGCTACTTACGTCAATGGTTGTAGGAATTCAACCAAACGCTCAATTTCCCTAAACACACGGCCACATATTAACCATCTCTCTTATGGTGCGATTCAACCATGATAGATAGTTGCTGAATTCTCTTATCTAATTCTTATTAAGTTATGGTGATTAGCTGAAAATCCTCATAACTTCATTTTCAATTAAAATAGTTTTTTTTTCTACTGGGCGGTGCATGTTTTCTTGTTGATGTTTTTTTGCTCTTGTATGTTAAAGAGTTTAAAAATTGAAAAAATGTGGATATGGTAAATACTGTTATCGATTGATGGTCATTTTTCAACAAAGCACGCCAAATACCACAATAATTGATTGTGGCCATTCGTCACCGCCTATTTACCGGGAAAATGAATTATATGCAATCCGAAAGCGCCTTTTTAGCAGAAACCAAAATTTACGGAGGATATTTATTTGAACGATTTGATGAAGAGGTTGCTAATGCAGACGAAGCTGAGAAACGATGCACAGCCAGAGGAGCCTGGTTATTTGAGCCAAAAACGACGAATCTGCATAACGGAACATCAGAATTATTGTAAGTACCTAGGCCTATTGACGATTCAACTTAAATAGTTCGTGATATAGACATTGATCAAAAATTGAAAAAAATGTCCCTTAGATTTGGTTTTCTATAATATTAAAATTATAAAAGTAGAAAATTATGCGAATTTTGCCTGGGACTCGAAGTCACAAGATGTCTATCATATAAAAGTTTCTTGGAATCTTTATTACTGCTGAAAATGATCTAAATATTGATTTCGATAATATTGACTTTCAACCGTCTAAAATTATAACACAACTAAACATGACTAATTGAATATTTACCACTGCCACTATGAATGTGCTAATGTTTCAAGCATAGCATATTGCATCCAAATAATTTTTTCTATTTACAAATAACAATGTTATATATTTTTTCATTTTTACCTTCGAAAATATGCATCTGATTTTATTTTTTAAAAAGCACCGTAGCAACCAGTGTTAAATATCTCATGGGTCTGAAGTACATATATGGTGAATGGCGATGGAGCAACTTCAAAAAACCAATCTACACAAACTGGTATGAATTCTTGAAGTAAGATCTGATTAACAGACTTATTGATATTGGCGGTTTGTCTTTTTTTTTTCCTTCCCGTTGCAGAAAATATTTCCGCCAATAATGTTTGAAAAATTTGGTCCTCAGGGACGATGAAATGTATTTCAAAAAAATTGAATACTTTAACGGTTAGTATTTTTCTTCCTCTATGTGCAGTTTCCATAAAAAACCAATATGCATTTTATATATATATATATTATACATTATGTCATCAAGAATTGCGTATTTTTTCAGGAAAAATGAAAATGAACCTTTAGTGGGCGTTTCAAAAGGACGGTTTTGTGCAGGCTTTCAATATAACCATTGGACGTCTATATATTGCAACGACGATCATACATACGTTTGCCAATCACGTAAGTACATTAATAAATTGATTGCCATGAGTGAGAAAATATGACATATACTTCAAATATTTTTTTTTTTGAATTTTTAGTGCAAAAAAAAGATTGCCGAACGGATATGAAGAAAGTTAAAATTTAAAATTTGCAAAAAATTAAAAATAATTAAATTGGAAATTCAATGCGTCACTTAGTATAATTACCAATTTGAATTTGAATTTAAATTAAAACGATTTGGCAGAGTTATATTTGAATTTAACACATTCCATAAGCAACATCAGCCACGAAAATAGTGAAACCTATTCAGATCTCGTCGTTCAATCTCTTCTGCTTACAATATAGTTCGGCATCACATATTGGTATAAAACATTTGAAAATTGAATAAAATTGAACTTTGAGATTACCTATTTTAATTTTCTATTTCTAGGCATGATATTTTGGACCTCCACTGGTCTTCGACGAATTTTAACTTTGAATGAAAATAAAAAACAATGAACACAGCATTCGATGATAATTAAATAGTTAACTACATCTTGACAAGCAATGCAGTTCCATATAATCTAGGCACTCTATTACCATTATCTGTTCCAAATGTTGCAATCAATTAAGTTTTTACATTATGGATTATATATACAAATATATATAATATATTTATAACGCATTTCATCATCAGACGACCAATTGACGGTTAACGAACTGTTTCAATATGATGAAAGACTTCATTACGATTGCGAAAGATATTTCAAAATTCTTGTTTATTTTTGCAGGTTCTCGTGAAACGCTCAGATCAACCATTATCATTTATATTTATATTTCAGTTCAAATGCCTTCATCTACATTGATTTATGATGGCAACCTTCTAGAGAGATTTGATTACAATGTTGATGGATATACAGTCGCTTCAAATATATGTTCAATGAGAGGAGCTCGGTTGGTTGAAATAAAAGATAAAGCGATGGATGATAAAGTGTTAGATTGGGTTGGGTGAGTATTTTCAAAGTATTTGAATTTGTTGATTTAGATGTACACTGAACAAATTCCGTACTATCTGGATAACTGCATTCGGGAACACAGATATTTTAGTATTTTTGACTGCTCAACTAACGTACAACTTCATCCCCTTATCTAGACATTGTGAGCACCAAAGTTTCGCTTTGAGATTGAGAATTTTATAGATAAATATTACAAGTTCTCACATACCACTATTATATTTTGGCCATATTTGGCTTCTTGCAAGATTAATAAAAGTTTCTCATTGTTAAAATCCCTCCTGAAAAATATTCTTGTGACATGAGTATTTTTATATCAGTGCACATGAGTTCTGGTGGACACATATGGGTATGGATGGGTCTTCAATAGACACAAATGATGAATAGGAATTTCGCAGGGAAATAAAATATTTTAAGCAAATTTTCGATACAAACTTTAAGTATAGAAGAGCGTTTCTTTCACGTTTCAGTGAACGCGGTTGCCTAGTGGTTAAACATGTTGGCATCGCAGTCTGATAATCTCGAGTTCGAATCTCGGCGCGTCCGACTCGTTAATCCATGCCCACCACCCAACTCAGGTTGAAATAACTCGGTTCGGCTAAGCCTTCCAGTAATTCCAACCCAAGCCGTCTATAAGTTGTCGCTAGTAGAGGGCCTTTGTCAGAGTGCTCCACTCCACGAAGTGGCTTTAATAAAACATATATATTTATATATAAATAAAATTGATTGCGTCAGGTCCGATGTATCTAAATATTATTTGATGGGGATAAGATATTCTGAGGGGAGTGATGAATGGCTGTACAGTGATAACAGCGCAATTGTCTATGATAACTGGTGAGTAACTTTTTTGTGTTTCGTCGAAATATTTCTGACTGGGAATCCTGGTATGGCATTATTTATTGCGAACAAAAGTCGCATATAATAGAAGTGCCGTCGGTAAACAAAACTTCAATTGCGAATGGCGCAATCTCATTAACAGAAAGACATTAACAGAATTAACAGAATGTCATTCCTGCTGTTAAAGTTTGGCGCGTCAGCATATTGTCATTAGCAGACACTGTAAATTTCTTTTCACGCCCTTGACGTTACAAGAAATGACATGTTAGATTGCAGGAAAGTCTAAAAACAAAGGTGTATTGCAGCGTCTGAGGTATAGACAAACGGATGCTCCTCTTTCTCATGCTTGTTCTTTGAATAGGCCAACGATAAATACACATTCTTTATTGCTCGAACTCCAATACATTATTGCAACTCATATGCATTCGTATACATTCAATTTGAAAACACAAAGTCTAACATATACTTTCTGGTTTTTAGTCCAAATTAAGAGCTAGATGCAATATCCGCCTTATTGTTTTGGTTAAGTAATCTCCTTTTGTCTCTCTCTCAAAATCGAACGTACTAGCTTCTATAATGTTAAGGCCGCGAAAAGAAATATTCAGTGACAGTTAATGACAATGCGTGAAAGTCAAGCAGCAGGAAGTGCATTGCGCCATCTGAAGAACACATATCATGAACACAATGACACAAGAGCGTCTATTGAAGACGATATATCTATATTCTTCTCGATTTGTTTTGCGTATCTGTAAAACTTGAACATCTTCCGCGTGAAATGCAAGCTTAATTTAAAAGAACTCGATTCCTAGGGATGTTATTTTTGCTACAAAATAAAACTTAAGCCTATTCCTCTCAAAATAAAATCGATCCCGAATATCTGTTTGAATTTTTTTTTCTACTATTCAAATATTATTATTCTATTTAACTATTCCACTAATTTGCTTTTGATACTTCACTCTTCGCGACTTTGGTGGTAGAAACTAAAGGCAAGCAGTTAAGTTCACTTCTATGGTAAAGAGTTACATGGAATGTAAAACCAGAGTATCACATATGAATCATCTAAGACTGGTCTAATTCGAATTTACGAGTAAAAAATTTATAGTTCATCACTATCTTAATTGTTTCAATAATGGATCGACTTTGAGTTGTTTTGTCAAGACGAAGAATATTATAACAATGGATGACAAATTTTCCCATCAAATTTGCAAAACATCAAGCTAAATTTGACCGGGGCAGATAAAATTATATATGCATGTTGTCACTAACGATCATTTTTTCAAAAAATATACCGGAAACTTTCTGTAGTAGCAGAAGATTAGATGTGTTATAACAGCAGTAGGGTTTTATTTATGAATATTTGTTTACCGACGTCAAAACTGATATCATTTTCTATATCTAAGGCAAATAGGTGAAGGAAATGGTGCTTCGAATCAACACTGCGCCAGTATTAATGGTGGAGGATGGGTCGATTTGACTTGTGTAGCCAGACCATGGTTTATCTGTCAGTCATGTAAGTTTAACTAAGATTGATGATATTCGGCTAATGTTTCACTATCAAATTACAAATTTTTTTATGTTCATCATCAAACAGGTAAATTTCGTTTAAAAGTCCCACTTTAATAATATAAAGCTGCTAATATAATTTATAATAATCTATTAAACAATAACAATCTTTCTGAAGATCCCGACGCAACCAGTAATTATAACAATTATGTTCTCGAACGATTCGATCAACCACTGAGTAATGCAGCAGCCAGAAGTAGATGTTCATTGAGGAACGGACATCTTGTCGATGCTAAAACTTCAGCATTCAACGATGCTGTCAAGATATTAATTGGGTATTCTTTTTGTTTGTTCATTTGAATTCCTCAGATTTCAAGATTCTGAAATTTAATCGAATATTTTTTTCTAAATAATTTTCCCAATGACAGTAACTGAATGATACAATTGCCAAAAAAACTCAAATGCTAATAACACCAGCGTGCTCTCTTTTTGAGGGGGTAAAAAGAATTTGTCTGTTTTTATTATTGAAACTCTTTTTACCGCGGTCAAGGAGAGTAAATTAACATCAACTACTTTGGGGAACCAGTTAACTACTTCGGTAATAAGCTGCATCAATCAAATATGAATTTACAACTTCACCCTAAGCAGAAAGACAATAAATATACCTTCTTTGTTGGCAATTTTTCAGTACGCAGGAAATGGATTAGTCCAAAATTTAAAGTTAGCACATAAAAAATCACGATGACTCTCCCCAGCTATATGGTTTCGAAAATCTTTCAAAAAATGTTAACCTCAACAAACTTCCAAGTTTATCATCCAAGTAAATAGACATGAGCCACATGGATGTACTTAACATGTTCATAAGACCGATGTAACATAAGATTCGACCTGCTTGTGTTACAGCAATAGTGGCGAACGTTACATCGGTTTGAAGTATTATGATGATGAATATAGATGGACAGATGGAATAAAAACTTCTCACACAAACTGGTATGTTATTTTTACCAACATTCGCTGATTAGACCACAGACATCAATACAGCATAACCATTAAACGGCGTATTTATAATCATTCGTTGATTCACCTTTTGATTCACCACCAAAAAGTAAAATTTCTAGTGTAAACAATAATAAAATACTCGCTTAGAGCGAATGAAGATTTTTGTGTTGTTTTGCAAAAGCAGATAATTTTAGCTGAACCAACATATTCTGGTGAGGATTTTTACCAAAAACTAAAGTTCCCTTGTCCGTTTGATCAACGTAAATTTTTGTCTGATCGAAACCCTTTAACTGGATTCGGCAACCACTTTATTTATTCATTTCGATTGTTTGCCGATTGGGGTATTCCCACCTTTTGTCGAGTCTGACTAGGTGAAAGTAAGTAAAAATGACATTAGAAAGGTTGACATAACATTGTTTTCCCTTCACAGAGTAAGCAGTATAAGCCAAACCATTTATTCATATTATGTGATCATGACACATTATTAAACGGGACAACCCGATGAAGCGCTGCACTGTATTTTATATGTATAAGAAGGTCTGAAGTAAAATTTTCGGAGAAAAAACATAATACTATATATAGTATAGTCAGTTGAGTTTGACGTACAATGATGACTCTTCGACATCCCGAAGAACACGAGAAAACTATTGGATCACAGTTGCAGTTTTTTTATTTGGGGCGATTTTGTTATCATTGCTCTATATTAACTAAGAACAAAATGAAGAACCGTCGACCTTCTCAACTGAGAAAACAAAAACAATATTTTCCGAAAATCAACATTTTATATCTGAAATCTTGTTTCCGACGCCAGTCTTAGTGAAAGCATATTATAGTGTAAATGCTTTTTTTAATTTTAGGGCTGCTTCTGAGGGATGGAAGAATAATGAGCAGGATTGTGTTAAATCAAATAAGAATGGTTGGTTCGATACATTTTGCGGTTCAGAGGTTGGATATATCTGCCAGACGGGTAATGTGTAAATGTAATGTCTTCACTGTTCAGGTTTTTCAAATCCCTCAATCCATCTTAGGCGGCAAGGTTCATATCATACTGACACAGCAGTCTTGCGGCGAACCAATTTTGGTAACAACTAGGGATATATCTGGAAATCGGTATCTGCTATTTAAAGCGGATATCGATACTTGATCAAGATCGTGAAAACTAGATTATTCGAGAACTCTCCGGTCTGTAAGCATCTATATTACGCGTTTTTCAATTGTACACTATCGCATTACCTATTTTGTAAAACTACATCTTCCGAAGTGCATCCATTTCATTTGGCACAAGGTAGAAGATACAACCTAGGTGAAGATGTTTAAAATTATATTTCATGACTCATATAGATAGGTATGCGTCGTTTTTCTATTCTGAAATCACGTTTTCCTAAATTCGTTTAACCGTAAGGAGTGTTTCATTTAAATTGTTAAAGAGCACATGGAGGAACTTTGTATTCTGTTAGGAATTTTTTTTTTATACAGACACTTCTCAGAGTGACTCACTTCTCCCTGTCATTGCGTCCACTTATATACGGACAGGATTGAAATTACTGGAAAGATATGATCTTTTCCCGTTGGGCCTAGACTACCCAAGTTATTACACCCTTTGTTGAGTGTTGTGCATAAATAGCAGTTGAATAAATGATCCTTTTGATAAAGCATTGTATAGTATGTTCATAAATCAGGCATATTTGAAACATATTTTTATCACATTTTTGTCTAACTATTGTGTTCTTGCCCTGTGCTGTCAAAGCGTGGCTAGTGAATTTTCGTGTTAAATATTTTCAATTAGTTAAAGAGAAACCACTGAAGAATCTCTCCGCTAAAAAACTTTTGATGTTAAGTCGCTTCATTTTGTTGCGAAGGTCATGTAATTGCATTCCGTATATATTTGTATATTTGCTTTTAAGAATGAGTTTTCAACAAAAGCTAAATTTTTCAGCTTTGCCTGAAAATATTTATCTTTATTTGTATTCACCCTCTCCGCCAGAATTTAAAAAATCTACCGCCGCTATTATCCCGATTAAGAGCGAAAAAAAGAATCTAATATGGCTATTACAGCATTGATCTGTGGCACTGCGTCTTAATCTCCAACCCGCATAATTTAAATATAACCAGATTAAGTTCAGATAGATTTAGATCGTTTAACTCTGTCTATTTTATCTTACCAGGTAATTGTCCGGAAGATCCCAACCCTTGTCAAAACAGTGGAGTCTGTGTACCTGCAACTGGAAGTCCAAACTATAAATGTGAATGTGGCCCAGGATATTATGATGACACTTGTTCAAGTAGTGAGATGAACACTTTTTTGTATTCCCCAACTTTTATTTAGGCATATTTTTATTACCATCTTTTCCTCATTGTTATATGTTTCGATGAAAGCAATTAATAAATCATTCCTAAACTTGTAGCTTTATATTTCAATAATGCTTGGATACTAACTCCACCAGCTGAAAATATTGCTTATAAAAGATATTAGATTACATTAGCGTCACATTTCAGATTGTATGTGAAAACAGTTCACTTTTTTCAATCTTCTGTTGCAATTGCTAATTCGGATTTTAAGAAAGCACTTGTGCTAGTAGGTGTGTTTATTTTCTTCACTCTTAGTTTTTTTTTACAGAATCTATATTTGGAAAATCAGTATTCCACGACCTCGAAATTATATCACAATCATTCATATGCGATGACACGCAACAAACTAAGATTTTCAATTGCGAAAAAATACTTGACTTTTGATTTCTAAATGATTTTAGTATACGCTATAATAAAGTTGGCAATGATCTTATTCTTCGAAAAATTTCAAAGCTTACTTTGAATTTGTGTATGTTTTTTTTACGTTGTTGATTTGCCTGCATTCTGTGAAAAATATTCCCTGGAGATCACATTGCACTAAAATTCGCCGTTGCGCGTTCAAATATTCTTCGATATTAAGTTTTCATTGACAGGGCAATTTATCAATCATCCAATATTACTCGGGAAAAAATCAAGGATTTATCGCTCGAATCTTAATGATGTTACTCTCGGTCTCACCATCAGATGATTGTCAGAATATATAGAATTATTCGCAGATATGGTGAAAATAACACATTCGATATACTTATACATTATTGTACTCGTAACTTTGCCAAGTGGTTTACGCGACGGGAGTCGCTTCCATATCTGTTCGCAACATCGACGCTTATTGCGTCTGGCAAGTCACCAGTGCTCGTGAAATAAAATTATTTATACCTGTTATTATTTATCCAACTACTTCTCATTTCGGAAAATATTAAGATCCGTGCAATTTTAAATATCACTTAACGATAATTTTGAATATCATGTTCTGATTTAAAGTGAGATGGTTTTGCGATCATTATTCACTAAGCTATGGAACACGTGTATCTTGGAAGGACGCAGCTAGCATAATTGGTGCAATTTTTAAGAGGCGTCGACAAAAATTTGTAAGCAAAAACAAACTTTTCAAGCTTGGCCGCCTACGTGAAATTTCATAAATGTTTAAAATTATTCATATTTTACCGAATTTTTCTAGAATATTGTACAAACAAACCTAATCCATGCAAGTACGGAGGGAGCTGTGTGAACAACCCAGGAGTTGATCCATATTATACATGTACATGTACGCCCGGATATTACGGGGACACATGTAGTGATCGTGAGTAATCATATTAGCTCATTTTTTTGAAAAGTATTTTTGTGAATCACCACTAAACAGGCGGAAAAACTTTGAAATCGGGCTGATGAGTTTAATTAATAATGCGTGGCGTCAAAGGCGAGCCAAAAACTATTGGGATTTCCTATTTTTTGAGGCATTTGATGAGCCACTCCACGATTTAATTAGGTCGGCGAAGGGAACCCATCCCTTGAATACGCCGGTGTTCACATGAGTGGATCACCCTAAACTTGGCTACGTACCAGTCACTTACAAACAAACAGGGTTAGTGTTTTGGAAGGATAATATGATTTTTCCACTTCGACTGAGCCTACAAAAGTTGTCGCGCATTGAATGAGGTGGAGGGTATCGGTCAACAACCAGAACTATCGAGCATTGCCCTGTGGCTCTGTATTACAATGTACCAACGAGGTGACAGTAGCTTTCTTGCTCTTCGAGACTATGTTTGTTAATTTATATTATTCGGTCTTCGCCAGTTAGCGTTTTTCATTAGGTGTCAGACAAAAAATTATAAATTATTAACGCGATTTGCATCAAATTTTTAAAACGAATTAATTACATAGTGAATTTTCACATATAAATGAAGGTTTGTTCGATTATCATTTTAAATTTTTTGTAGCATTAGAGAAATGAACATTATAAAAAATTCATACACTTCCGGAGAGGCTCCTTCCCTTATTATTATTATTATCCCTTATTATATTAGAGAATGTGGAAAAGTTACGCCAATCAAGTTTTAGTAAAATTTTTCATTGTTCTTAACATTTGAAGCAAGAATGAGAAATAAAATACAGTCAGTAAATTGATGTTGCTTTATGCTGTTAATGTATAATCTGTTTCCAACTGCTACTATGTTCATAATTTCGAAATCGCGGTTTCGAAGATATTAGGATCTGCGCCATTTCAAATCTCACTTATCGTCATTTACATGGGTAGGAAGAAATTTCATGGAAGTTTCAAATTATTCATATTTTAACCTATTTTTCTAGAATATTGTGCAAACAAACCTAATCCATGCAATAACGGAGGAAGTTGTGTGAACAACCCAGGAGTTGATCCATATTATACATGTACATGTACGCCCGGATATTATGGGGACACATGTAGTGATCGTGAGTAATCATATTAGCTCATTTTTATAGAATAGACTCAAATCCAGTTTGCTTTCGCATTAGCGACTTGAACATTATAAAATTTTAATAGACTTCCAGAGAGGCTCATTCCCTTATTCAAATATTAGATCATCTGGAAAAGTTGCGGCATTCAAGTTTTAGCCTAATTTTTGACTGTTCTCAACGTTTAAAATGAAAATAATAATAAAATTTAGCGTGTCCCTTCAGTGTGGTCTTAATGTGTATCCTGTTTCCAACTTCTCCTTGATTCGTTATTTTTGAATCGCATTTTTGAAAATATTAGGATCTGTGCGATTTCAAATCTCACTTGTCGTAAATTGTACTGGATATCATGTGCTATTTTAAAGTGAAGACACATTACAATCAATATCCACAAATCTATGAAACACTTGTGTCTAGAAAGGAACTTGCGTAATCGGCGGTATTTTCAAGTGGCATCGATATAAAATATTGGTCAAAATAATTTTTCAAGCTAAGTCGCGGTGCATGGCACCATGTACCGAAGATTGTAAATGATGCAAGTAATTACCCGTATTATAGATGTTTTTTTAAGCCACTTCCTGGAGTGAATCACCCTGACAAAGGCCCTCTACCAGCGGACACTTCTAGTTGGAACAGTGTTAAAATTGATGGAAGGAAATTAGCTTCTGCTGTTCGTCTAAGCCTATCAAAGTTATTACACCCTTGGATGAGTGATTTCATGTCTGAATATTATAATGATAATTGCTATAGTGATCATGTGTATTTAAATTTTCTGCATATATATTTTATAAATGTAAAATTTTGATATCAAATAACATGGGAAGCCAATTGGAAGCTATAGCGATTCCTGCGAAAACAATTGTAAATCATTGCACTTGACTTCCTATGTCTCATGTTTATATTATGTTCAATATTTAATTCGATTCTTGTGTGGATCAAAGACAAATATTTTTATAGCAGTGTTTGCGAAACAGTCTTAGTTGTGTCACTTTGTCAACTACGAAAGCCTGAAACACAAAAAAGATTATAATACATAGAACAAATGGTTGGAAGTATATCTTCCATTCTGTAAATATTAACTTTTCTACATTAAATTATTAAAAAAAAAAACAAGAATCGACATCTGGCATAGACATCCAAGTATGAGGATCGGGTCCAACTTTTCCTCAAGATAAACTTCAAATCTTTCCCCTCCTGTAAACCTGACGACAGTGGTATTAAAGAGAAAAAAAAACATTGTGGTTTACCCATCTTTGTTTTTGTTTGTTTTTGTAATAATTTTCGTAGTTTTCAAATCATTAAACATTTTATTTTGATAATGTTGTCTTTTTTTCACCTACTTACTCTTATAAAACCATTGACGCAAAACGTAATTTATGAAAAACGGTTTGAAAGTTTATGATAAACGTAAATTGTCATTTCATGGAAGTACACATTTGGATAGTGGCATTAAATTTAAAAAAAAAAAAAAAATAGGAGCTTCTCGGTAGCAGTTTTAATTTTAAAGTTGAACTTGCATCTTTTTAAGCATTTGTGATGAATGTCGTCATCTGTAATTTCAGCTATTGGCATCAAATGATCTTCGACTTGGGTTATTAAAAACAGTATGAGCAGAAAATAAGTTGTGCAAAAAAGGAGCCAGCGACAAAATGTATTGGGAAATAAGAATGTAATTTTGAACAAATTCTACTTGATATAGTGTGTAAATGATGTCACAAAAATATATTCAATTTTTTTCCATGAATTTGTTGGCTTGAAGATGTAGCAATCTTTTAAGTTGCGATTCCTAGTCTGATGGAACGGAACATAACTTATTCAAATTATTTTTGAATTTCGATAATTCGAGTCTCTCCATACCCATATGCAATTAAATTACATTGTACATCATACTGTACTAAAATTCCCCATTGCGCTTTCAAATATTTCTCGATTTGCAGCTTTTCACAGACTGGCAATCTATCAATGATCCATTGATACTCGGGGATAAATCAAGATTGATTTATCGCTGAAATCTTGATGCTATTACTGTCGATCGCGTCATCAGATGATTGTCGGATTATGTCAATTTTTGCGCAAATGTTTTGAAAACAAAACATTCAATATACTTTGCCGGGTGGTTTACGAGACGGGAGTCGCTTCCATAGTAGGGTATCTGTTAGCAATATTGACGCAAATTGCGTCTGGCAAGTCCCGCGAGCACATGCCTAGTAGAAAATTCTTTGTAAACTTGTCGTAATACGAATCATTTTTCTTAATAGTCGCAGAACTAGTAGGCCCTTTTATCAGAAAACCAATACTTGCCATAACTCCTCCCAGGTTGTTGTATTATCAAGTTTTGGCCACATTTTGTATCGCCATAGTCACTTAACGTTTAAAACAAAAAATAAAATTTAGCGTGTCCCTTTAGTGTGCTGTTGTTTACAACTACTTCTTATTTTTGAATATATTAGGATCTATGCAATTTCAAATCTCGCTTAACGTAAAGTTTAATAGAATTTACGATCTGATTTGAAGTGATATGTTATTGCGGTCAATATTCACAAGGCTATGAAATACTGCTATCTAAGAAGCAGCGTATTTTCGTATTTTCAAGTGGCATGGACAAAAAATTATTAAGCAAAAAAAACTTTTTCGAGCTCGGGCGCGTACATGTAATTTTAAAAATGTTTGAAATTAATAATATTTTAACTATTTTAGTATATTGTGCAAACAAAGATAATCCATGCAAGAACGGCGGAAGCTGTGTAAACAACCCAGGGATTGATCCATATTATACATGTACATGTACGCCCGGATATTTTGAGGCCACATGTAGTAGTAATCGTGAGTAATCATATTAGCTCATTTTCATAGACATCCACGTCCACTGGTGTATTTTGAGTAAGTGCTAATTTTGAAATATTCTATAAGGTAAATTATGATGACATAATTGGTGTCGCAGTCCAAAATAACCTTTCAATATCCCTTCGATTCGGCTAAATGTTACCCCGCCTTGAATGGAGTGGCAGGTTTCGATGAACAACTAGGACTTGCGGGAACCGGAAATCTTCAACCTGTGATGACAAAATGATAACCACGTACTCATCTGGAATAGATTTTTGCTTAATTAACAAGCAAGACATCCCAAGTTATAACGAATATCCTGTATTACCGACATTGACAAATCCTTAATTCTGACATTCAAACTAATTAAACATTAGGTTTATCTAAATCCCCTTGTGGCTTTAACTTGAAACACTTTATCTGGTAATGCCTTGTTTCTTTTTGGTTTTTTGCTTAATAGCTCGCAAAATACATGCGCGAAAATGTATGCTAGTTTAAGAATTTCATTTAATTGATTATTTTTATAACATAACAGAATTGTGGATATATCATTCAAAGTTGTATAAAAACAGACATTTCAATATGTTTTACACTTAGTGCAGTTTTTCCCTAATAATCGCAGACTACGTATGAGCAAGCAAAGATTCGATACCGCGTCGATTAAAATTATCAGAGAGCATACTTGCAATGATTTTTTTAAAATATTATTTCAACTTTGTTTACGGTAATTCCGACGCTTTTTAGCCCACAGCACAATAGACTGTCTTAGCTGATAGAGAAACATTTTTGAAAATCAGGTATATTAACTGCTGGAGTGTGAGAGTCCATTCATAGTGTTATTTCTTAGATTTGCCATCATACCGAAAGTTTATTGCAAACATCGATATGTCAATTTAGAATCTCCTCGTTAATAGAAAAACATATGCAAATATCAATAGCTCTCGATGTTTTTATTCAGCGTACAATTGGAGATTTGCCGCTCTAAATCGCATTTCTTTAAACGTCAATGCCCCATGCGTTGTGCAAATATTATTTCTTATTTTTCTTGTTTTCAGATATTCTTGTGATTGTCCCAAAAGGTGTTGGAAAATTTAATTCCATTGCTTGCGTAAATTTTGTGACTAAGTTACTTGATGGTGTCATAAATACTTTCAATGCCGTCTGCCCTGTAACATTCCGTGTTTTTCAGAATATTGCGATTATAATTCAAATCCATGTCTGAATGGAGGAACATGTCAGTCAACACAATCAATCGATCCGTATTTCAAATGCAACTGTCTTCCGGCATATACAGGGACTATGTGCGAAAATGGTGAGAATATTCGTATCAATTCATTATATATTATAATTATATAAATCGTTTTATTTCTAATACAAATAATAAATATAATATATTCACAGAAATAATTGCGCCTGTAATAATAAAAGCTGTCGGTGAGCCATGTAACTCAGAAGGCAAAATTAATGTGACTTGGAGACCTCTGATATTGAGCAAACACGTGTAAGTTAAAACAATGATATTCAGTAGTTTATTCTATTCTTAACTGCAATGATACTGTACAATGCTAATATTAAAAACGGATAAAAACTGTCATTAGCAGAGCCCATGTCTAAAATTTTATTCAATCTTTGGTAATAAAACACCACCACCGTTTTTACTGGCTGAAAGGACTACAGAGTTGACGCTTTGAAGACGGAATTGAGCAATTCCAGGCAACGGCAGGGACGGCAACAACCTCTATCGAGAATCTCTCAATACGTATCAAACTCGGTACTTACATTAGGTCACAAAAATAGTTGAAAATCCAAACTCCAGCATGGTTATTTACAGCGACAGAATGAGTCCATTGACAGTGGGTTTGATAATATCTGTAGACATTCTAGAAATGCAAAGGGAGATATACAACACGTGCTTTTATCTTGCAGCAGCCTCTTAGCCAGTTTATATTTTCCAACTCGGCACCATGTGGTTGCCAAGGCATTATATGCTAGTATTATGAATAAATTTGAATGTGAATTTGAATATACCAGCAATATTTAAGGGATATTCCAAATAAACGAAGTAGAAATGTGGTGGGATAAATCCATCCAAGTTGTCCCATCCGTGCAGTATAACAAGCCTGATATTGTTGCATGGTATACCAATTAAAACAAATGTTTTAATATCGATGTCTTTGTTCCACTGGATCTTAATATTGCCCGAAATGGAAAGGATGAAAACGACAAACGCAACGGACGTTAAAAACGACAATCGTAAGGTTGAAAGAATGTATCCTAATTTTCAATTTAATGTCGTTCCAGTTGTGCTCGGAGCGATCAATTGGGACAAGTACTGATTCGTTATTGAGTAATATCGAAAAACTGGGCTTTAATTGTGCTGAAGTGAATTCCATCGTGATAAAATTATAACGCAAATCAGCGATAGGAAGTGTTAAGATTGCCAAAATTCCTTTAGCATAATCAATTTCTTTTGTTTTTTGAATATATTTTGTTTTCGATATTATGTTAATACTAATACCTTTATCAATAGTGATTTTATGTATCTAATTTTTTATTTTTTCCAAATGTAATACAGGACATACAATACTTGTATTTTCCTATGTCTATTCTAGCAAATATTTTGTACTATATTCATTTATTTCTAATCACCGTTACTCAAATTCAGTAATGATATTCAATGCACCTATGCACCCGTTAGAAAAATATTATTGAATCATGGAAATTGCATATATCGTTTGAAAACACTGTATGTTAGTGATAGGTATTTTGTAATATTATTGCAACATTATTTGTATTTATTTGTTTTAATTGTGCATAAAGTTTCTCATTTTGGCTACTGGTTGTTTTCATACGCGTTTTCTATATTTGTTGAATTATAATAATATTGAAGTGACCCTACATACTGACTTGACAAATTGAAATAAAAAAATGAAATTTCAAATTGCTTGAAAATTGCGGAGGAAGGCTCCTGTAAGGAAATTGTAAATTGTAAAAACAGTACTTAAATACTGACATTTTTGGATAGATAATTAAATTAATATGTTTTTTTTTTATCTTATTTTAATAAATAATATCCTGAGTAATTTATATTTAATGTGACTTCTCTTAAAATCCACCTTGTGCTTTTCATTTTGTTTCTATACTGTTATCGTCCTTGAAAATGATTTTCGTTTTGCTGGGGTTCTCATTTTAAATGCAGGTAGTTATTTGAAGTTCACCTGATGTAAATTCTTATTGAATAAAATTATTAGCATACATACCAGTAACCATATGTGTTATTTATTGCGTAGCACAAACTAAAAATCACTGTGTATCGTTGACAATCACCCTGATGAAACTAACTGTGTATATATCTATTAACATTTCTTAAAGCACAAACCTATGTTTATTTCTCTTCAGATGGGTAATATTTTTACTGAACAATTCATCATCTCAATCGTTGGTAAAAACAGAAGAAATATATCCAATTGACAACAAAACTCAAACGTTTCAGATAGCAGATCTTACACCAGATTCTCGATACAATATAACGGTATGACTTCTTGATGGAAAAAGCAAAACGTTTCGTACTAATAATGATTATTTTAATTTCAATTTTTGAAAAACGTCAAAATTTCAATTTGCCTATGATAATTTGTTAATTTGGAAATAAAAAAAATAGGTTTGTAAAAAACACGTAAAATGTTTTGGCAGTAAACTATCTGTTGATATCTGTTTAACTTGTCTTAAACCAGTCATTGTTTAGTTTAAATTGATCAACTCTTTTGTAAGAGCTCACGTTTGTCATGCTATTTCTAATTAAACAAACTGATAATAACATTTTAGAACCCCTAAACACTAAAATCTATTGTACAACATCGTAATTTTCAGCTCAAAAGTATATATGTTTGTTATTGGACCTAACTCATTTATAATATGAATTACATAATAGAAATCCATTCACTTTGTTCAGTTGACTCCATGTCCAACCGACTGTTTCGATGAATGGAGCGATTCCGTAGTGGCAACAACAGGTATTGGATTACCTGGTACAATCAGTGAAGCATCTGTATCTCAGGACCCCGAAACTGAGATTTGTAAGTTGAAATGGATCATGCCGGATAACATATTGCCAGAAAATGTTAAACACTTCCAGGTATTAGATTTGTTTTATTTATCGAAATAATTAGATGGACACAGTTTATAATTCAGTTTTCCTCCAATCAATGCGCATTTAAGTTTAATATTTGGTCTTAAACATAAATCTTATGTAAATATCATTTTTTTGCCGCCAATTGATCGTTTAAAATATTACTATCGTGAATTGCTCGCAATGATTCCATTCTACAGCATCATATTCTTATTATAAAAATAAACCTTTCGTTCACTGAAAAACGTTTATACGCTAATGCAAACTTTGAAATAAAGGTGAATTACGTAGAAGCATTCGTCCACAAACCCTCGGATTCAGACATCACATCAATCAACGGCGAACAACTCATTGCAGCTCCTCTTCTATCATATTCTCTTCAACCGAAACCGAACCGATATTATAATTTCAAAGTTTCTGCAATTTCATGTGCTGGTCGTGGACCGGAAACAACTGCGATTGGCAAATGCAGCGCACAAAGTCAACGTAAGTTGCTGTTTTTATTGCAATTGGGTCGAAGCAAGGTCGAAAGCAACGCCTAAAACCAACTCACAGCGACTAAATGGGAAAAAACCTGACGACATAAAGTAAAGCGCAAGCAATTGCGCCAAATAGAAATCACTCCAAGTAAAACTGAAACACCGTATTAAAATGCAGTGAATGGCTTCTGCTTGGGTGATAAGATCATTAATGACTTTTTTGTTTTCTTTTAGTAATCTCTCACAACGCATGAAAAATATATATGAGTTTAGTTTAGCACCTACTGAGAATTAGGTAATGTTGGTTTACCTATCCGACAGAACTGTATTTCCGAAAAAAAATAATAGAATCAAGGTTGAAAGACTCATCCAAATATATAATATACATTCAGAGCCCGAATACATTAGAGAACCACGTGTTGACACAGAGGAACCCTCGATAACACGAACTATAGAAATTGCTAAGCCCGATGAAAGTAATGGTCCTATAAGGTAAGCACAGTATCAACATGTATAGATATTAAATATGAAACAGATGCTTCAGCTTGTTCGGTTTTAAATGCAGAACTACAAGTTCATTACAATTTGCCAAAGATACTTTTACTTTCTAACCTCAGAAAAGGATATGTTTTATTTGTTCTCCTATCACCTAGTCGATCAGGATCTTCTGACCACACTGACAGTAATCCTGTGATCCACGCTCGAATAACATATATTATTATTAAATATTAATATTAAATTAATATTGGAAATTAAATTATATTCAGCAAATTAATTTATTACTCATATCAATGTCGTTATTGAATGACTATTTTTAATTTCAGCTGCATTTTTATCATCGTGAAAGCTGGTGAAATAAATACCTTGGACAGCGATGTATTTGACATTGTCAAACTTCGAAAAGTATCAAGTGAGGCACTCACAGTTGAATCTCCGACAAATGAAGAATACCTTGCTTTGGCGATTGGAAGGTTTTTTATATTCTGGATCTCACTTTTTATGCCAGTGTTTGTATACAGCAGGGCAAATATGTTTCACGCGTAAAAATTGGTTGCGCTAAAACCACAAATTTTTCGCTCGAATAAGATGTTCCTCAAAGAATAACAAGTAGCATCTGGCATGCAAATACTACAGGAGGCATATTATCACTATTCATATTGCAACTAATCTGCTGGAATTCCTTAGTCATTATACAGTAAGGTTTTGTCAATATCCAATTCACAATTGATTTTTTTTACACATGCTATCTTCACAGGTCGGCCTTTCAAGAATCTTCACTTTCTGTCACAATTGGGGATGGGAGCACAAGCGGTTGTGATGTAATAAACGTTAAAACAGTTAGTATCAATTACTACGAGGCGAAAAATTGGCCGTTAAACGTTGGAAATGGCTACAGGTGGGTACAGGATAGATACATGTGAGAAAGCAAAAAATGCTCAAGTCATCAATTTTTTGTCAAGCCTGAATAAGTGTTGAGCCGCACATCGATCGGGTGATTCATCAATATGATGAATGTGGCTTGATGTGATAACATTTAATTCAGAACATAATTATGATGTATCTAATTTCCAATCCTGTTTATGTGCATTTGAATCTTTTCTGTTAGTTGGTAATTACTGAGCTACCGTCATGATAACGTGATCCTAAATTGATTGATTACATTGTTTACGTCTTGTCCATTGTTGCCTTGTATCTAGTATTTACCATCCAGTTCACGTTATGCTTAGCTATGAAAGAGGTAATTAAGGCCTAGGCTTACTTCTAGAGCGGTAATTTGAACTGTATACTGCTATAGGTTACCACACCCGAACTTCGCAAAAAATTTCCAATTGATTTTTTACAGTGATCTTCAAGTCAAAAAGATCATGAAAGTTTTTGAATAATTTGAAACAAATATTCATACAATACAATGACAGGATTATTGAAAAATTTGCAGCATTCTATTTTTTGTTCTACAAATCGTTAACGCGATAAAATTGTGTAAAAAATAACACCACTGTTATACATTTTCCACCAGCGTGTACGTGGTAACATCTACTCCGAATGATGATGATGAAGTGATGTTTCAAGAAAGTAAAGTCGAATATTTTGATAATGGAGAATCTAACACTTCCACAGGTATTTAAATCTGCGTTACATGAGGTGGGAAGTAGTGTTGGCAATTCTAAGGAAAATTACCAAGTTTGCCTAGTATATTTAGTTACCGACTTTGTTTTCAAAGTACTTTTACCTGGTGTCAGGAATAAATAACTTACCCAGTTTAATTTTCGCCGAGTTTTTGTTCGGTATTTTACCTAGTAAATTCACTCGGGAACTAGGTAAATTTAATTATTTTTTAAATAGGTACCTGGTCAGTTGCCTGGTATATAAAACTAGGTAAATTATATTTTCACTGAAATAAAAACTTTCAAAAATAGACCATTTAAAGATCTTAAGACTAAAATATATTAAAAATGCCTCCAGTCAAATGACAATTTATATTGTTTATATTCTAGGTACTATCTAGTGAAAGAAGTAAAACTAGGCTACCTAGTAATATTTTGCCTAGTTTTGTGGTAATTTTGAATTACTTTACCTAGTTTGAGAAATAACTATTCTACCATCATTAGTGGGAACAAGTGTGACCAAAATATTAGATTTGATTTTCAATATTCGATTCCTAAATTATTCGATTTCTTCAACAATTAAAAATCAAATAAATGATACCTTATTTTTCCAAAATGTGAATTTGTACATAAATTATGCGCTAATATAAAGATATCTTTGTTTGTTTATGATCCTGATAAAAATATAAGATGATATTTAGAAATTATACGTCACGATTGTGAAACTGAATGATAATAAATTTCGGACACCCGTGTGTACATTTAAACAAATTTTTCGACCCTTTTCGAATGTTTTAACCCTGCCTTAAAATCCTATTTTATTCAAGGCAATGCTTGGATAGCTGGTGTTGTTGTTGGGATTGTATTGGCCGCAGCGTTGATAATCATCGCTAGGTTGTGTGTGAAACGCTGTCAGCAACGAGAATCAAAATCAGATTCCCCGTCTCCACAGAAGCAAGAAACTGACCATGCAACAACATTATATGAAACTTCAGGATATCAGACTGTTCTTAATACTGAACCACAACAACGGACTAATGAAGGTAATACTAATTATTGATTATAAGGAGTTGATATATTTAATATCTTTTGTAATATTCTATTTAAAGCAAGTTTATTCATAGGTTTATTTCTATCAAATTTTCGGACTTGCACATTTGGCAGACGGAGGTATTCAGAATCAGGAAATATATTAATTCCATTCCTAACAATTTACGATGAAATGAATTCCAGAGCATGTTTTTCATCGGGGTAAATCCGGAAAAGAATAAGTAGGAAAGAAAAAGTGAATAATACAAATCGGATTCAAGTGTTCCCTTTATAAACGACAGTTAGATTATTCGACAAGCAAATTATATATTCTGTTCTGGCTGTCTGCGCATTGACTGAGATTGTTATAAATCGCTATCCTAATCTATGCTGATATATCAATTACATGCTATTATTATCGTTTTGATCATTTTGCACTTTTCAGATCCAAATGTTTATGAAAGAATACCTGCACCTGGATATGAGAATGTTGTTATAAAAGATTCAGATGAAAATACAGCATAACATATCAATTTAATTATTTTATATTCTTTTATATTAAGATATTGACCGTGTAATATGTATGTCATTTATTTGTACATTTCCGAACCCAGGAAAACTGGAAACCCACATTTGTTTAATATACTCTTTGATAGTTTAAGTTTTCCAAATTAATTTCTATACAATATTGTGTTTTCCAGTATTGTTTTATCTCGATTATTATTTTTTTTAAAGTAAACAAATGTGCATTTTGCAGCAAATTATTATGAAATTTAGTTACATTTTTGTTTCGGCTATCAACTTTTATCTCTATATGCGCCATTTTTAATCGTTTAATTATTATTCTCTTCATAAATTTGTCTACTTCGTGTATTCAATTATTGAGTTGTAATATGTAGGGTATGACTTTGTCTGTTTAATTAAGGTTTGTGTTTCAATTTTATAAACGTTTATTTTGGACGTATGCAATAAACTTTCTTTTCAAACGAAAATGTCATATGTCTTATTTTTATTTGTTACTACACATGTCAAAATAAATTAACCGAGTAGGAGAGTGGCAATGCGAACAAATTACCAATGAGTATTCGGGGGCTGAAATAGTTATAATATTGCATTACTCAAAATAAGCGATTTTACAGGTCGGTGAGGGGGCATAGTCTTTTATCGGGCCGATTTGAATGCCTTGATCAAATTGTCGATTTTACCCATTCTGTCTGCTCAGACTGTCTTTGGTTTAAATATCGTCATTATTCATATATCGTCATCATCACTGTCACTCTGCACCCAAATCAGAGTTTTTGTCAAGCATAAGTCACGCATGGACCGCGTCTCCTCTAGGCGTTAAATCAGTGACACATATTTAAGAAAATTCGTTATTCCGTTATTCCGAAACGTTATTCCAATTATGCAGTTTAGTTGAATTCTGGTATTAGACGTTTACCGCAGCTGATACAGCGTGAAACAACTTGATGCTACAACTCATAGTTACATGGACATTCTAATACATGCACCTCAAAACTCTAAATTCCACCGTTTCCTCTATAAGAGAGTAAAGGGAAGCTAGAATATTCAATGAACATGCGTTTCAGTTAAAAAAAATCCTTCTGTTCACATTCCTCAAAATATAGATGGTGCAGATGAAAATGACACACAGCTTTTATTACAACTTGTACGGACGTTCAGTACAATAAATTGACTGTATTTGGTCACTGCCTATAAAATAACCATAAAAAGTGATTATGATTGGCTGCAAAGCTCATAGCATCGTCCTAATGACTTTAAAACTAGCGTCGCTAGACAACTCCAGAAATGATAATTGCCTAGTTCTTATCTGTATCTTATGTAGCTCTTTTCACGCTTGCGTTTTTATACGATTTTCATAAATTTTTCTTGTAGCTTTGTCGTAAAAACGGCTTAGAATTGTAAAACGTGAGAATGTTATTCTATATTTCTTTCGGTTTAAAAATGATTACAATTTCCGGCACTCGAGATTTTACTTTCAATTCACATTTGGACAATCGAGCAGACAAATCATTATTTATTTTGAACTCAACCTCGCTAATGTGTATATGAAAACCGACTTCAGATAGCATCATTTGAAAACGTATTGATTTGAATTGATAATGATTTGAGATATTGTTATTCTAGATAGGATAACTTTGTTATACGATTTAAAATATACTTCACAGCAATGAAAAATTTTTCCATTCATGTATACAAATAGTTTCGATTATTGATCAATGGGTATATGCTTTCTTCCCATAAGAATTTCAAATACTTTTAACCAAGCAGTAGTTGGATAGCTGGTGTGGTTGTTGGAATAATAATCGCTGTAGCAATGATAACCAGAGGTACGTTTTAAATAAAACGCCGCCAACGAGCAAATCCAGATATGAATTCTCCTACAAGGCACGACAAAATGAAGATACAACATTATATGGGGCCCGAAATTATATTAGTGCGCGCAATGGCCTAGTGTTCAAACTTGTTGGCATTGCAGGTTGAAGATCTCGGGTTCGAGCCCCGGCTAGTCCGGCTCGCTTATGCGTGCCCACCACTCCACTCAACCCAGGGTGTAAAAACTTGGGTAGGCGAAGCCGAACAGAAAGGATCAGATCTTTCCAGTAATTGTAACCCTCTCTGTCAGACATTAGACAGGGTGATCCACTCTAGGAAGTTGGTTTACAAAAAAATATAAAACTTTGTGATATCAGGCTGTTTCGGAAACCGCGGAACAGTCAAAGATGGTGCTGTATATTCTTATCTGATTCATTATTTTTAACCTGAATTAAATGGAAGGAAGTAAAACTTTAGAAAAAAACTTAGAGTTAAAGTTGTTTGCAAAACAGAATATTCAGCGTGATTTACAATCGGATGAGTTTCACCTAAAATATAATATTCCTAATGTCAGTAGGCTACCGCTGACTTATTTTTCAAGCCCAGCTTCAGGAGAAGATTTATAAAATCAACCATACATTTATCATGATATTTCTTCAAACGGGAATACATATTTCAACTGGATGTGTTCCACATCAGACATAATATTCCTAAAGTCAGGAGGCAACTGCTGACTTTTTTCATGTCTACTTGCAGGGTACGATTCGAAAAGGTTCTGCATTCTTCATGAACTTTCTACAAGAGGGGTTAGATATTTTTATAGAGGTACGCTCTGAGTGGACCGAAAGCAGTATCAAGTGTCAGTGCCAAATGTCAAAGAAGTACTGCAAGATAAAGTGCCAGCTATGAACAACATCTAAAAAACATCCTATACAGAACTAAACCATCAAGGTTAGAGCGATAAAATAAAAAATATTTTATTAACAATATGGACATTTTTATTATCATATGAGCCTAAGCTAACCTACTGCACTAATTCTGATTTAAAATTTTTAATTTCAGGAACAAAAACATAAATCTATATTTTCCGATTTACCACATGTTTATGAACAAATTCCTTTACCTGTTTACGAGAATGCCGTTATACAAACTTCTGATGAAAATACGAGATAGAATATGAAGCTCATTGTTTTTTTTTTGCGCAAATATACCATTATTGTGATTCATTTACAATTCTTTTGTTTCGTAAAAGCACTAGTGTTGAGAAACAGGATTGTTTGTTATTTTACTATCCTGATATTCATTTTTTTAAACTTATTTCCGAAGTATATATATGGGCAAGATTGTCTACCTCTTCTGCCTGTTCATTTAGTCCCAATTCTAAATCCCGAACTCCGAACCTACAGGGTAAGATAATGAATACTTTAAAGTTTGAACAAATCAATTGCTTAAATTTTTGCTCATTTTTAGAATAAAAAAAATATTCAGAAATATTCAGCCTTGCATTGCCGTTTTTTATCCGAAAGCAAAGATTTAAGCAACACATCGGTAATACAACTTCACGAGTATTGTGGCTTTAAGCCTTGCTTGTGTCGAAGAAATGGTATTCTGTGCAATATAAAAATTGTTATTTATGGACTATGTTTTGCGAAGTTCGCTTGAAGCAAAGACCGTAGCAACGCATAAAACGAATCAACCGGTGCGAACTCAAATAACAAATAACTGTTTCAGATTGTATAATTACCGCACAATATGTAAAAAATCCATTATTTGTACGACAATAATAAAGTGTTGTGAGAGTTATCTAATTCCCGATCAATATTACCCAGGCGAAACATTATTTAACAAACCTGATTCACTGTATATGATTCAATCTTAATAACATGAGGTTTCTGACTGTGTTATTTAGTTTTGGGAAGTAAAATTCAAATACTGCGTAATTTATGTTGCGCTCGACCTTTGTTGCCAAGAATAGAATACATGGCATTTTAAGTTGTATAATAGAATGAGTATTTTAGAAATTAGTTCGCATTAAAGGGTACTAATTTTCTATGTTCCGTTTATCCAAAATATATGGATTGTTTAATTTATTTTCTTTTTTCCCCTTCAAGCTTTTGCTTTTAATTTTATTTTATTTGCTTTGAATAGGTAGCGAATTTACGTCCCATATCTTTTTTTTTATTTTTTTATTGAAATTCGCTCAGAGCAAGGACACAGAAGAAGAATCAAACTTGAAAATTCTCCTGGGGCCACTAAAGTGCAAAGAGCTACATAAAATGCAGGAGCAGGAACTAAAGAACCCCCATCCCTGATAGATGTCTATTAACGCGAGTTTTAAAGCCTTGTAGATCAACACGATCAGGACAACAGCAAGAAGGCAAGGAATTCCACAGTTTTGATATTCTTGGAAAAAAGCTCCTTGCATAAAACTGTTTGTGGCATTGTGGAACCTCCACAGTGAATAGGTGCGAATTGGTAGCCAATCGTGTTGATCGATTAAAACTTTTGTTCTGAGGAACAAGAGCAGAAAGCTCCTTTGAACAAAGACCATTATAATATCTGTAAAATAAACATAGTGAGGCAACGTTGCGGCGGTGTGTCAAACTTTGCAGACTGCAGGAAAGTTTAGGACCAATCATATTGACCACACGCCGTTGAATACGATCGAGCATGCTAAGAACAGTGACAGCGGCACTGCCCCAAATGTGACAGCAATACTCCATACAGGGTCGAATCAATGATTTGTACAAATGGAGAATGATTTCGGGAGTGAGATAATGGCGAGCTCGATATAGAGAACCGACTTTCATCGAGGCTTGTTTAGCAATACTAGTGACATATTCATTCCAACTCATGTCCTTAGACAGTGTGAGTCCAACAAGACGAATATTTAAGGATTCCTCCAGAACAGTACCAGATAATGAAATTTGGGTTGCATTCGTATTAGTGTAACGATTACTTGATAAAACTTTAGTCTTCTCCGAGTTAAGAGTTACCTGCCAAGTGTCACCCCAATTAGATACTGTGGCCAAATCACACTCAAGTGATTTTGCCAGAGCTAGACGTTGTTCCGGGAGGGATTTTTCATTGAGACAAGAATATAGAGTTGTATCATCAGCGTAAATTACCAAATCACATATCAAATTATCGGGCAGGTCATTAATATATATCAAGAACAAAGTTGAACAAAGGATTGACCCTTGAGGGACACCGGATGAAATGGAGTAATTACCTGAACGTTGTCCGTCCAAAACAACATTAATCTTACGATTGGATTAGAAAGATTTGACAATTGAAAAAACTTGTCCAGAAATCCCATACGACTGAATTTTCTGCAACAGACCTTGGTGCCAAACTCTGTCAAATGCTTTAGAAATGTCTAGAGCAACCGACTTTGCCTGCCCACAACGATCAAGGGCACGAAATATTTGTTCAGTTATTACTGTCAACAAGTCAGCAGTAGAGCGAGAACGACGAAAACCATACTGCTTGTCCGTGAGGAGACAAAGCGACTCCAGGCGTCCAGAAATTTTATTATTAATATTTGATTCAAAAATTTTACTTATAATTGGTAAGAGACTAATTGGACGATATTTATTAGGATCAGTTCGGTCGCCACAGTTTTTGAATACCGGCACAATCGTTGCACATTTCCATGTATTTGGGGAGGTACATTCGTTTAGGCATTTATTAAAAAGTTTGGCCAAAATAGAGGACAACTCAGGTGGAAGAATCTTCGGAATCACAGATGGAATGCAGTCAGGACCAGGAGATATGTTCGAATCGAGATTTGGCAATCATTCTAGAGACAAGTAGCGGAGTTACTGGCATGTTCTCCAAAGTAACGTCGGTTCGATTTGGAAAATTAGGTGGTGAGGTACCAGAAACCGAACCAAGGCTGCAGTTATTAGAGAACATCCTGGCAAACAACTCCGCCTTGTCTCTGGAAGAACACAAAATTCCAGGGCCATTTAAAAGAGGAGGGATACTAGATTTACCCCTGTTCATTACATTATTTATTATTTTCCAAAAATCTTTGGAACCCAATTTTTGTTGTGAAATTTTGGATTTGGTGGATTCCATGTATCGAGTTCTAGCAATTCTGAAAATTCTTTTACAATTATTTCCAGCCTTTCTGTGAAGTCGTCTATTATTGACGTTGGGATGTCGACGATAGCTGTGGAAACGATGATTTCTCGTCGTTATTGCCATTCGGGGGAAAACCATGGGGCAGAGTGGGGCTTCACCTCCTGGAATCTTCGGTGAGAAATGAATTCATCAATTCCATGGCGTATCCACTCTGCGATTTCCACCGCACACTCATTAGCAGGCAACAAGAAAACATCATTCCACGGCACATCGCGAAGGAAGTTCCGAAAAGAGTCCCAAGTCACCGCCCTTGTAGTTATAAGAAGTGCGGTTAAAAGGAGACTCTTTACTTATGAGAGTCGAATTTTTTAATCTCTAATCTCAGCTGCAAAATGACGTGGTCTGAAGTACCAAGTGGGGGCTGGGGAACCAGGGAGAATACATCACCTGGATCTGAGACAAAACAAAGATCCAGTCGGAAAGAAGCGTGAGCCGGGTTGCCGGGGATCCTAGTCATAAAATCCACCACCTGTGTCAGAGACTCAGTGATGGCGAAATTATGAGTTTTAATTCCGGCCAGGTCAGTTGCAGCTGAATTCAAACAGGTATCGTGATGGGCATTAAAATCTCTCATTATGCAAAATTTGGCAGATGGACAAGACATCAAAATCTTGTCCATCTGCAAAGAGATGTCATCCAGGACAGAACAATCTTGGGTTGAGGGGGATCGGTATACGAACAATAGAAATGATGTCGATGTCAGAAGCGACATGCGGAGGCACAGATACGAAAGTGATGTGGACTCAAAAGCAAATGCACGAGCTACAGGCAGATTGCTACGAACGTAGACAGCTAGTCCGTGCATATGCTTTGGAGAATCCTTGCGTATGAGCGGCAAATAACCCTCGACCCCGAAATCAGAAGATGAGATTCCAGGATTAAGGTTGGTCTCGCAGAGTGCAAAGACATCTGGACTATGCCTCGCAAGGAATGTGTTTTAGGTCAAATTCGTTCTGTAAATACAGCCTGTCTCAGACTGAACTCTCTTTATAATGTATAATGATTAATCTATCTGAGGACTGAAAACTCACATATACATACTGTATTTAGAACACATAACGGCGGGATTTAAAGTCCCTCGTACAGAAAATTCCTAAGTCAAAATCTGACAATGAGTTCGACTTCTGATCGTTGTCGACCCCTCCGACAAACACGCGTTTTGTGAGAAACCGTTTGTATTGAATCGTTTGATCGCGCGGTTATGATAGGGAGTAAATATCCGACAGGTAATTTGCGATTGAACAAAATCAGATTTGATCACCAATGTTTGCTGTCTCCACCTTGTACTGGTGTTTTTATTTGCCTAATATTAATACACAGTGATTTATTTCGAGCGTATTCTTGACAAAATAGCTTGAGAAACTTTTAATGTGAAAATATTCTAGTGAAACATGTTAGCAATTATAGAGCTGAACAAAATCGAATCCATAAAAATCCGAATCTTATTGGGAAATTTTTCTCGAATCATTATGCCCTGTAAATAGCATTTTTTGCATTTTTTTCACAATCCACCCTCAATATTATATCGATTATATTATAATCGATGACATGTGAACATTGTCTGCATTAGTTACTATCGTTGAATTCATGCTTGGCCACCAGGACACAAGAAAATGGGTTGAATATTTTTTCTTTAGATTGAGATAATACTATTTCGGTTTATAAATATTTGGTCCCATGTTTTAGTCTCATGATCGATTCGCGGCTGATTCGACTAAACTGTGGATCGAACCGATTCGAATCATCGATATGAATTGCCATCCCTATTAACAATTTCCTAAAAATGGAACTTTATTTAATTTGCACTTCTATTATCTGTAATTGAACAGAGACATTATAAAAGATTCTAGTGTCAATGTATTAATATTTGTGGCGTATGCCGATTGCGTACAAAACAAAAATTTGCCACCTCCGCTTCTATGTTATGTGTAATGGTTTAGTCGCATTAGATGATGGTATTTCTTCAGCGTTAGAGACAGCTGGGAGAAAATTTATTAGTATAAGATAGATTACATAGCAAACAGAATAGATATATTATTAGGTATTAGGCTTAGATTGTTTGTAAGAATTTAGCGCATCATTGTGATATTATTATCGTTGATTCACGGAAGAACCTATAATAGGCGCGTACTTAGAAGCAAGACAGTAAATTTGTATCATTTTGACAATGTGATTGTATAGACAATGTTTAGTATGTGTTAACAATAGGTAAATTTAAACTTGCTATGATGTCTACAAAATATCCAATATTTCAAATTAGTAAGTAACCAAATTTAGGATTGGTGACGATCAAACGACAGTTATAACGATAAATTCAAAATTTGTATTGAAATGGCAAAACAAAGCGAAAACTAACCTTACGTGATATAGATAGTTAAAGATTTATGGATCCGGCATTCAGTTGGGTGATCGGCCATGTGGAAGAAAATACACTAGTAAGTCTTAAAGCTAATGTTTTAGTACAAGTTGCTAACGATACATTGTGAAATGCAGGCAATATTAACTAGCGTATTTGCATACTTGGACATTTTTCAGCTGCATACATTGCTATTTTAATAGAAATACCTAATAATTTACCAGTTTAAATATCCACGATCTGCTTTATTGTAGACTTCAGTGCATATTTCATATCATGTAATATTAACAGTTAGCGGATCGGTGAATGCAAAAAAAAGATTGTTGCCAGAAGGTCCAAACCTAGTCATCATAATGTGAAAGTCGGTTAAATTTTTATATAAAAATTTACCCGATTTAACCGCGTCTAGTTCAAAAAATAATTTCAATAAGAACTTAAAATATTACGCATGTGACACATTTCCTTGCGTATCACAACTCGTGGTACGCATTATAAAGCTGAAACGCGAATTAATATTACATTTTTAATCTACTGAACGAACATCACAGAAAACCTGTATTGCGGGAGTATATATTATCCAATAAACTCATGTATACGTCCTCTTAAAAAAAATCCCTAAAAATAATATATACACTTTTGCGTAATATGATAGAATCATAATGTGTACCTGTAACACGTCCACGACTTCATGATAAGATTTAATTTTTTCCCGCGTGATAGAGAAGCCGAGTATACGGGAGAACCATATGGTGAAACACAGCCTTCGTGCATTTCCAAGTGAATGAGTTTTTATTTAGCCGTTTTCAGATATTCCCGTGGGAAACTGCGTCGGAACGTGCATCGTGCAACCGGACGATGCCTAGAAATTCTGTCGCATAAAATTATCCCGTACGTAATTCAAAGGTCATTATAGAGATGCGTAGCTCGAAAGCTTGTTCGTAACGGTCTTAACAAGTGAGCTAAACGGCAACTCAGATTTCCATTCAATGTAGAAGGATTCTTATTTTTTTGTTTTTTTAATATTTATTCCACTGGAAAACACTTATGAATGTTCAAAGTATGTATTGTAAATTATTTTAATGAGACTAATATTAGTAGCAACATAATAGGCCGAAAACAGTAATAGCCTCCTATTCGATTTTCAATTTAATTTTTTTTTATCCATGTCTTCTATAGAAAGAAGCTCGCAAGGCTGAAAGCAGTGCAAAAAAAGGAGCCAACTAATAAACTGATCCACTATATTGCAGTTGATGGAATCTGCCAAAGGTGATAGCAGATTCTTCACTAGATATTTCATTTTGTCTTACGACAACAAGAAACTACGTTAGGTAAATTTGAGAGTCTGATACTACCTTAATATGTGATTACAAAGCATTTGGACTAGTTCTTATTTCATACTTTGTCCCAGATTCAACTAATCATTATGTTTTATTTGAACACTAAACATTAATTTTATTGTTTTCGAATTTCTCTATTTAAAATCAATTCATTAAAGCATATCTGAAAAATAAAACGACTTATACACTTATATTATCAAAAGTTAAACTCTAAGCAGAATGCTAATAAAATGTATGAAATTTAAAACTAGTAATTTCATTTTAAATGGAAAACATTCCGTAAAGATTTGCACCACTATGACAGAGTGCAGTTAGTGACCCATGCTTGGAAAATTCTTATATTTTATTTCTTATTACCTAATGGTTGTTTGGGGAAAATCGTTATAATTTAAGTTTCGGATATTCCTACCAGGCACTTGAAGAAAATGAAGGTAGAATCTGAGGCGTGGAAAATATATTTCAATATCAGAAACCAACGATTCCTAACTAAATAGACAATGCAAGGAGCTAGTATCATAGAGTTAGGAAAAAAAATCTGTCACTTCGAATATTTATTTTATATGGACATTAGATGCTACGATAGACTTGATGAGATAGACCAATCTGGACCTTTTATGTAGTGTGCAACTATACCAGAGCACTATTCTTCTTAGAAGCGCAAAATTTTTTTAACGTAATAAGAAATGTTTCCTAGCCTTTGCGTACTAATCTTCCACTGGAAGATTGAAACGTCCCCCAACTGTGAAACGGGGGGATCCTCAATATTTCTAGAAGTTCTTAGGATTTTTAAGCCTTTCCCCGGACGGAAAAAACCGATGCACTTTCGGACACCCGAAGACAAAAATAATACTGTCACCATGAGTTTGTGCAGATATTAAATGTCTGCGTGAGTTATCCTGACGTTCTGGTTGCGCAACTTTTTCCGTCGCAAAGGGCAATTAGTATTCAGCGTGGCTAAGTTCTCTGTAGAATATTTTCCTTTAAAGAGCAGTTTCTTGTATTTGTTTTGATATGCCTCATTGCTACTTCTTAAACTAAACTACTATGTATCCGTTTGTTTGTTCCTTTCATTAGCGCGGAATCCGGCCTTAGAGCAACTTTCTTTAAAAAATTTAGGTCGGAGAATATTGCACATAATTTTTTACTGGATAGAATCAGGAATGTCAGTAGGAAAAATAATTGTAAGGTTGCCATGCATTAGTAGCATGCAACAACATTAGATTACTTATATCAATATAAATCTTTGTTTCTTATAGTTACGGATTTTGATTTTTGCAATAATTAATTTATTTTAAGATTTTTTCAATCTCTAAGCAAAACATTTGGCACTATACAATTACATAATGAATAATTTTGAACGTCATCATGAAATTAGAATTTATTTAATTATTGTTAGACTCTACACCTTTCCCGTTTCAGTGCATTTTTTCAGCAAGACTGTAACTGAGCAATGTTGTTCGACGACCATTCTTCAGAAATCCACCGTTTGTGCCGTCCTTATGTTGCCATGAATATTTTCTGATAACCCTAGGTTAGAGTGAAACATGATACCACAATGAACAATGATTGGCATATTATTCTGCACGTTGAATTGTGTAGGATGAAGGAAGTAATCACGCTTGCAGATTCACGAGGAAACAAATCATGTGATGGTTGGAGGCGACAAAAGGTTAATGAAAAAAATAAAAACACTATAATAGATAATGTCCTGTGCTAATAGGTCATTAAGATGGCAAAATTGTAGTTGCCTATATGTTATCTCATACAGCCGACGAGTATGAACGAAACATAAAGCATTTATATACTCTACTATGATTTGAAAAAAAAAACACTTGAATTTCAAATGTCATCATTATATCAGTAGAAAATAGGCATATATTTGCATTGGAATCCATAAGAATATCTTGTTCGGTATATATCTCATTGACAGCTTATTTTCGCGTATTTTCTAGAGCTATATCTTTATTTTGTATACATAATTGAAGTAGAAAATTGGCATTTAGGCAAGCGTCAAATTTCCCGTAGGATGCATGGTGTAACATCGCTGATGCCTGGTCGATCACAGCGCAGAAATCCATTTATCGATATTTCAGTGAAATAATTCCCGACACCCATTCCGTGACGTTAAGAAACTTGTCATTCCGAAATATGCATTACATATGTGACCTGATACCTTTGATCAATATAGGAAATTTACGTTGTTGAGCATGCTGCCTTACATTACATGCGTCGAGTTTTAATCACTTCCGATACTCACGTTAATGTGATAAGCGTTGATATTTGGATCAAACCCTTGTTGAGTCATTCATGAGAATGATATATATTGTTTAATGGGGTGGATACAAGGCAAGTAGAAACATGGTATGGTAAAAAAACGATAAAAAATAAAAATCAATGATGCTAAATTGCTCTTATAATTTCCGAACAGAATTAAACAAAAACCTACTTTACCGATCTATTGAAACAAATTAAGTAGAGTTTTTCCGTTCAGACTGACTAGCTGTGATATAAATTCCCGTAGAAAATCTTGCGGGGATTAATAAATTCTTGAACTCACACGTTAATATGTTCTTGTATCTATTTTTTCTCATCATCTCCTCACTTCCACCGACAGTTGATGGTGGAGCATTGGCTCTTGATTTGGTTATGATTTCCTGCAAATGTTAATTTTGAGGTTTTTATTAAAAGCTGTTAACCAAACCAGTAACATATACTCTGAGGTATCTTAACGACAAGATAAATATTAACCGGATGTATATATTTTTTAAGATTGCAATTATCCATATTCCATTCATTCCATACAATTTATATATATCATATTCATTACTCTCTAATTCCTTACTCTAAATTGATTTCAATACCTAACTTTAATTTAAAATCAGTAGTAATGTTAGTAATGTTAAAAAGCCACCAAAAGCAGGTAAATCATGTGACATAAAGGAAATAGAAAAAAAAAAAACGTAATATGTTGATTGGCAGAGTAAGAATTACATTATTACGTAGTTGAAAATTTTATCTTTGTCCGCATCATAAGCACTGCCTCTCATTTGATGTTCATCTTGGGCTTTTCTGTAATTACAATATAAAAAATGTCATTGTTTTGTAATAATTTTCAACATCCAAAGTCGCCAGCTCAGCCTTTTGATTTTATACTTATTGGATAAAAATGATGTATCTGAGCGTAGTTGGAATATGTATTAAATAATTCGTCAACTATAACTGCAACTGAGAGCAAAGCATTTCCACTCATGTTTTTCAAAGTTGTACATCTCATGATTGAAAACTAAATTCACATTTGTGTAGTGTCACCCACAATTTTCACTTCCTCCACATATAGAACGTGCCTCCGATAATGCAAATAATAATTTGTGGACAAAGGATTACGGCTCCATCCAAGAGCTGTAAAATTATAAAGCAATATTAATTCCACAAACTCAATAAGCTTTATCTAATAAATACAATCACATATGTTGGATTTGTTGATTTATCAATAGACAATGTTCAGTATGTTTGGTCAACTGGTGAATTTAAAACTTGCTATGATGGATGCAAAAACATTCAATCTTCTAAATTAGTAAGTACGCAAATTTAGGATTGGTGACGATCAAACGGCAGTTAGATTAACGTTGGATTAAAAATTTATATTGAAATGGCGAATTCTTAATTAATGTTTAAGTGATGGATGCTGACGAGATATTGTGCAATGCAGGCGATTTTAACTAGCGTGTTCGCATACTTAGACATTTTGTCAGATGCATATATTGTTATTTTAATAGAATTTCTTAATATTGTCAATACACATTTAATATTCACGATCTGATATATCGTAGACTTCAATGCGTATTTCAGGTCATGTAATATTAACAGTTGGCGATGTTGCAACCACGCCAATGCTCATCACAACAACGCAGATCGGTGAATGCAAAAAACAAAAAGTTGTTGCCAGATCTAGTCATCATAGTGTGAGAGTCAATTGAATTTTCATTTAGAAATCTACCCGATTTTGCGATCAACAAGATTTGAGCATTTTGTTTTTCATTTGATTATAATTTTCTTTTCAGGGGGGGGGGGGGGGGGTCGTAAAGGCAAACTTGGGGGAACAGTTGATCTTCGACTAGGTGGCATCGAATAAAACTAATTATTCAAATTTTGTTTTTCCATACTTGTGATTATGGAACGCGCCGTCCGATGCACGGTTTATCATCAGAAAATATTTGATATAAACTCAGCGAGGAAAAATAACAAATTTGAAAATGTACGGTAGATTAAGTGTACCTTTTGTAACAGAGCTATTATGATGAAACTATCGAAAACGTGCCAGGCTGATCTCAGGCTCCAAACAATTGTATCAATTATTTTGTAAATTATGCCGAAACCGCGTCTAGACCCTTAGTTCGAAAAATATAATTTCAATAGGAAATTAAAATATCACGCTTGCGACGTATTTCCCTGCGTAACCCGTGATGCGCATTCTAAGTTTAGAAGCGCAAACCGAGGGGGAAACCGAGAATACGGCTGAACCTTTTGATTCCACTTAAATTAGTTTTGTTTAGTGGTTTACTGATTTTTCTATGCGTGGGATTCATCGTGCAGCGGGACGATGCCCAGCAATTCTGTCGCATAAAATTATTAGGTACCTAAATTGAAGCAAGGTCATTATAGAGATGCGTAGCAAGGACGCTTATTCGTAGCGGTCTTAACGATGGAACTAACCTCAGATTTTCATTTTTATTTTGGAGTCGAAAGCAATCTTAATTGATTTTTCTATATTTCTTCACAAAGCTGATAATAATGATGTGATGGAAGGATACTATATTCCTTCTTTTATTTTGATTTTTTTCTGTCCGTTTCGCATCACTTTTTATCATTTGCAGAATTGCCGATATTTGTAAGTATAAACATGTAAATTACTTATGGATGCATGATGAATCTTCAACAAACTATACTGGTTGTTTTCTCTATATTATTTAACTGGAAAACTCGTGAACGCCCAAGGTATATATTGTTAATAATTTTATTGAGCTAAATATTAGCAGCAATATATATATTAGGCTGATAACAGTATTAAACTCTTATTAAACTTGTCCTTTTTAAAATTTTAATATTGCTATTTTTGTCTTCTATAGAAGTTTGCAAGGCTGGTAGCAGCGCAATAAAGGAGCCAACTGATAAACTAAATCACTATATTGCGGAGCAGTTGGTGTAATTTGCCAAAGGCGATAGCTGAATCTTTACTAGATATTTCATTCATTCGTATCTTGCGATGAGCAGGAACTACATTAGGTCAATTCGAAAGTCCGCAATTACCTAAATATGTGATTTCAATACATTTCGACAATTTGAATTCAATTAATAAATTTCAGTGTTTTCAAATTTCTCCATTTAAACTCAATTTATTAAAGCATGTGCGAAGCATTTTGACTTAGAGGCTAACAGACTTATATTATCATAAGTTAAACTCTAAGCTGAATTGTGATAGAATGTATGAAATTTAAAACTATTAATTTCATTTTAAATAGAAAATATTCCCTACATATTTGCACCACTATGATAGAGTGCAATGAGTGGCAGTCGCTTTTTTGCGACAATTGACCACGCATTTGTTAGCAAATTACGGCAAGGGTAGTAGAAATTCAATCAAATTTGCCAAAGCATACCGCAACGTGGATATGGTAAATACTGGTATCGATTGATGGTCATTTTTTGACGCCCGCCAAAGACCACTATAAATGATTGCGGGCATTCGTCACCGCATATTTACCGGGGAAATGCTTTATATGTTAACCAAAATTACCTTTTTAGCTAAAACAAAAATTTACGGAGGATATTTATTTGAACGATTTGATGAGGAAGTTGCTAATGCAGACGAAGCTGAAAAACGATGCACAGCCAGAGGAGCCTGGCTATTTGAACCAAAAACGACTGATCTACAAACTGCAACATCAGATATATTGTAGGAGCCTGGACTTATTAATGATTTAACTTAAATAAACCATGCTGTTGACATTGATCAAAAATTGAAAATATTTACTCATTGCATTTGGTTTGAGAGAATACGAAAATGTGAAAAGTAGCTAAATTATGCCTGAAACTCAAAGTCTCAAGATATCTATCATACAAAAGTTTCGTGGAATCTTTGTTGCTACTGAAAATGATATAAATAATTATTTCAATAATAATGAATTTCAAACATTTAAAATTATAATACACTTAAACAGGGCTGATTGAATTTTTTACGACAAAAACAATATTAAATATATATATTTTTTTCATTTATACTTTTGGAAAAAAATATAATTTCAATTTCAAAAAACAACAGAGTAGCGAGTGTGAAATATCTCATGGGTTTGAAGTACATAGATGAGGAATGGCGATGGAGCGACTACAAAAAACCGATCTACACAAACTGGTAAGACATCTTGATGAAAGAGCTGGTCAACAGACTGATGGATAAGGGCTGTTTGTCTTTTTTTACCTTCACCTTGAAGAAAATATTGCCGCCAATAAGATTTGAAAAAGTTGGTCATTACTGACGATGAAATGTATTTGAAACAAAAATTTGAATACTCTATCGATTGCTATTTTCCTCCTCTAGGTGCTGTGTCCGAAAAAAACTTGCATTTTCCATGAACCTTGTTCTTGTTTAAAGAAATTAACAAAAAAAATTCTCAATAACTTTGCTACTTGAAATTTTCAATTACGCTGACTTAATAATAAGAAAATATATTTTAAACTTTGCGTCATTAAGAACCGCGTATATTTTTTACAGGAAAAATGTAAATGAATCTTCAGTGGGTGTTCAGAAAAATCGTTTTTGTGGAGGCATTCAATATAATAAATGGGCGTCTATATTTTGTGACGACAATCGAAGCTATGTGTGCCAATCTCGTAAGTACATTAAAGAATTGATTGTTATGAATAGGGAAAGGAAATAAAGCTTATAGTTCAGGTTGTGGACTATTGACTATTGTTTTTCGTTTCAAAAAAGATTAACAATGTCATAAAATGAAATGTAAAAATTTTCAAATAATAATATTTTAAAATTTTTGAACAAAAGAGAAAGACTCACATACGAATACAGCATATGATAAAATTTGCACACATTCATGGAGAATTAAATTTGAAATTCAATGCATCATTCCGTATCATTACGAATTTTTATTGCATTCAGAATGAATCGGCAGAGTCATATTTAAATTTCGAACCCATTCCAGAAGCAACATCAGTCACATAAACAATAAAATTTATACAGATCTTTTTGTTTTGATTACAATATAGTCCGACATCACATATTGTTATAAAACAATTGAAAATTGAACTTTAATATTTCCTATTATGGTTGTCTGTTTTTTAGGCATGGCATATAGGACCTTTACTGGTCTTCGACAAATTTTAACTTTGAATGAAAATGAAAAACATTGAACACAGCATTCGATGATATTTTAGAAGGTATCGGAATCTGAACGAGCAATGCGGTTTCATATAATCCAGGGACTCAGGCATTAACATTATCTATTTCAAATGCAATCAACTTAGTTTTAACATTATGTATTATAAATGTATATAATATATAACCCATTTTATCATCAGGCAACCAATTGATGGCTTAGGACTTTCTCAACAGGATGAACGACTTCATTACGAATGCCAAAGTTATTTGAAAATTCTGGTTTATCTTTACAGGTTTTCGTAGCACGCTCAGATCAAACATTATCATTGATTTTTCTAATATTTATATTTCAGTTCAAAAACCTTCATCTACATTGCTCTATGATGGGAATCTTCTAGAGAGTTTTGATTACATAGTTAATGGATACACAGTCGCTTCAAATATATGTTCAATGAGAGGAGCTTGGTTGGTTGAGATAAAAGATAAAGCGATGGATGATAAAGTGTTAGATTGGGTTGGATGAGTGTTTTCCAAGTATGTTGATTTTGATGGACACTGAACGAATGTTTTACTATCCTGATAACTGCATTCGGGTACATAGACATTTATAGCGTCTTTGACTGTTCGATTCACGGTTAACTTCATCCCATTATCCAGTTAACGTGAGTATCAACGTTTTGCTTCGTGATTGAGAATTTCTATAGATGAATATCACAATTTTTAACATACCAATATTATATCTTGACCATATTCGATTTTTTGCGAGATTCGTAAAAGTTTCTCATTTTTGAAACCCCTCCAGACAAATACTCATGTGATACGAGTATGGGTATGACTTGGTTTTTGGATAGACTCATATGGTGAATAAGAATTTGGCAATTTGGCAATTTCTAGCAAATTTCCCATACAAACTTTAAGTATAGAAGCACGTTTCTTTCACGTTTCAGTGAGCGAGATGACCTAGCGGTTAAACATGTTGGCATCGCAGTTTGAAAACTCGGGTTCGAGTCCCGCCGGTCCCGCCGAGTCCGGTTCATTAATCCATGCCCACCACTCAAACCAGGGTGTAATAACTTAGGTAGGCTATCTTCCAGGCCATTCTGACCCTGTCCGTATATAAGTGGCCGGAGGTAGAGGGCCTTTGCCAAGATGATCCACCGCAAGAAGAGGCTAGACAAAAATGTATGTATAATGTGTACCTGTAACACGTCCACGACTTCATGATAAGATTTAATTTTTTCCCGCGTGATAGAGAAGCCGAGTATACGGGAGAACCATATGGTGAAACACAGCCTTCGTGCATTTCCAAGTGAATGAGTTTTTATTTAGCCGTTTTCAGATATTCCCGTGGGAAACTGCGTCGGAACGTGCATCGTGCAACCGGACGATGCCTAGAAATTCTGTCGCATAAAATTATCCCGTACGTAATTCAAAGGTCATTATAGAGATGCGTAGCTCGAAAGCTTGTTCGTAACGGTCTTAACAAGTGAGCTAAACGGCAACTCAGATTTCCATTCAATGTAGAAGGATTCTTATTTTTTTGTTTTTTTTAATATTTATTCCACTGGAAAACACTTATGAATGTTCAAAGTATGTATTGTAAATTATTTTAATGAGACTAATATTAGTAGCAACATAATAGGCCGAAAACAGTAATAGCCTCCTATTCGATTTTCAATTTAATTTTTTTTTTTATCCATGTCTTCTATAGAAAGAAGCTCGCAAGGCTGAAAGCAGTGCAAAAAAAAGGAGCCAACTAATAAACTGATCCACTATATTGCAGTTGATGGAATCTGCCAAAGGTGATAGCAGATTCTTCACTAGATATTTCATTTTGTCTTACGACAACAAGAAACTACGTTAGGTAAATTTGAGAGTCTGATACTACCTTAATATGTGATTACAAAGCATTTGGACTAGTTCTTATTTCATACTTTGTCCCAGATTCAACTAATCATTATGTTTTATTTGAACACTAAACATTAATTTTATTGTTTTCGAATTTCTCTATTTAAAATCAATTCATTAAAAGCATATCTGAAAAATAAAACGACTTATACACTTATATTATCAAAAGTTAAACTCTAAGCAGAATGCTAATAAAATGTATGAAATTTAAAACTAGTAATTTCATTTTAAATGGAAAACATTCCGTAAAGATTTGCACCACTATGACAGAGTGCAGTTAGTGACCCATGCTTGGAAAATTCTTATATTTTATTCTTATTACCTAATGGTTGTTTGGGGAAAATCGTTATAATTTAAGTTTCGGATATTCCTACCAGGCACTTGAAGAAAATGAAGGTAGAATCTGAGGCGTGGAAAATATTTTCAATATCAGAAACCAACGATTCCTAACTAAATAGACAATGCAAGGAGCTAGTATCATAGAGTTAGGAAAAAAATCTGTCACTTCGAATATTTATTTTATATGGACATTAGATGCTACGATAGACTTGATGAGATAGACCAATCTGGACCTTTTATGTAGTGTGCAACTATACCAGAGCACTATTCTTCTTAGAAGCGCAAAATTTTTTAACGTAATAAGAAATGTTTCCTAGCCTTTGCGTACTAATCTTCCACTGGAAGATTGAAACGTCCCCCAACTGTGAAACGGGGGATCCTCAATATTTCTAGAAGTTCTTAGGATTTTTAAGCCTTTCCCCGGACGGAAAAAACCGATGCACTTTCGGACACCCGAAGACAAAAATAATACTGTCACCATGAGTTTGTGCAGATATTAAATGTCTGCGTGAGTTATCCTGACGTTCTGGTTGCGCAACTTTTTCCGTCGCAAAGGGCAATTAGTATTCAGCGTGGCTAAGTTCTCTGTAGAATATTTTCCTTTAAAGAGCAGTTTCTTGTATTTGTTTTGATATGCCTCATTGCTACTTCTTAAACTAAACTACTATGTATCCGTTTGTTTGTTCCTTTCATTAGCGCGGAATCCGGCCTTAGAGCAACTTTCTTTAAAAAATTTAGGTCGGAGAATATTGCACATAATTTTTTACTGGATAGAATCAGGAATGTCAGTAGGAAAAATAATTGTAAGGTTGCCATGCATTAGTAGCATGCAACAACATTAGATTACTTATATCAATATAAATCTTTGTTTCTTATAGTTACGGATTTTGATTTTTGCAATAATTAATTTATTTTAAGATTTTTTCAATCTCTAAGCAAAACATGTGGCACTATACAATTACATAATGAATAATTTTGAACGTCATCATAAAATTAGAATTTATTTAATTATTGTTAGACTCTACACCTTTCCCGTTTCAGTGCATTTTTTCAGCAAGACTGTAACTGAGCAATGTTGTTCGACGACCATTCTTCAGAAATCCACCGTTTGTGCCGTCCTTATGTTGCCATGAATATTTTCTGATAACCCTAGGTTAGAGTGAAACATGATACCACAATGAACAATGATTGGCATATTATTCTGCACGTTGAATTGTGTAGGATGAAGGAAGTAATCACGCTTGCAGATTCACGAGGAAACAAATCATGTGATGGTTGGAGGCGACAAAAGGTTAATGAAAAAAATAAAAACACTATAATAGATAATGTCCTGTGCTAATAGGTCATTAAGATGGCAAAATTGTAGTTGCCTATATGTTATCTCATACAGCCGACGAGTATGAACGAAACATAAAGCATTTATATACTCTACTATGATTTGAAAAAAAAAACACTTGAATTTCAAATGTCATCATTATATCAGTAGAAAATAGGCATATATTTGCATTGGAATCCATAAGAATATCTTGTTCGGTATATATCTCATTGACAGCTTATTTTCGCGTATTTTCTAGAGCTATATCTTTATTTTGTATACATAATTGAAGTAGAAAAATTGGCATTTAGGCAAGCGTCAAATTTCCCGTAGGATGCATGGTGTAACATCGCTGATGCCTGGTCGATCACAGCGCAGAAATCCATTTATCGATATTTCAGTGAAATAATTCCCGACACCCATTCCGTGACGTTAAGAAACTTGTCATTCCGAAATATGCATTACATATGTGACCTGATACCTTTGATCAATATAGGAAATTTACGTTGTTGAGCATGCTGCCTTACATTACATGCGTCGAGTTTTAATCACTTCCGATACTCACGTTAATGTGATAAGCGTTGATATTTGGATCAAACCCTTGTTGAGTCATTCATGAGAATGATATATATTGTTTAATGGGGTGGATACAAGGCAAGTAGAAACATGGTATGGTAAAAAAAAACGATAAAAAATAAAAAATCAATGATGCTAAATTGCTCTTATAATTTCCGAACAGAATTAAACAAAAACCTACTTTACCGATCTATTGAAACAAATTAAGTAGAGTTTTTCCGTTCAGACTGACTAGCTGTGATATAAATTCCCGTAGAAAATCTTGCGGGGATTAATAAATTCTTGAACTCACACGTTAATATGTTCTTGTATCTATTTTTTCTCATCATCTCCTCACTTCCACCGACAGTTGATGGTGGAGCATTGGCTCTTGATTTGGTTATGATTTCCTGCAAATGTTAATTTTGAGGTTTTTATTAAAAGCTGTTAACCAAACCAGTAACATATACTCTGAGGTATCTTAACGACAAGATAAATATTAACCGGATGTATATATTTTTTAAGATTGCAATTATCCATATTCCATTCATTCCATACAATTTATATATATCATATTCATTACTCTCTAATTCCTTACTCTAAATTGATTTCAATACCTAACTTTAATTTAAAATCAGTAGTAATGTTAGTAATGTTAAAAAGCCACCAAAAGCAGGTAAATCATGTGACATAAAGGAAATAGAAAAAAAAAAACGTAATATGTTGATTGGCAGAGTAAGAATTACATTATTACGTAGTTGAAAATTTTATCTTTGTCCGCATCATAAGCACTGCCTCTCATTTGATGTTCATCTTGGGCTTTTCTGTAATTACAATATAAAAAATGTCATTGTTTTGTAATAATTTTCAACATCCAAAGTCGCCAGCTCAGCCTTTTGATTTTATACTTATTGGATAAAAATGATGTATCTGAGTGTAGTTGGAATATGTATTAAATAATTCGTCAACTATAACTGCAACTGAGAGCAAAGCATTTCCACTCATGTTTTTCAAAGTTGTACATCTCATGATTGAAAACTAAAATTCACATTTGTGTAGTGTCACCCACAATTTTCACTTCCTCCACATATAGAACGTGCCTCCGATAATGCAAATAATAATTTGTGGACAAAGGATTACGGCTCCATCCAAGAGCTGTAAAATTATAAAGCAATATTAATTCCACAAACTCAATAAGCTTTATCTAATAAATACAATCACATATGTTGGATTTGTTGATTTATCAATAGACAATGTTCAGTATGTTTGGTCAACTGGTGAATTTAAAACTTGCTATGATGGATGCAAAAACATTCAATCTTCTAAATTAGTAAGTACGCAAATTTAGGATTGGTGACGATCAAACGGCAGTTAGATTAACGTTGGATTAAAAATTTATATTGAAATGGCGAATTCTTAATTAATGTTTAAGTGATGGATGCTGACGAGATATTGTGCAATGCAGGCGATTTTAACTAGCGTGTTCGCATACTTAGACATTTTGTCAGATGCATATATTGTTATTTTAATAGAATTTCTTAATATTGTCAATACACATTTAATATTCACGATCTGATATATCGTAGACTTCAATGCGTATTTCAGGTCATGTAATATTAACAGTTGGCGATGTTGCAACCACGCCAATGCTCATCACAACAACGCAGATCGGTGAATGCAAAAAAAACAAAAAGTTGTTGCCAGATCTAGTCATCATAGTGTGAGAGTCAATTGAATTTTCATTTAGAAATCTACCCGATTTTGCGATCAACAAGATTTGAGCATTTTGTTTTTCATTTGATTATAATTTTCTTTTCAGGGGGGGGGGGGGGGGGGGGTCGTAAAGGCAAACTTGGGGGAACAGTTGATCTTCGACTAGGTGGCATCGAATAAAACTAATTATTCAAATTTTGTTTTTCCATACTTGTGATTATGGAACGCGCCGTCCGATGCACGGTTTATCATCAGAAAATATTTGATATAAACTCAGCGAGGAAAAATAACAAATTTGAAAATGTACGGTAGATTAAGTGTACCTTTTGTAACAGAGCTATTATGATGAAACTATCGAAAACGTGCCAGGCTGATCTCAGGCTCCAAACAATTGTATCAATTATTTTGTAAATTTATGCCGAAACCGCGTCTAGACCCTTAGTTCGAAAAATATAATTTCAATAGGAAATTAAAATATCACGCTTGCGACGTATTTCCCTGCGTAACCCGTGATGCGCATTCTAAGTTTAGAAGCGCAAACCGAGGGGGAAAAAACCGAGAATACGGCTGAACCTTTTGATTCCACTTAAATTAGTTTTGTTTAGTGGTTTACTGATTTTTCTATGCGTGGGATTCATCGTGCAGCGGGACGATGCCCAGCAATTCTGTCGCATAAAATTATTAGGTACCTAAATTGAAGCAAGGTCATTATAGAGATGCGTAGCAAGGACGCTTATTCGTAGCGGTCTTAACGATGGAACTAACCTCAGATTTTCATTTTTATTTTGGAGTCGAAAGCAATCTTAATTGATTTTTCTATATTTCTTCACAAAGCTGATAATAATGATGTGATGGAAGGATACTATATTCCTTCTTTTATTTTGATTTTTTTCTGTCCGTTTCGCATCACTTTTTATCATTTGCAGAATTGCCGATATTTGTAAGTATAAACATGTAAATTACTTATGGATGCATGATGAATCTTCAACAAACTATACTGGTTGTTTTCTCTATTTATTTAACTGGAAAACTCGTGAACGCCCAAGGTATATATTGTTAATAATTTTATTGAGCTAAATATTAGCAGCAATATATATATTAGGCTGATAACAGTATTAAACTCTTATTAAACTTGTCCTTTTTAAAATTTTAATATTGCTATTTTTGTCTTCTATAGAAGTTTGCAAGGCTGGTAGCAGCGCAATAAAGGAGCCAACTGATAAACTAAATCACTATATTGCGGAGCAGTTGGTGTAATTTGCCAAAGGCGATAGCAGAATCTTTACTAGATATTTCATTCATTCGTATCTTGCGATGAGCAGGAACTACATTAGGTCAATTCGAAAGTCCGCAATTACCTAAATATGTGATTTCAATACATTTCGACAATTTGAATTCAATTAATAAATTTCAGTGTTTTCAAATTTCTCCATTTAAACTCAATTTATTAAAGCATGTGCGAAGCATTTTGACTTAGAGGCTAACAGACTTATATTATCATAAGTTAAACTCTAAGCTGAATTGTGATAGAATGTATGAAATTTAAAACTATTAATTTCATTTTAAATAGAAAATATTCCCTACATATTTGCACCACTATGATAGAGTGCAATGAGTGGCAGTCGCTTTTTTGCGACAATTGACCACGCATTTGTTAGCAAATTACGGCAAGGGTAGTAGAAATTCAATCAAATTTGCCAAAGCATACCGCAACGTGGATATGGTAAATACTGGTATCGATTGATGGTCATTTTTTGACGCCCGCCAAAGACCACTATAAATGATTGCGGGCATTCGTCACCGCATATTTACCGGGGAAATGCTTTATATGTTAACCAAAATTACCTTTTTAGCTAAAACAAAAATTTACGGAGGATATTTATTTGAACGATTTGATGAGGAAGTTGCTAATGCAGACGAAGCTGAAAAACGATGCACAGCCAGAGGAGCCTGGCTATTTGAACCAAAAACGACTGATCTACAAACTGCAACATCAGATATATTGTAGGAGCCTGGACTTATTAATGATTTAACTTAAATAAAATAAACCATGCTGTTGACATTGATCAAAAATTGAAAATATTTACTCATTGCATTTGGTTTGAGAGAATACGAAAATGTGAAAAGTAGCTAAATTATGCCTGAAACTCAAAGTCTCAAGATATCTATCATACAAAAGTTTCGTGGAATCTTTGTTGCTACTGAAAATGATATAAATAATTATTTCAATAATAATGAATTTCAAACATTTAAAATTATAATACACTTAAACAGGGCTGATTGAATTTTTTACGACAAAAACAATATTAAATATATATATTTTTTTCATTTATACTTTTGGAAAAAAATATAATTTCAATTTCAAAAAACAACAGAGTAGCGAGTGTGAAATATCTCATGGGTTTGAAGTACATAGATGAGGAATGGCGATGGAGCGACTACAAAAAACCGATCTACACAAACTGGTAAGACATCTTGATGAAAGAGCTGGTCAACAGACTGATGGATAAGGGCTGTTTGTCTTTTTTTACCTTCACCTTGAAGAAAATATTGCCGCCAATAAGATTTGAAAAAGTTGGTCATTACTGACGATGAAATGTATTTGAAACAAAAATTTGAATACTCTATCGATTGCTATTTTCCTCCTCTAGGTGCTGTGTCCGAAAAAAACTTGCATTTTCCATGAACCTTGTTCTTGTTTAAAGAAATTAACAAAAAAAATTCTCAATAACTTTGCTACTTGAAATTTTCAATTACGCTGACTTAATAATAAGAAAATATATTTTAAACTTTGCGTCATTAAGAACCGCGTATATTTTTTACAGGAAAAATGTAAATGAATCTTCAGTGGGTGTTCAGAAAAATCGTTTTTGTGGAGGCATTCAATATAATAAATGGGCGTCTATATTTTGTGACGACAATCGAAGCTATGTGTGCCAATCTCGTAAGTACATTAAAGAATTGATTGTTATGAATAGGGAAAGGAAATAAAGCTTATAGTTCAGGTTGTGGACTATTGACTATTGTTTTTCGTTTCAAAAAAGATTAACAATGTCATAAAATGAAATGTAAAAATTTTCAAATAATAATATTTTAAAATTTTTGAACAAAAGAGAAAGACTCACATACGAATACAGCATATGATAAAATTTGCACACATTCATGGAGAATTAAATTTGAAATTCAATGCATCATTCCGTATCATTACGAATTTTTATTGCATTCAGAATGAATCGGCAGAGTCATATTTAAATTTCGAACCCATTCCAGAAGCAACATCAGTCACATAAACAATAAAATTTATACAGATCTTTTTGTTTTGATTACAATATAGTCCGACATCACATATTGTTATAAAACAATTGAAAATTGAACTTTAATATTTCCTATTATGGTTGTCTGTTTTTTAGGCATGGCATATAGGACCTTTACTGGTCTTCGACAAATTTTAACTTTGAATGAAAATGAAAAACATTGAACACAGCATTCGATGATATTTTAGAAGGTATCGGAATCTGAACGAGCAATGCGGTTTCATATAATCCAGGGACTCAGGCATTAACATTATCTATTTCAAATGCAATCAACTTAGTTTTAACATTATGTATTATAAATGTATATAATATATAACCCATTTTATCATCAGGCAACCAATTGATGGCTTAGGACTTTCTCAACAGGATGAACGACTTCATTACGAATGCCAAAGTTATTTGAAAATTCTGGTTTATCTTTACAGGTTTTCGTAGCACGCTCAGATCAAACATTATCATTGATTTTTCTAATATTTATATTTCAGTTCAAAAACCTTCATCTACATTGCTCTATGATGGGAATCTTCTAGAGAGTTTTGATTACATAGTTAATGGATACACAGTCGCTTCAAATATATGTTCAATGAGAGGAGCTTGGTTGGTTGAGATAAAAGATAAAGCGATGGATGATAAAGTGTTAGATTGGGTTGGGTGAGTGTTTTCCAAGTATGTTGATTTTGATGGACACTGAACGAATGTTTTACTATCCTGATAACTGCATTCGGGTACATAGACATTTATAGCGTCTTTGACTGTTCGATTCACGGTTAACTTCATCCCATTATCCAGTTAACGTGAGTATCAACGTTTTGCTTCGTGATTGAGAATTTCTATAGATGAATATCACAATTTTTAACATACCAATATTATATCTTGACCATATTCGATTTTTTGCGAGATTCGTAAAAGTTTCTCATTTTTGAAACCCCTCCAGACAAATACTCATGTGATACGAGTATGGGTATGACTTGGTTTTTGGATAGACTCATATGGTGAATAAGAATTTGGCAATTTGGCAATTTCTAGCAAATTTCCCATACAAACTTTAAGTATAGAAGCACGTTTCTTTCACGTTTCAGTGAGCGAGATGACCTAGCGGTTAAACATGTTGGCATCGCAGTTTAAAAACTCGGGTTCGAGTCCCGCCGGTCCCGCCGAGTCCGGTTCATTAATCCATGCCCACCACTCAAACCAGGGTGTAATAACTTAGGTAGGCTATCTTCCAGGCCATTCTGACCCTGTCCGTATATAAGTGGCCGGAGGTAGAGGGCCTTTGCCAAGATGATCCACCGCAAGAAGAGGCTAGACAAAAATGTATGTATATGAAAATGAAAATTTATTACTCCAGGTCCGTCAAGTCCGAATATTATTTGATGGGTATAAGATATTCTGTGGGGAATGGTGAATGGCGGTACAGTGATAACAGTACAATTGTCTATAATAACTGGTATGTAACTATTTTACGTGCCACATTTAAACTCTGCTAGAAGTGACAACCGATTTGGAAATGGTACGAATTCTGTTGCAATTTATGTTATTTTTGACACTTGGTCGCGCCGTGTCAGCCATCACGCCAATCTAAATTTTAGCAGATCAACGTGCCAAAGCGCCTAATCCATCAGTGGCTAATACTTAACAAAACATGTTTCGTCAACTTATTTCTGACTGGGAGTCCCGGTATGACTTCTGGTATGACATTTTTTAATGTCGGAAAAGAGTCCAATAGGAAACAAGTTCCGTCGGTCAACCAAAACTCCAAGGACAACATGCTGCAAATGGCGCAGTGGCATTCCTGCTGTTTAATTATCGCGCATAATCATATTGTCATTATTAGACACTGAAAATTTCTTTTCAAGGCCTTGACGATACAAAGACTGGCATGTTGGATTGCAAGAAATGGTAGTGCCTTGCCCGGACTGTGGCATTGACAAACGGTAGCGTCTTTTTCTAAAGCTTTTCATTTAAATAGGCCAACGGTAAATAAACATACTATATTGCTTGAACGCACATTTGTATACATTCAGTTTGAAAACATAAATGTCTATAAAATAAATTCTGGTTTTTCGCCCAACGAATAAGCTCGATGCAACATCCACATTGTTATTTAGATTCAGTTTTTTGTCTCAGTCTTAAAATCTATCATTCTAGGTTTCACAATGTCAAGGCCACGAAAAGAAATATACAGTGACAATTGATGACAATATGATTTTGCGTAAAACTTAAATGACATGAATAGCGCCATACGCAGAACAATAAAATAATGGAAATGATATATGCAATTCGTCACTAACGACCATTCTTGCAAAAAATATATAGGGAACTTTCTCTAGTAGTAGAAGAAAAGTGATATAACAGCACTAAGGTTTTATTCATTAATATTTGCCTACCGGCGTCGAAACTAATAGCATTTTCTATGTCTAAGGAAATCAGGTGAAGGAACTGGTGGTTCGAATCAACATTGCGCCAGTATCAATGGTGGAGGATGGATCGATTTAAATTGTGTAGCCAGACCATGGTTTATCTGTCAGTCATGTAAGTTTAACTAAAATTAATAATATTCGGGAAATGTTTCACAATCAAATTACTTTTTTATTTTATGTTCATCATAAAACAGGGTATATTCATTTGAAAGTCCCCCTTACATATTATAAAGCTGTTATTATAATTTGATATTCTCTATTGAACAACAATAATCTTTTTGAAGATCCAGACGCAACCAGAAATTTTGACAATTATGTTCTCGAACGATTTGATCAACCGCTAAGTAATGCAGCAGCTAGAAGTAGATGTTCATTGAGGAACGGACATCTTGTTGATGCTAAAACTTCAGAATTCAACAATGCTGTTAAGATATTAATTGGGTAATCGTTTTGATTGTTCATTTAAAATCTTAAAACATGATTATTTTGAAATTCAATTGAATATGTTTCGTCGAATTCGTCATCCAATGACTGCAACTGAAGGCTCCAAATTCCAGAGAACACAAATGTTTATATCACGTTCCAATCTAGCGTACTTTCTTTTTAGAAGGGTAAAAAGAATTTGTCTGTTTTTTTGTACTGAAACTTTATTTTAGCGCGGTCAAGAAAACTAAACACATCTACTCAAGGGAACCAGTTAACTACTTCGGCAATCACCTACATGAATCAAATATGAATATACAACTTCACCCTAAGTAAAAAGACTCACTGATGACGATAAATATACCTTCTTTATTGGCATTTTTCTCAGTTTGCAGGAAATTCATTAGAACCCATTTAAAGTCTGCACATAAAGAGAATCACGATACCTCTTCCCAGCTTTATGGTTTCGACATTTTCTTAAAATGAAAATTAACCTTCAACAAACTTAAAGGTTATCTTCGAATTAAATAAACATGTGCCATATGGATGTACTTGCTTTGTACATAAAACCGATGTAACATAAGATTTGACTTGTTTGTGTTACAGCATTAATAGCGAACGTTACATCGGTTTGAAGTATTATGATGATGAATATAGATGGACAGATGGAATAAAAACTTCTCACACAAACTGGTATGTTATTTTTACCAACATTCTCTGATAAGACATCAATACAGGATAACCACTAAGCGGAGTTTTTATAACCATTCGTGGATTCACCTTCTCAAAAAGCAAAATTCATAGTGTAAACAATGTAAGATACTCGCCAGGAGCGAATGAAGATTCTTGTGTTGTTTTGCAAAAGCTGAAAATTTTACCGAAACCAACATATTCTGGTAATGATTTCTACCCAAAAACTAAAGGATTGGTGAGAGAGAGCAGAATTCGAGCAAACAGCGTTTTTCGAAAATTCCATCTATTTCTTTCAAATTTAGAGCGGGGGGTGGGGGGTTCAGATAACGCAAAGAATTGATATTGACGGTGGCGGGGTTAGGGCGGACTTATTGCTTTGAATTACCCTTGTCCAACTGATCACCGCAAAAATTTGTCTGGTCGGGCCCCTTTTAGCGGATTCGGCTACCACTTCATCTATTCATAGCGCTTGTTTGCCGATTGTGTTATTCCCACTTTCTGTCGATTAGGTTAAGTGAAACATACATTGGAAAGGTTAACAAAACATTATTTTCCCAATAAATGCCCGACAACATGGTAAAATGTAAAAGACTGTCTGAAGTAAAATCTTTGGATCAAAAATAGAATACTATTTAGTGGAGAAAGCATTATAGTCAACGGAGTTTGGCGAACAATTATGGCTCTCCCACATCCCGAAGAGCACAAGAAAACTACTGGATCACAGTTTTATTGCTGTGTTAAATAAAAACAGAATGCAGAATAGTCGACTTTCTTTTTTATAAAAAAAAAAAAAAACAAAAACAATATCTTTCTAAAATCTTCATTTGATATCTAGAATAGTGTTTGAGACTTGTTCAGAGTTCAGTCTTAGTAAAGGTTATAATAGTGGGAATGCTCTTCTTAATTTTAGGAACGGTGCCGAGGGAGCGAAAAATAATGAGCAGGATTGCGTTAAATCAAATAAGAATGGTTGGTCCGATACAGTTTGCGGTTCGGAGGTTGGATATATCTGCCAGACGGGTAATGTGCAAAATTAATGTCTTTATTGTTTAGGTTTTTCGAATCCCTCAACCCAATATAAGCGGCAAGGGTCATATCGTACTGACACAGCAGTATTGCTGCAAACCAATTTTGGTAACAACCAGGGATACATCTGTGAATCGGTATCGGCTATTTAAAGTAGATATCGATATTTGATCAAGATCGTGAAAACTAGATTTTTCGAAAACTCTCAGCTTTAAGCATCAATATTACGCGTTTTTCAATTGTACACAATCGCATTACTCATTTTGTGAAACTGCATCTTCCGAAGTGCAACCATTTCATTCGGCACAATGTAGAAGATACAACCTAGGTAAAGATGTTTAAAATTATATTTCATGACTCATATAGGTATGCGTCGTTTTTCTATTTTAAAATCACGTTTTCCTAAATTCCTTTAACCGTAAGAAGTGTTTCATTCAAATTGTTAAAGAGCACATGGTAGAACTTCGTATTCTGATTTTTTTTTATATTTTTATATAGACACTTCTCAGAGTGAATCAATCTGTCCAAGGCCCTGTTACTGCGACCACTTATATACGTACAGGATTGAAATTACTGGAAAGATATGATCTTTTCCCGTTCGGCCTAGCCTACCCAAGTTATTACACCCTGTGTTGAGTGTTGGGCATGAATAGTAGTTGAATTAATGACTCTTTTGATGAAGCATTGTATAGTATGTCCATAAATTAGGCATATTTGAAATATATTTTCTTCACATTTTTGTCTAACTATTGTGTTGTTGCCCTGTGCTGTCAAAGTGTGGCGAGTGAATTTTCGTGTTAATTATTTTCAATTAGTTAAAGAGAAACCACTGAAGAATATCTCTGCTAACGAACTTTAGATGTTAACTCGCTTCATTTTGTTGCAAAGTACATGCATTTGCATTCGTATATGTTTGTATATTTGCTCTAAGGATTTTTCAACAAAAGCGAATTTTTTCAGTTTCGTCTGAAAATATTTATTTTTATATCTCTACATACCCTCTCCGCCTAAATTTGGACAATCTACTGCCGCTATTATCTCGATTAAGAGCGAAAAAAGAATCTCATAGGGCTATTACAGCATTGACCTGTGGCACTGCGTCTTAATCTCCAACCCGAATAATTTAAATAAAACCAGATTTAGTTCAGATAGATTTAGATAGTATAACTCTGTCTATTTTGTCTGATCAGGTAATTGTCCGGAAGATCCCAACCCCTGTAAAAACAGTGGAGTCTGTGTATCTGCAACAGGAAGTCCAAACTATAAATGTGAATGTGGACCAGGATATTACGATGATACTTGTTCCAGTAGTGAGATGAACACTTTTTTGTCATTCCCAACTTTTATTTAGGCATACCTAATACATTCTGTTCCTTATTGTTGTATGTTTCAATGAAAGCAATTATCCAATCATTCCTAAACTAGCAGCTTTATATTTCAATTATGCTTGGATACTAAGTTCACCAACTGAAAATATTCCTTCTAAAAGATATTACATTACATTAGCGTCACGTTTCAGTTTGTATGTGAATGCAGTTCACTTCATTCAATCTTCTGTTGCAATTGCTTATCCGGATATTTAGGTAGCACTTGTGCTAGGAATGGTGTGTTTATTTTTTTCACTCCTCGTTTTTTCCACAGTATCTATATTTGGAAAATCAGTATTCCAAAACCTCGAAATTATATCACAATCATTCATATGCGATGACACGCAACAAACTAAGATTTTCAATTGCGGAAAAAATACTTGACTTTTAATTTCTAAATGATTTCATTATACGCTGTGAGAAAGTTGGCAATGATCATATTCTTCGAAACATTTCAAAGCTTCCTTCAAATTTTTTTTTATTTTTACCTTGTTGAATTGCATGCAATCTGTGGAAAATATTTCCCGGAGATCACATTGTACTAAAATTCTCTATTGCGCGTTCAAATATTCTTCGATATTCAGTTTTCATAGACGGGGCAATTGATCAATGATCCAATGATACTCAGGAAAAAAAATTGATGATTTATCGCTCGAATCTTAATGACGTTACTCTCGGTCTCATCACCAGCTGATTGTCAAAATATATAGAATTATTCGCAAAATTGGTGAAAATAAAACATTCGATAAACTTATACATTCTTGTACTCGCAACTATGTCAAGTGGTTTACGCGACGGGAGTTGCCTTCATATCTGTTCGCAACATTGACGCTTATTGCGTCACCCAAGTCTCGCGACCTCGTGAAATAAAATTATTTATTCCTGTTCCAACTACTTTCCTTTTTGGGAAATATTAGGATCCGTGCAATTTCAAATATTACTTAAAGTTAATAATACTGGTTATCATGCCCTGATTTAAAGTGGGATGTTATTGCCATCATTATTCACAAAGCTATGGAACACGTGTATCTCGGACGGAAGCATCCAGCGTAGTTGGTGGTATTTTTAAGTGGCGTCGATAAAAATTTGTAAGCAAAATTAAACTTTTTCTAGCTTGGCCGCCCACATGAAATTTCATAAATGTTTAAAATTATTCATATTCTACCCATTTTTTCCAGAATATTGTACAAACAAACCTAATCCATGCAAGAACGGAGAGAGCTGTGTGAACAATCCAGGAGTTGACCCATATTATACGTGCGCATGTACGCCCGGATATTACGGGGACACATGTAGTGATCGTGAGTAATCATATTAGCTCATTTTAATGAAAAAATCTTTTTTTTTTTTATAAATCATCACTGAACAGGCTAATAAATTTTGAAATCGGGCTGATGCGTTCAATTACTAATGCGCGGCGTCAAAGGCGAGCGAAAAACTATTAGGATTTCCTATTTTTTAGGAATTTTAGGATCCACGCTACGATTTAATTAGGTCGGCGAAGGGAACCCATCCCTTAAATACGCCGGTGTCCACATGAGTGAATCACCCTCAACTAGGCTCTTTACCATTCACTTACAAACAAACAGGATTGGTGTTTTGGAAGGATAGCATTATTTTCCCAATTCGACTAAGTCTACACGGTGGTGGAGTGGTGGGTATCGGTCAACAATCAGAACTATTGGGCATCGCCCTGAGACTCTGTATTACAACGAGGAGACAGTAACTTTCGTGCTCTTTGAGACCATTTTTGTTAATTTATGTGTTCACTCTTCGCCAGTTAGCGTTTTCCATTGGGTGTTAGAAAAAAAAATTAAAAATAAAATTATAATGAAATCTTAATATATGAATGCTATTTGCATCAAATTTTTAAAACGGATTAAGTACACAGTGATTTTAAAGATATAAACGTGAGTTTCATTCTATTATCATTTTGAATTTTTTGTAGCATTAGAGACTAGAACCATATAAAAATACCATACACTTCCGGAAAGGATCCTTCCCTTGTTCATTATTAGAGTATGTGGAAAAGTTAAGCCAATCAAGTTTTAGCCAAATTTTTCATTCTTCTTAACGTTTAAAACAAAAATAAAAAAAAATAGAAAAATACAGAGCGTAACTCGATGTTGCTTTGTGCTGTTAATGTTTAACTTGTTTCCAGCTGCTACTGGGTTCATAATTTTGGAATCGCATTTTTGAAAATATTAGGATCTGTGCGATTTCAAATCGCACTTATCGTGAATTGTACTGGATATCATGTGCTAAATTAGAGGGAAGTTCTTTTACGATCAATATTCACAAATCTTTGAAATACGTGTATCTAGGAAGGAACTTGCTTAATTGGCGGTATTTTCAAGTGGCATCGCCATACATTATCAGACCAAATAATTTTGTCAAGCTAAGTCGCTTACTTGGGCAGGAAGAAATTTTATGAAAGTTACAAATTATTGCATATTTTAACATATTTTCAGAATATTGTGCAAACAAACCTAATCCATGTAGTAACGGAGGAAGCTGTGTGAACAACCCAGGAGTTGATCCATATTATATATGTGCTTGCACGCCCGGATATTACGGGGACCCATGTAGTGATCGTGAGTAATCATATCATCCCATTTTTATAGAATAGATTAAAAAACCAGTCTGTTGTCGCATTAGCGACAAAAACATTACATAGTTTTAATGGACTTCCAGAAAGGCTTCTTCCATTTTTCATTATTAGGGTATCTAGAAAATTTACGCCAATCATGTTTTAGCTACATTTTGGATTGTTCCTAACGTTTACAATAAAATAAAAAAAAAGTCAACGGGTCCCTTCAATGTGCTGTCAATGTATATCCTGTTTCCAACTCCTGCTTTATTCATTATTTTTGATCGAATTTTTGAAAATATTAAGATCTGTGCGATTTCAAATTTAAATTATCGTAAGACATACTGCATATCTTGTGCTAATTTTCAAGTGAAGTCTTAATACGATCAATAGTCACAAATCTATGAAACACTTGTGTCCAGAAAGGAACTTGCGTAATTGGCGGTGTCAAGTGGTTTTGGCATAAATTATTAGTCAAAATAATTTTTTCAAGTTAAGTCATTTACATGGACAAGAAGACATTTCATGGAAGTTTCAAATTATTCATATTTTAAACTATTTTTCCAGAATATTGTACAAACAAACCTAATCCATGCAAGAACGGAGGAAGCTGTGTGAACAACCCAGGAGTTGATCCATACTATACATGTACATGTACGCCCGGATATTACGGCGACACATGCAGTGATCGTGAGTAATCATATTAGCTCATTTTTATAGAATAGACTCAAAAACCAGTTTGCGTTCGCATTAGCGACATGAACATTATAAAATTTTAATAAACTTCCGTAGAGGCTCATTCCCTTATTCATTTATTAGAGTATCTGGAAAAGTTACGGCAATCAATTTTTAGCCTAATTTTTGATTATTCTTAACTTTAGAACGAAATAAAAATATAATTTTGCCTGTCCCTTCCACGTGGTATTAATGTATGTCCTGTTTCCAGCATGTACTTGATTCGTTATTGTTGAATCGCACTTTTGAAGATATTAGGATCTGTGCGATTTCAAATGTCACTTACCGTAGGCTGTACTGGATATCATGTGCTTATTTAAAGTGAAGTTCCATTGCCATCTATATTCACAAATCTATGAAACACTTCCGTCTAGGAAGGAACTTGCGTAATTTACGGTATTTTAAAGTGGCATTGACATGATATATTCCGCAAAATAATTTTTTCAAGCTAAGTTGCTTACATTGGCAGGAAGAAATTTCATGAAGGTTTGGTCATATTTTTTCCAATTTTTCTAGAATATTGTGCAAACAAACCTAATCCATGCAAGAACGGAGGAAGCTGTGTGAACAACCTAGGAGTCGATCCATATTATATATGTGCATGTACGGCCGGATATTACGACGACACTTGTACTAGTAATCGTAAGTAATTACATTAGCTTATTTTTATAGCCAGCCATGCATTGGAGTATTTTGAAAGGGTTCTAATTTTGAAATATTTAAAAAGTGAAATATTCGAGTCATAATTGACTCTCTAGGATAAACAAACAACGATCGAAAAACTCAAGAGTATCTACGGGGTGCATGGCACCATGTACGGAAGATTGTAAATGATGCTAGCAATTACCCGTATTATAGATGTTTTTTAAAGCCACTTCCTGGAGTGAATCACCCTGACCAAGGCCCTCTACCAGCGGACTCTTCTAGTCAAACATTGTTAAAATTGATGGAAAGAAATTAGCTTCTTCTGTTCGTCTAAGCCTATCAAAGTTATTACACCCTTGGATGAGTTATTGCATGTCTGAATATTATAATGATAATTGCTATAGTGATCATGAGGATTTAAATTTTCTACATATATATTTTATAATTATAAAATTTTTATATCAAATAACCTGTGAAGCCAATTGGAAGCTATAGCGATTCCTGCAAAAATAATTGTAAATCATTAATTTATAATAATTTTATCAATTATAGTATATTAACGCGATTTGTATCAAATTTTTAAAACGGATTAATTACATAGTGAATTTTCAAATATAAACGACAGTTTCACACATATCCGCTCATTTTCATAGAATAGACTCAAACACCAGTCTGTTGTAGCATTAGCGACAAAAACATTATAAAGTTTTAATAGACTTCCGGAAAAGCTCCTTCCATTATTCATTATTAGAGTATCTAAAAAATTCACGCCAGTCAAGTTTTACCCAAATTTTTGATTGTTCCTAACGTTTACAATAAAATAAAAATAAAAGTCAGCGCGTCCCTTCTATGTGCGGTCAGTGTATATATAACCTGTTTCCAACTCCTACTTGATTCATTATTTTTGATCGAATTTTTGAAAATATTAGGATCTGTGCGATTTCAAATGTAACTTATTGCAAGACATACTGCATATCATGTGCTAATTTATAGTGAAGTCTTATTACGATCAATATTCGCAAACCCATGAAACACTCGTGTCTGGGAAGAAACTTGCGTAATTGGCGGTATTTTCAGGTGGTATTGACATAAATTATTAGTAAAAAGAATTTTTTTCAAGTTAAGTCATTTACATGGGCAGGAAGAAATTTCATGAAATTTTCAAATTATTCATATTTTAGCCTATTTTTCTAAAACATTGTACAAACAAACCTAATCCATGCAAGAACGGAGGGAGCTGTGTGAACAACCCAGGAGTAGAACCGTATTATACATGTGCATGTACGCCCGGATATTATGGGGACACATGTAGTGATCGTAAGTAATTATATTAGCTCATTTTTATAGCCATTCACATGCAGTGGTGTATTTTGAAAGGATGTTAATTTTGAAATATTCCAAAAGTGGATAAATAACGTGTATTCGGCGGCGCAGGTTAAAGTAATTTCCTAAATCACCACAATAAACAACTGAATTATTTTTTTAAATATAAATCTGGTGATTATAACGGCCACATTAGATGTAATTACTGGTGTACGTAACAGGGGATTCAAAAAGTTGTGGAAAGGAAGTGCATCGAACCATGAACGAAAGAAGTGAAAAGCATCCTGTTAATTATCCATATTATAGATGTGACTGCATGCCTCGATATTATGATGATGATTGCTCTGGTGAACGTGAATATTTAAATTTTCAAATTAAAATATTTTGATATCAAATAACCTGCAAAGGCAATTCCCATCCACGGGATTACTGCCTTGTCGTGGCGTATGGGCTTATCACCTTTGTATTCTGTAGCGCTATACCGATTGGAGATATTCTCTCCGGGCAGGGCCACCCTTAACAGGAAGTTCTACAGACGGAAGGTAAACCCAACGTTATCCCAATCTCAAGAAGTGGTAGAGAGTTCATACTCTCGTCAAGGGTAGATACCACTCACTGCGTTCAAAGATGGCAGTTCCGTTCCTTTGGAATGTTTCCTGCTCAGCGTGCAGTAGCTGGTTTTTTCACATATTATGACGCGTCCGAATAAAGCCAATGGCCCCCAGTCCCGTGCACCCCCAATATTCGTATTCCTGTGCCTGCGAATGTCGCTTCTGACATCGACATCATTCCTATTCTTCGTATACCGATCCCCCTCAACCCAAGATTGTTTTTTCCTGGACGACATCTCTTTGTAGATGGACAAGATTTTGATGTCTAGTGCATTTGTCAATTTTTTTATAATGGGAGATTTTAATGCCCACCACGATGCCTGGTTGAATTCAACTGCAACTGACCTGGTCGGAGTCACTGGCACAGATAGTGGAATTTATGACTAGGATCCCCGACAACCCGGCTCACGTCCCTTCCCGACTTGATCTTTGTTTTGTCTCAGATCCAGGTGATGTTTTCCCCCTGGTTCCCCAGCCCCCACTTGGTACTTCCGACCACGTCATTTTGCAGCTGAGATTATAAAATCCGACTCTCATAAGTAAGGAGTCTCCTTTTCACAGCACCTCTTATATCTACAAGGACGTTGACTTGGATTTTTTTCGGGACTTCCCTCGCGATGTGCCGTGGAGTGATGTTTTCTTGTTGCCTGCTGATGAGTGTGCCGTGGAAATCGCAGAGTGGATACGCCTTGGAATTGATGAATTCATTTCTCACCGAAGATTCCATGTGAACATCCCCACTCTGCCCCATGGTTTTCAGCCGAATGCTCGGCGGCAATAGCGACGAGAAATCATCGTTTCCACCGCTATCGTCGACATTCCAACAGCAATAATAGACGACTTCACAGAAAGGCTAGGAGTAATTGTAAAATAATCTAGAAAATTTCTAAAACACGACACATGAAATCCACCAAATTCAAAAATTTGCAAAAAATTGATGCGATGACACGCAACAAACTAAGATTTTCAATTGCAAAAAAATACTTGGCTTTTGATTTCTAAATGATATCATTATAGCGGGAGTCGTTTCCATATCTGTTCGCAACATCGACGATTATTGCTTAAATAAAATTATTTATACCAGTTCCAACTACTTCTGATTTTGGAAAATATTAGGATCAGTGCAATTTCAAATATCGCTTAACGTTAATTTTACTGGATATCATGTCCTGTTTTAAAGTGAGATGTTCTTGCGATCATTATTCACAAAGCTATGAAACACTTGTATGTTGGAAAGAAGCAGCTAGCTTAATTGTTTGTATTTTTAAGTGGCGTCGACAAAAATTTATAAGCAAAAAGAAACTTTTTTAAGCTTGGCCGCTCACATGAAATTTCATAAATTTTTAAATTATTCATATTCTATCCAATTTTTCTAGAATATTGTACAAACAAACCTAATCCATGCAAAAACAGTGGAATCTGTGTGAGCAATCCAGGAGTTGATCCGTATTATACATGTGCATGTAAGCCCGGATATTATGGGGACATATGTGGTGATCGTGAGTAATCATATCAGCGCATTTCCATAGAAGAGACTCAAAACCATGTCTGCTATAGCATTAGCGACAAAAACATTATAAAGTTTGAATAGACTTTCGGGAAGACTCCTTCCAATATTTATTATTAGGGTATCTGGAAAAGTCAGGCCAATCAAGTTTTAGCCAAATTTTTGATTGTTTTTAAAGTTTCCAACTCCTACTTGATTCGTTACTTTTGAATCGCATTTTTAGGATCGCATTATGATTTATGTAATTTCAAATCTTACTTATCGTAAAATATACTGGATATCATGTGCTAATTTAAAGTGAAGACCTATTACGACCAATATTCACAAATCTATGAAACACTTGTGTCTAGGAAGGCACTTGCGTAATTGGCGGTATTTTCAGGTGGCATTGACATAAATTGTTAGTCAAAATATTTTTTTCAAGCCAAGTCGCTTATATGGGTGGAAGAAATTTCCTAAAAGTTTCAAATTATTCATGTTTTAACCTTTTTTCTAGAATATTGTGCAAACAAAGATAACCCATGCAAGAACGGAGGAAGCTGTGTGAACAACCCAGGAGTTGAACCGTATTATACATGTGCATGTACGCCCGGATATTATGGGGACACATGTAGTGATCGTGAGTAATCATATTAGCTCTTTTTTATAGAATAGACTAAAATCCAGTTTGCTTTAGCATTAGCGACATGAACATTATAAAATTTTAATAGACTCCCGGAGAGGCTCATTCCGTTATTCAAATATTGGATTATCTGGAAAAGTTACGCCAATTAAGTTTCAGCCAATATTTTCATTGTTTTTAACGTTTGCAACAAAATAAAAATGAAATTTTGCTTCTCCTTTCAGTGTGCCGGTAATGTATAATCTGTTTCCTACCCCTGCCTTGATGCGTTATTTTTAATCGCATTTTTGAAGATATTTCATAAAAGTTTATTATTCAAATTTTTACAATTTTTTCTAGAATATTGTGCATACAAAGATAACCCATGCAAGAACGGAGGAAGCTGTGTGAACAACCCAGAAGTAGATCCATATTATACATGTACATGTACGCCCGGATATTACGGGGACACATGTAGTAGTATTCGTAAGTAATAATATCAGCTCATTTTCATAGAATATACTCAAAACCAGTTTGTTGTAGCATTAGCGACATGAACATTATAAAATTTTAATGGACTTCCGGAGATGCTCCTTCCATTATTCATTATTAGGATATCTTGTAAAGTTGCGCCAATCAAGTTGTAGCCAAATTTGTGATTGTTCTTAACGTTTAAATTAAAAATAAAATTTGCGCGTCCCTTCCGCGATCCATTATTTTTGATTCGCATTTTTGGAGATATTCGAATCTGTGCGATTTCAAATCTCACTTGTTTTTGGCTCAAAGTTTTAGTCAAATATTTCATTGTTCGTAACGTTTAAAACAAAACAAAAAAGTAAAATTTAGCGCGTCCCATCAGTATGCTGTTAATGTATAACCTGTTTCCAACTTTCTACTCGATTCAATACTTTTTAATCTCATTTTTTAAGTTATTAGAATCTGCGCGATTTCTAATCTTGCTTACAGTATTTTGCCCTGGATATCATGTGCTAATTTAAAGTGAAGTCGTATTAAGATCAATATTCACAAATATATGAAACACTTGTGTCTAGGAAGGAACTTGCTTAATTTGCGGTATTTTCAAGTGGCATTGGCATAAAATATTTTGCAAATTACTTTAATCAAGCAAAGTTTCTTACATGGGTAGGAAGAAATCTCATGAAAGCTTAAAATTGTTCATATTTCACCCTATTTTTCTAGAATATTGTGCAAACAAACCTAATCCTTGCAAAAACGGAGGAAGCTGTGAGAACAACCCACGAGTTGATCCATATTATACATGCGCATGTAAGCCAGGATATTCTGGGGACACGTGTAATAGTGATAGTAAGTAAACCTAAAACCTCTGACATGTAAAGTAATATGAAATTAAATTGATTTCTCTGTATGCAATTAACATTGCACGCTATCAACTTCCGCTAGTTATCTCACGTTTTATACATTGTTGAATAGAAGAGGAAGCCGGCGAGCATCGCCCTGAAGCTCTGTGTTGCAATCCCCCAAAGAGCGAAATTTGGCTTTGTATCTCTTCTAAACTATTTTTGTTTCACTATATTATCCACTCTTAGCCAGTGAGCGAACTCCACTTTGATTGTCAGAAAAGAAACTTGAAGTACCATCGTTATATATAAATGCGTTTTTAATAACGGATTATTTACATTGTCAGTATGAACATAAAAACCTAATTTTTATTCAATTATCGTTATGAATTTCAAAAATTTTTAGTAAACTCAAAACCAGGGTGTTGCACATTATAGACGGGAACATTGGGAAATTTAAATACACTTCCGGAAAGACTCCTCCCATTATTCATTTATTAGGGTATCTGAAAAAGTTACGTCAATGACATTTCAGGCAAATTTCGCATTTGTTCATAACGTTTAAAACAAAAACAAAAAGTAAAATTTAGCGCGTCCCTTCAGTGTGCTGTTAATGTATAACCTGTTTCCAACTACTACTCGATCAATTATTTTTTAATTTCATTTTCGAAGATATTAGGATCTGTGCGATTTCTAAGCTCGCTTATCGTACGTTGTACTGGATGTCATGTGCTAATTTAAAGTGAAGTCTTATTACGATCAATATTCACAAATCTATCAAAAACTTGTGTCCAAGAAAGAACTTGCATAATTGGCGGTATTTTCAAGTGGTATTGACATGAATTATTTTGCAAAATAATTTAATCAAGGCAATTCGCTTACACGGGTAGGAAAAAATCTCGTTGAAAATTGCTCATATTTCACCGTATTTTTGTAGAATATTGTACAAACAATCTTCATCCATGCAAGAACGGAGGAAGCTGTGTGAATAATCCTGGAGTTGATCCATATTATACATGCGCATGTACACCCGGATATTTTGGGGACACATGTAATACTGATAGTGAGTAAACCTATTACCTCCGATATGTAAAGTAACATGAAAATAAATCAATTTCTCTGTATGCAATGAACATTGTATTCTTTCAACTTGCGCTAGTTATCTCGCGTTTCATACAGAGTGTAATAATCGAGAGAGCAGGTCGAGCATCGCCCAGAGGCTCTGTGTTACAATATCATTTCTAGCGGAGATTCGCTTTGTTTCTCTTCTAAGCTATTTTTATTTATTTATATTATCCACTCCTCGCCAGTGAGCGAACTCGTATTTGATTGGTTGTCAGAAAAAAACCTTACAATAACATCGTCATGTATAAACGGATTAATTACATTGTCAGATTGAATATATAAACCTAATTTTTATTCAATTATCATTATGAATTTAAACATTTGAAGTAGAAATCAAAAACAGTTTGCTGTAGCATTATGTATGTATAACCTGTGTCCAACTACTACTCGAAAAATAATTTTTTAATCTCACTTTTTGAAGATATAAGGATCCGTGTGATTTCTCGCTCACCGTAAGTTGTACTGGACATCATGCGCTAATTTACAGTGCTATTACAAAGTCCTATTAAAGTCCTATTACAATCAATATTCACAAATCTATGAAACACGTGTGCCTAGGAAGGACCTTGCGTAATTCGTGGTATTTTCAAGAGGCATTGATAAAAATTATTTACCAAAATAAATTTTTCAAACGAAGTCGCTTACATGGATAGGAAAAAATTCACGAAAGTTTAAAATTTTTCATATTTTACCCCTGCTTTTCTAGAATATTGTGCAAACAAACCTAATCCATGCAAGAACGGGGGAAGCTGTGTGAACAAACCAGGAGTTGATCCATTCTGTACATGCGCATGCATACCCGGATATTTTGGGGACACATGTAATAGTTATAGGGAGTAATTACATTAGCTTAATATTTATAGCCAGCTATGCATTGGCGTATTTTGAAAATGTTCTAATTTTGAAATATTTTAAAAGTGAAATAATTGACGCCACAGGATAAACAAACAACAATCGAAAAACTGTCGGGTAGTTACGGGATGCATGGCACCATGAAGGGAAGAAGTGTAAATGATTCTTGGTATTATGTTATTATAGATTTATTTTATGGCCACTTTCTAGAATGGATCACCCTGGTCAAATCCCTCTATCTGCGGCCACCTATAGACGAAAGGTGTCAGAATTGTTGGGAACATATTATCTTTTCCTGTTCGGCTTATCCTATCATAGGTATTACAGGCCTGGATTGAGTGATTGCAAGTCTGGATATTATGATGATGATTGGTCTAGTGATCAAGAGTATTTAAAATTTGGAATTTCTGATAAGTATATACATTATATAAATGGAAAATCTAGATATCAAATACCCTGCCAAGACAATTGAAAGCTGTAGCAACTCGTGCGAAAATAATTGTAAATTAATACACGTGATGTCCTATGACTCACAACTTATTAGGCTCAGTATATATTTCGTTTGATGTGGGGATTGAAGACAAATATATTTTTATTCTAGTGTTTGCAAAGCAGTCTTTGTTGTGTCACTTTGACAACAACGAAAGCCTAAAATAACAAAAATAAAATTACAAATAAAATAAATGGTTGAAAGTATATCTTTCATTCTGTAAATATCGACTTTTCTCCATTGAAACATTAAAAAATCGACATGTAGCATAGACATCCAAGTATTATGATCGAGCTCAACGTTTCATCAAGAAAAAACTTCAAACTTTACTTCTTACGTAAACCTAACCTCAGTGGTATTGAAATAAAAAAAAAATATTATAGCTTATTCATCTTTGTTTTTTGTAACAATTTTTGTAGTTTTCAATTCATTTGACATTTTATTCCGACTATGTTGTCTTTTTTCACCTACCTGCTTTAAAGAAAAACAGTGTTGCTAAACGTACTTTATGAAAAATGGTTTAAAGGCCATGAAATAAATAAAATGACATTTCATAGAAGCAGACATTTGCATAGCGGCGTTGAATTTTCCAAAAAAATTAACGAGATTCTCGGAACCAGTTTTAACTTCAAAGCTGATCTTTTTGCATCATTGTAAGCATTTGTGATAAATATCGGTATCGGTAATTTTAGCTCGGTATCAAATGATTTTGGGCTTCGCTTATTAAGAAAATTATTTGCAGTAAATTTGGTATCGGCATATGAACTTGTACAAAAAAAGAGTCAATAAAAATAAAATATAATGAGAAATAAGGATATGATTTTCAACAAATTTTATTTGACATAATGTGCAAATGACACATACATTGTCACGAAAATACTTAATTCTTTTCCATAAATTTGTTTGCTTGGAGATGTCGTCGTCGTATGGAACTGCACATAACTTTTTCAAGTTATATTTTAATTTCGAAAATTAAATTACATTGTACTTTATTGTACATCACTTGCACATTTCCCATTGCGTGATCAAATATTCTTCGATCTACTGTATTCACAGACGGGGCAATCTAACAATAATACTCGTGGAAAAATCAAGAATGATTTATCGCTCGAATCTTAATGCTGTTACTGTCGGTCTCATCATCAGCTAGTTGTAAGAGCATGTCAAATTATGCCCACATGTGGTGAAAACACAACATTTAATATACTTATGATTACATTATTGTACTCGTAACTTTGCCAGCTGGTTTACGAGACGATGTCGCCTCTATAATAGGGTATCTGTTTGCAACATCGATGCAAATTGCATCTGGCAAGTCACTCAAGCACGTGCCTAAAAGAAAATTGTTTGTGAAATTTTCGTAATACAAATCATTTTTATTAATAGTCGCAGAGCTAGTAGGCCCCTTTAATAGCGAATACTCTCCATAATGCCGCCTCAGGTTGTTGTAACATTTGATTGAGCCAGCAAGTTTTGGCCAAATTTTGCATCCCTATTTTTACTTAAAGTTTAAAACAAGAAAATAAATTTTCACTCTGTCCCTTCGGTGTGCTGTCAATGTTTATCCTGTTTCCAATTACTTCCCATTTTAAAAAATATTATTATCTGTGCGATTTAAATCTCACTTTTACTGGATGTCCTGATCCAAAGTGAAATGTTCTTGCGATCATTATTCACAAAACAGCTTGCGTAATTGGTGGTTTTATCAAGTGGCATCGACAAAAATTATTAAGCAAAATGACTTTTTCAAGCTTTGTCGTCTACATAAATTTTCATGAAGGTTTACAATTATTCATGTTTCACCCAATTTTTCTAGAATATTGTACAAACAAACCTAATTTATGCAAGAACGGAGGAAGCTGTGTGAACAACCCAGGAGTTGACCCTTATTATGCATGTACATGTATGCCCGGATATTACGGGGACACATGTAGCAGTAATCGTGAGTAATAATATTGTCTCATTTTTATAGAATCGACTCAAAACCAGTTTGTTGTAACATGTATAACCTGTTTCCAACTCCTACTTGATTTGTTATACGCATTATAGAAGATATCAGGATTTAGGAAACACTTGGGTCTAGGAAGGAACTTGCGTAATTGGCGGCAGAAAGTGTATGCACCAAATTTTTATGCCAAACTTATTTCTCAGATAACGTGTTTGCAATGTCTAGACAATATTGTGTTTTGAATATGTAAAAATATGTTGAACAATTATATTTGATTAATCGGACTACTACCAAACATATATATTGCGTATATTAACCAGAATGATATGTCGTCATTTCACTATGAAATTTATGGGGCCAGCTAAATTTGCAAATATACTTCGAACAAAAATTGTCTAATATAAAATTACATTATATTTATATATGCCATTTGTGCAAATTTCTTAGACAGATTTTCGTTATATGGCCATATATATAGATTGTTAGTAAAGGGTGATAAGAGTCATAATTTCAGATAGCGCCCCTTTGTATCTTTGTACATATCCAAATAGAACCGCATATATTCAATTGCCCCAAATGGCCTTTATGCGTTTGTAAGATGAAGATTCATTAACTTTTCATCTGAAATGCGCTCAATAAGTTGATTCGTTGTGGCCTTTTATGCAGCATAACCCACTTACCAGAATTATGTCGTGAAAAACTATCTCTATAAAAGCAATGCCGAGCAATTTTTCATAAGATAATTATGTTCACTTTCTGCGCTACAAATTCATGGTAAGCAATAAGTGTTTCTAAATAATACATGACGTTAAAAAATTTTTTATGAAACTTTATTTTTTCTATCCATGTTTCAATGCTCTCGTAATTTTTGTTCTGAAATTAGTGATCACGGAAAGTATAATTTTATTTTAATTCCATAATCTCAACTGTAGCCTTTCATTCAGAATATTGTGATTATAATTCAAATCCATGTGTTAACGGAGGAATATGTCAATCTGCGCCAACCGCTGTTCCATATTTCCAATGCAACTGCCTTCCAACATTCGTAGGAACTTATTGCGAAAGTGGTATGAATAACTCTTTTAATTCCATTTTTGAATTAAAAAAATATTTGCTACTCTGGCAAAATTTATACAAATATAATGGTGAGTATTATATTAAAACGAAAACATAAAACGTAAAAAAACAATAGGAGTTGCAACATTGTGACAAAGGTTTGCGTTCTGAGTATATAACTCTGGACGTATATAACTCCGTAATTTATTGATTTATAAACAGCTAATCGCAAAGAGCTACTACAAGATATATTATCAGCAACTGTACTCTGAGCGGAAAAACCAAAAACAGAAATTGACCGATATGGTAAAATCAAATTTAAATAACTTAAAATTTAATTATACAATAAGTATTTTTTTGTCGTTCAGTGAATCCAAAGCCCGTATTTGCTTCTCTTAAAATAATGGCAATTCATCGCTGTCCAACAAAGGTATTATTTGGATTATTAGTTTTGTAGATAGTTTGTTGCAATTTCATTTACACTAAACTTCACAAAAATCGATCTCATTTGAAATGTTTGGGATAGTTTCTGAATCATCTTTCACTTGATTATTTCTGTTTCACTAAGTTTTTTCTACTGTCGGGTCATGCCAACGTTTATGTGGAACCTTCCGATTATTTGTTTTTGGAAAACTATTGACTTGTTTTGGACACTAGGTCGCATGTGTGCTGTACGACATAAATGTTCTTAGTGGCAGTAAGGGGGAACGGGATAGCGATAGTCTCAAAATTGAATGGAAATATGTGTGAAGGCAAGGCTTTCTAAAACATACAACCCTTTATATTTTGTTTAATATAGCGAACTTACAAAAATTTCACTCGACGTTTATAACCACTGTATAACTAATACAGAATCTTTCGTGAATATGTAGACGACCCAAGCTGAGAAATGAGATTTTAAAAGTGATGAATCACAGAATTTGAAACATTGTTTCTTATAGAATTTTGGCAACTTAAATGTTCGAGAAGTGTGATAGAACTTAGATGGAAGCAGAAGAGCCACGATTTCGGATATTTATACCTGTTGGAAATACAGGTAATCGTATTTAAAAGGCAAAATAAATAACTGATATTGTATGTAAGGGAAAAATCTCCACATATTACCGGCGCGAATAGCAATGCCAGGACTGTATGTTTTTAGATTCAACCGGACATCTCTTACAATTTGTCGTATTGAAAATTTTCTAAGAGATGTTTTTATGATGCCGTATTTAAAGCTCATGAACGACTCAAAATTATGTCGAAGATTTTTACAATACTTCCAACTAACCAGATTTAATGTGCTGCTGCTGGGATTCCATTTTTTTTATTTATGTAAGCACCAAGAGTGCGCAATAAACGGACCAGCGTATTTAAAATTGATATTAATTTTTGGGACTTTACCAGAACAACTGTAGAATCCAGTGTTGCTATCCAGAAGAAATTTTTCCACTTCGAGATAAAAAAAAATATTTACAGGACTCGCAAGCAAATGTGATGAAAGACACGAACGTGAAAATTATGTTCACCGAGAAACCAACAATCAACATTGAAGAAACAAAAACAACGCCATCTCCTGACTATTGCGTCACAACTACTCATCTGTCTATGTCGTCAAATTATGTTGTCACTGTGGAACTCATCGTTGGACGAGTTGGAACGACAATGAAATCCATTGCTAAAGTTTTCTTCAAGTCCAGAGAATCCACGACAAAACTTACGTTTGTTGACTTGAGATAAGAACATTCAAAAGCAAAGTCGACATACCTGTTATCCTATTACTCGAAGTTTAATCGTCACAATACTTCAAATCTAGACTGCTCTCGCTTCCACCGACGAAATAAATAAATAAATTCATTGTCTTTAGATTTTTTATATTATACTTTCAGTAAACCACTAAATCAGCAATGAATTTAAAGGTGATAATGCTTTATTCACAAAGAATCAAAGTAAAACATCTAAAGATTGAAAAGACAATAATATAATGCAAATATAAAAAATGAATGAGAACATACAATAGTTTGTCAAAATGATGCTCAAATCAAAAAAATTATGCATATGCATATGTGCACCGTTTTCAGAGTAAAAATTCAGATATAATGTTTCAGATAACACCCAAAACCCCAAAAAATATATCATTGAACGGTGGTTTTACAGATCGATCTCTAAAATTGTGCAATGACGGGGCTTATTTTCCAGTTTTTATCTGATTAACCCGATCAATGTTCGTTTTAGTCAAGTACTTGCTTATATGTTTTCGGGAAAACTACAGAATGCAAAATAATTTTGTTTGTAGCATGGTAGGTTCTTTGTGCATACGGGATTTTTACGCTGCAATAAAGCTTACATTTAGTACGATATTTTATTGTACAACATAGGGACATTTTTCAAACATGTTTTGCAATTAGTATCATTTAGTAATGGAAAATTTTTGGTTTTTTAATTGAGCACTTTTTGAAAATAAAAATCTGTGGAATGTGAGCGTCGAACCAAAAAAATTTCTTATGAGTAATATCAATAAATTTGTCAAACTTTTTTATTATAACTTTGGTCATGTGAAAAGTAGAAGTAGAACAGGTAAGGAAGTTAACAAATATTTCGAATTTTTCAGTTTTAAAAATCTTATTTTTTTGGTGGGTGTCCCAGTTTTATTATATGCCTGATAATAACTAGAAATATGGATAAACATTCATTGATTAGTTAATACTTTGGCGCATTTTCATGAAATTGTGAATTGACACAGTTTTCTGACTAGACTCCTGGATGTGTGCTCGAAAATTGGAAGTTGGTCAGAATACCTTGAAGTAGGGAAAGTGTAAAAATAGAATATTTCAATAGCGTTTAAACTTTACTATCAGCGCAGTTGCTGGGCGAGTCGAGTCGAAATCCGAGTCGTGTTAGGCTACGTTTTGCTGAAGTAAATAATTTTTTTACCTCAGTTGACCAGCGTGCTCTTTGAAATTAAAACAGCATCATTGAATGCGAACATAAATAAGCACTATCGTTTCGGATTGCTCAGAGCCAATACCATTCACCGCACTACAGGAGGACTGTACAATCTTAGGCTCAGGCTATGTAACCTATGCTATAAAGCATAAACTTCTATTTCTATCATTATGAGTATAAATATGCCTTCCTTCACGAACTAATCTTGGAAGCGGTGAAGCTATGAAGCGGTATTTCGTACCTGGTGAAATATATTCAATAAATATTGAAACAATGTCAAAAACATTATGCCAAAACTTTTTGTGTTGTTATGAGACAACTGAGGATACTGATTGATTTGAATTTACAGTTTACGCTTTTTGGGTAAGTATGTATTGTAAGCAATATCCAAATAGCTTCATATCATGCAGGAATCATTGACATTTTACTTACAAATCTATAGCGTAAAATTCCGAGGATCAATATGCCTTACTTCACAAACTAATCATATTTGGAATCATATTTGCTCGGAAACACTGATGCAGAAACCGCTGATTTCATATTGAACTATGTGGAAATAATAAGGATGCAGTGAAACAATAGGTATCTAGAAAAATAAAATATATAACACTGGACTTTGAATGAAATTATTCAAAATATTTCTTTTATTTTAATTAACTTTAAACATGTCTAGAAATGCTATAACAACAAACGGTCATATTTATGGCAGAAAAATACGGCATGAACTAGTGCCAGCAGCACTCTTGATTAAATACATGAGACGAATGCAGAGAAAAAAGCGAACTAGCAGTGTATTTGGAGAAATGAATTTTCATTTACCCGCTATTGGTTTCTCATAAATTGATTCTATAATTCAATTAAATTTTAAGAGAATAGCGTCAAACAGAAGCTAGAACCAGAGGACAATCACGCTATATTGCGATAACTGTTATGCAGAGAGCTACATAATATTAGAAATACCGGCGTTCGGTATTGCCGATGCTAATGCTGCTACTTTAAGAAAAGGGTATAAGATCCGCGTTCACCTAGTTTGCGATGTTAACTTTCAATGATATTGGACTCCATAAACCGATACCTAAGTTTTCCTGAAAATCTATGTGATATGGTAAAGTTGATAGAAAATCATGCTCTTTACCTAATTTAAGATATTTATCATATTAGAACTAATTTTTGTTTGCTCAATACCATATAGCACAATTACGATAAGACAGAAAATTCATTATGTTGTGTTATATTCACCAATTGAAAATACATCAATTCAAATTTCACAAGTTTAAAAGAAAAGAAGTTTTGGAATCACCATCAAAATAACGGCAAATGCAGAAAATATCGACATCCTGCAGCAAAAAGTGATCTCGTGGATCGATCGCTGGCACACAGTAGTGACATATTCTGATTATCGATGACGCCATGAAAGCGAATATTCCTTCCTTCTTTTTTAACAAACCGTCAAAAAACAAAATATGAGGTCTCCGTAATTTATTGATTTAAAAACAACTAATCGCAAAGAGCTACTACAAGATATATCATCAGCAACTGTACTCTGAGCGGAAAAATCAAAAACGGAAATGAACCGATATGGTAAGTGCAGTGGGTGCTATCTGCCCTGAGCGATGGTAAAACTATCTACCACTTCATTTGTCCCGTTTTAATCGCCTTTTACGACAAGCAGGAAATACTTTAGGGCTATTCTAAAGCTGTACCTACAAGGTTTTATGACATTAATTTATCTATGACCATGTAAGAGTGTAAACAGATGAAAAATATATACGCAACCTTTAAAAACCACTGAAAAGCATAAATTTAAAAAATCTTCTTGAAGAATTTGTTGCTTATTACTTTCACAAATCAAAGATTTTTTGTGGTCAATCCATTTAAACGTGCATGCATGGTATGTTCGAACAAAATGTTTTAATGTGAAAAGTGAAAGGGAAATTATCATTCATAATTGAATATTCCTTGACCTTCATGTCATGAAGATAATTTTACATTTCCTAACTACGATTTACTGTTTGGCCAGCACATAACTTTGGCAGCTAAATATAATTATATTTTAGTCTATAAATTTACCAATGACTGCGATTGCTAGATTGTTGTTTTGAATTCAAACCAAGAACAATCAGCTTAGTGATTGATTTTGCGAAACTATATTCAATTCTTTGCTATTTTTGATCTTCTACGTCATACACGAGCAGGATCGATTACAAGTTTTAAGACTTCAATCTATAATTGGTCATTTCTATCACGGTCAAATAATTTCATGTTTATGAAGTAGATAAATAGAAGCAAAATATATTTTGAGGATAATCAGGACCGATATAACACGTGGGAAAATACGCACATGTTGTGAAAGAGCTACTATTCTCAACCCCAGCTATATATCACTCAGTGCACTTATCATGATCATTGAGTCCTTGAATTTTGATGACATATTATACTGTCAATAAAACGAGAATATAGACTGGTAGATTCAAAATTTACGGAGTGAATATGTTCTTCTCAATAATCTGTATACGTCATGTTTGCATAAAAACTACTTACTTTACAAATTGTGTATACTGTTAAATTATTTTTACGCTTAAGGCTAATAGAGAAAATAAAAAAAATCGATAGGCACGGAGCTTTTCTTACTCACATTGGGATAAACAAACGTAAAAAACAGAATTTACATCCCATTGACGTAGGGCTGGGCGATTCATCTCAATTCGAGGCATAAATTATTTGAATCAGTCGCGAATCGATCAAACCTAATTAGAAATTTCTATTTTCTTACGTATGAGCCACAGATGGCCTTCGCCTTGACTGTTCAATATTTCTGTGTTTCACGCGTACATAAAATTCAAATTTCAATGATTAGGCAGAAACAAAACGTACAACATGGAGTGGAATTTTCAAATTTCAGCGAAAATAGTTCTATAATTCAATGAAAATTCAGCAAATAATAACGGTAACAACGGGGACATTCGATATTTAGACGGAAATAGCGCGTTGATAAAATATCTGAATCGAATTTGAATTCCAAATGATTCGGTATTGACCAGCTCTAATCACATTTTCGATTTCACGACAGATGTCGAATATTCATAGTCTTAACTATCGCTTCCATAAACTTTGATGTAAAACGCCAAACTAATAACTAATTTTTATTTTCAACATTCCAAAGATCAATTAATACGTGATCATTTATTCTTATGCTTATATGTTGAGGCATGTATATTTAAAAAAAATCTGAATACAAGTTAGTGTATTTTAAGTAATCAAAAAAAAATTTGGAATCGGCTTTCCAAGGTATTGATGAGAGAAATTTAGCATTCGATTTGAGATTATTAATATTTCATCAATGCTAATCCAATGTTTTTTCCACTTTTTTCTCGTTAGGATTTAATTCCGTATAAATGAAATTGAATTTTAAGCATCGTTGTTGTTTTCCGGTATCAGCAGCCTCGATATTAGATATTTTGCTAGACGTGTTTGAAAATTATCCATGTAACATATGTAGGTCTATATTTTAATATATATGTAAGTGTATGTATATATATGTAAATGGATCAATGATTGATCGAACCAAACGCGACAAATTTTTTCGTGATTCATGTTTAAAAAATTAATTTAGAGTGTGAGTTTGTACTTGGGAGTAATATTATAATATCTTCAATGCACGGCTCTATTTCACTGAGCGCAATGCGCATATCGGCACCCGGATCGAAGCGATTGCGAGCAGAAAAAGAAAAGTCATTGCTTCGTTACCAAATATTGACTTCTCCTTTTTAACCGAAGTTCAGAACTCTCCAAGTGACGCTGTAGATTAAAGTTCTCGATCGAACTAGTCGTGATGCAGGTCGATAAGCTCTTCCTGCAGTCCCGCAACATCCTCTGATAAGTTGTCAACCTTTGCCAGAAACGGATTTCTGACCCACAGCTGAAATGCAAGAATTCTATCTGGGATGTAGCGATCGAACTCCGTGATAATGTTTTTCAAATGCTCCATTAGGACGGGCTTGATGACATCAAATCTGCTAATGGCAATCTAATTCCATTCCTTCAGATTCATGGAAGAAAACGCTACTGCTCGTCCACGCTTCAGTTTTTTCTTCCAGAGTTGTAGCTTTTCTTTGAAGGCAGAAAGCTACTCGGATAGAGTGATAATATTTTGATTTCTGCTTCGCATTGATGTGTTAAGATCGTTTACTTCAGTGAAGATGTCGTTTAAGTAACATACTTTGAGCATATACTCCATATCTTGGAATCGAATGGCATGACGATGTTTTTCATTGAGAAAGATCTTCAGCTCTGTTCGTAGATCTACTAGACGGCGCAAGACCATACCGCGAGGAAATCATCTCACATTGGAGTAGAATAGCATATTTTGAAATTAAGACCAGATGTCGACACACATTTGCTCGAACAGACGGGAGTTAACACCACTGGATTTGATTGATTGGAAGCTGACTGCACCAACAACCTCCTGCATCACTGCCGAAAGATCAGGACACAAATGTTGTGCAGCAAGGTTTTCACGGTGCAGAAGATAGTGGGCGACATTCGAATTGACTTGCTTGACACGTGCAGTAAACCCCCGTCGAGCACCAAGCATCGCGGGAGGGCCGTCAGTGCATAAGCTGATACAGTTTTCCCAGTTAATGACTTCTTTTTGTTGGAAGTTGTCCACAACGTTGAAGATGTCGGGGCCAGTTGCCTTTGTTGTCAGTGGTGTGCAAAACAGAAATTCTTCTTCGAGGTTCATGTCACCCTCGTACCTCACGTAAACCATTAGCTGCGAGTTGTCCTCCAATCGTGCGCGGTTTCATCTCTCTCCTTATGCGTAGCGCGACTACGTACAATGCCAGCGTGGCTGGCTTGGAGGCTTAAAGCGTTCGATTCGTTCCTGAGCAAAATCAGCTTCGTTTCAGTACCGCTTCTCAGTGCTGAAAATAAATACTATTCTTTTTCACGTGTTGCGGGTGCTTCGTTTCCAAATATCTCTTTAATTAGTTTTTCTTAAGAAATTCGTTCGACAACACTGCATAACACAGCACACATTGTGGCTACGTTGCACCATGATCATTGATAGAAGTGAATCCCAAATCAAAAAATTCTTGCTTGAACGAATACTTACTCATCCTTAAACGCTAATTTTTAACAATAATACCTGCAATGTAATGTGTCACTTTGCAGTAAATTAGCACAGTTGCTGATAAACTTGAAGTTTAAGTGCTTAGAAAGTGAAAATGTTTCGAACTACTACTACTACTGCTATAGTCAAAGTTTCACACTATCAAGCCTTACAATCAACCCTGATACTCCACTGACCTATTTACTGAACTATTCACCTCCAAAATACTTCGGTAATCAGCAAATCTTAAACTAGTTTTAGCAGCCGTAAGTTGGCTAGTTACGGTTAGTAGCCTACTGTAGCTGCGCTGCCATTAAACTTTCGGAAAACCATTTGTGATGCAATAGTCCGGTTTTAAGCAGATAAATCCAAATGAAATGCGTATAATGCAATAATTCAGTCATGATTGAATTAAAAGAATTTGAAAAATGAAAAAAGATTCGTTTTGACAGATTTGAATTACCTTTTTGCGATCCATTTTTCGACCCCGCTCACCCATGTTTGGGTCGCGACCCATACCTTGGGAACCACTGGTTTAAAGGGATTGTATTCGTTAATCTTTCCGTGGCGGTCCTACTAGCATTTATGGTGAATATCATTATTCAATATATCTATTTATAATTATATCAGTAAAATATTTTCTATTTGAATAATTAGCCAAAAAATTGGAAGCCTTGTCTGATAATTTTCCAAATAAGCAAGCCATAGGTAGCAGTCTCAAAATTCCAATAACTGTTTTTATAATCGCCCGCATTGTTGTCCATTCCAGGTGCACGAGTCACGAGTTTATCTATTATTTTACTAGTTTCTCGAACATGTTAATTAGAAACTTGGATATTTTATAGTGATATAAATAGCAAGATACATACCGGTGAGTCATATATTCATTGGACATTATTCTTTGAAGCATACCTTATCATAGGTATTTGCTTCAAATATAGATGAAATTACTTAATGACTTAATGAAGTATAACGGTTTTGAATGCGAAACTAGGTTATACTGTTGTATTTTCCAAATTTGGTGTAGATGTAATTACTCATTTTGTAATATCAAAATAAATTTGACCAATGTATTAAAAAAGATACATACTGTTACTTTCTTTCGCATTTTTTGAGTTCAAATCATGGCTGGATGCTACGTTCTAATAATACAACATCGGCGAAAAATCAGATTTCGTATCGAAACTCCCAGTGACTTCAAAAAGACCAAAGGTGACAAGGACACAGACTGAGTTATGGTTATGTGCGCTGTATTTTCCAAATTTGGTGTAGATGTAATTACTCATTTTGAAATATCAAAATAAATTTGACCAATGTATTAAAAAAGATACATACTGTTACTTTCTTTTGCATTTTTTGAGTTCAAATCATGGCTGGATGCTACGTTCTAATAATACAACATCGGCGAAAAATCAGATTTCGTAGCGAAACTCCCAGTGACTTCAAAAAGACCAAAGGTGACAAGGACACAGACTGAGTTATGGTTATGTGCGCAACTCTTGTAATCGTGTTTGCGGAAAGTTGGCTTCCATATCATTCCGTTCATATAGCCAAGTCTCTAATTTAAATTTATATTATGAGTTAACGAAAGACTAACAAAAGTTAACGAAAGAACATTTCCTGTGAATGAATTGAGTGGCGGGGTATTTTTCTCAATTAAAATTTGTCAGAATCAAACCCAAATTAGTAAACGGTTCTTGGCATACCGAAAACCAGGGGCGTGAATTTAATACCAACGACTGTGCAATTATCTGAAAGCATTATAAGCAGAATGAACTGCTGATTATTGTACCGAAAGCGATACGTTGTGTCCGCGTTGTGTAAAATATTTACTATCTGCTTTTTTCCTATTAATCGTAACTATAATCTTTACATGGGATCATCGAATATGGTAATTCTGAACTCAGCAGGTAATTCATACATTTATTTTATTGGGAGAAGATTTAGGAATCAACTGAAGTAAGTGGTTTTCGTTTTTTAATTTTCAATATTTTAAGGAATGATCGTTTTACGAAAAACATATACACACGGCTGAACGAATGCAAACTTTTATAAATTTCTTGTGTTTTAAACCTTTTGAAAGGCCATTCTCTTATTTTTTCATTGTGAGCAGTGGGGGCATTGGAAGTAGGGCTAGACAATTTGATTCGGTGATTTAACTCGATTCGAAGCACAATTCATTCAAAGCAGTTGTGAGTTTTTCATAGCAACAAAACTTACTAAATTACAATCGATTTTGGTCCAATTTGACCAAAAACGATTATTATTTTTTATTAATATATGAAAATTGTTGCTCTTCAACGTTGAATCTGAATTTAAAATACACTATAAAATATACTTAATTTTCGCAGCATAGAACAGTTCCAACAGTATCAATGGGATTTGCTGTTTACATTGAATTAGTGATTCTATCCGAGTTGAAAAATATATTCAAATCATATTCGAATTCTCAATGTTTCGATTTTACCCAGCCCTAAATGTAAGATGATGATCGCCATTAGAAAAAAAAATTTTCCATCTTTTCACATTTACGAAAAAGGAACCGTGCATTTACAATGTCTCACAAAAATAGCACTAAATGAATAATAAATTCTGCAAAGTTAAGATCCTTATGCCTCTTTATACCGCTTCGGTCTCCTCTGAATGCTTTCCACTTAAAGTGTTGTTTCTGGAGCTATATGTTTTGATAACTTATTTTTATGCAAATAACGCTAGGCAATTAGTTTTCTTTTAGGCACATTTTGGCACTCTGAGTGGATGGAACTAAAAATAGAAAGGAAAATGGGCTTTGATGATGGCCATTAGGTTTTTTTTAAAATCATTCCCTGATTTACATGCGTATAAAAGAAAAGAGACCTTTCTCTCTAGTGATGTCAGTTTTCGGCAAAGCAGAAAAAACCTGAATCAGAAATTAATAATAACGCACTCAAGCGCAAAAATGACAGGAAGGAAATGGATGATAGGGTGGAAAAAAACATCTGATATTCAATAAAAAAGAGCACCTTCAGCAATGCAAAAACCGTATTGAACTTTTCCAACTGAGAGAAAAATAATTATTGATGTATATTTCAAAACTTCGAAAAATGTGAATGGAAATTTTTACCCAACGTTAACACATTTCTTTAGCCATATACTAAGATCTACAAATAAAAATTAAATTTCAACAACAGCTTCGGCTGCGTCCCTTCTACGTCCTGTCGGAATGATGCTATTTCAAAATTAACTTCTGCTTTTATTTGAAATATTGTATCGAATACGTACCAATTATAGAAATTTAGCTGAAAAGTTAAATATAAGTTTATTCGTACCTGTACATTGAATAATAAGTTAATCTTTCATGCTGAGGTCACTCATTACAACACTATATCTGAAATGAGTTAGTAAAGAATGAGGGCACGACGAAAATATATGAATAAATTTATCAATGTTTACTACTAGCGGCAAGTCTTACCATAAAAGTGCAGAGGAAACCAACTAATCTTCCTATATGTCGAATAACTGCTACAAAACTCTAGCACCATCTAATTGAAAATTATCACAAAAAGAAATAAAATGTTAAAGTATGGTACAATTAGCATTGTCTGCCCTGGACAGCAGTTATAAAAAATGCCTTATCTTTGTTAACTTTTTATCGCCTATAATAAAAACTGTTAGGGTAATTTGAAAGCCCGCTCCTGCAGATTTTATGAAATCAGATTAAGGCCGAATTTGGCAAAACTGAAATTATTTCTATGTTTGCAATTTATTTTTATTGAAATATGAAACTGTTTTAATGTTGTATATATATATATTATTTTGCTAAGCCGTACATTTCGAAGTACATGCCTTTGATCAAGGGCGTTTTCTGCTCTTGTTCCAACGAACAGAGAGAAGTTAAATTTTCGAATGTATGGCCTTTCCACTGTTTTCCTGGTCGTGTTGATTTGCATTTCATGTAGCTAATTGCACAAAATTGGGAGAATAATAAAACCTTAAACGATTATCTTGCATTGTAACGATTACATTGGCAAATCAAATAAATAGCATCAATAGTAAGCAATAATGAAATTAATCAGATCATTTAAAACATAACTGATGAAAACAAAAGACCCATTGCCGTTTTAAAAAACATGATTATCAATTAAAATTAACTATATTTCAAGCCGGTTATATCACTCAATTTAAACGCGGTAAAATACAAAGCGGTAAAATAAAATTATGTGAATTGAGATATATATTTGGAAATGGTAATATAGTTGGGAAAGATATTCAAGATTTTTGATAAAAATAGAAACGAAATTGCTCTAAAATAGCTTATCTTTATATCACTCTGTATTCTCGTTTGAACTTTGCAAAGAAACATTTTCGTGTCCGTGTAAATGTAATCTTTCATAAATATGTGATGGATCTTAAATGAAGTTCAAGAAATTATAAAAAAACAATAATTATTCTAATTGGATCTTGTAACATGATTGTCTTTTCAACAACATACTCATTGTAAGATGGGTACATCATTAGATTGGTAGATTGCATAAAATAATTTTGACTCTTAGTACTGAACATGTCATGCATTCGACGATTACATTGATATTATTGCCGGGATGATTTCAGACAATGTGCTGTAATATTAATATCGACTTTCAGGAACTTTTAGTATGCATTTTTTTACTCTTTACTTGCCTCTAACCTTGGCTGGATGAAAAATTTTTAATTAAACATGTCGCTCTGTCTAATAAGAGAGCATTTATGAAAGTTAAATAATGAATGTTCCATATCAGCCATTTTTCTAATCAGTAATCAGTACTCAACTTTGTTCTTTTAATCTAAATTTTTCTTAGATCCTTTTTAGAATGAAACAATGATTTCTAGCTCTATTGAACAAGACTGCTTAATATTTTAATATGATTTATAATACCTTCAGTATAGCTTTCTTGTTGGTCAGTGCTTGTTTGCTGTTGTTCCGCACCTATAACAGTTTGATATTCAGATGTTTCATAAAGTGTTTTATCGTGACTTTGTTCTGAACTCCTTGACGAACTCTGGTCCTGATCTGAGCTTTGACGACGTTTCACATAAAACACGTACCCTGTTATAAAGGCTACGACAGCTATTATTCCAACCACAAAACCAACAATCCAACCATTACCTGAGTAAAACATGTGAACTTTAGTTAAAAGAGAAAAAATTGAAAGTTATTAAAAAATACGAGGACATAATATATTGCTTACAGTTTTGTTTTTAGTTTTTTAGCATTTATAATGATTGGCTTCCCTTAAACGTATTTTTTTTTAAATTCAGTTTAAAATAGCATGATATATTCACATAACAATATCCAACTATGTCCTTGTGGCGTTTATTTTAAGATATTTCTATTTCATTTTCGCGAGTATTAAAACTTTTAGTTAAGCTAGTGCTTCAAAGCCATGTTGAAAGATACCGAGCAGCTGCAAATCAATTTAAAACGACTATCCGGGATTTCAAACACGTATAAAAAAATTATCACCATTTTCAGTTTGTCCGTTTTCAAAATACTGAACAGGACTTTCCTGAAACATTACAACGTTTTCATCATTTGGTGTTGACGTTACCACGTACACACTGAAAAAGGCATAGAGTATATTATGACGAAGGTAATATAATTTGGGCAAAGTTCAAAAGAATGATATGCGATAAATTAAAAATGTTAAAAACCTCTAATGTGATGTCAATTTTATTAAACTTAAATACCTATAACTTTTGCCAATACTAAAAGGCCAATTTCGTGCTTCGTATTGGTTATTGACATCTCTAATGTTTGCTTCCGTGATGTCACAACCAGTATAACTGTCATCTCCAAGTGTTAGGGTAAATGATCTTTCAGAAAACTCTGACCTGAAAAGTATGGAATCAATGTGACATCTGAGAAATTGAACACTAAAATATTTATTTTTTGTTGTAATTCAATTTTTTAGTTTGATATTTTCTTCGATATTTACTTGGGGATTACATATGACAAATACTCTTTGTCTTCAGGCTTTTCAGCCTCGAGTGCTGCTGATGAAAATTTTCTTAGTTCAACAATATTGAAAACGCTGACATCATCTTCAATTCGTGCAGCTTTGACAATGATGAAGATACAACTGAAAATAACATATTCTTGACACGTGAGCAGATTTAGCGAAGAGCTGCAAAACTCTCATTATTCTTGTGCTAAATTATAGTAATACTTCTGCAATTTAATTTTTTTTTAAAAAAATATGCATACAGCAATTGTGCTCCAATTAATTTTTTTCGGGATATATGAAAGGATTTCAAAGAAAATCTTCACGAAGCAATTAAATGGAATTATTTTCTTTACCACTCACCTAATTGGTCCATTGCTTTCATCCGGAAAAGATATCTCTATATCCTGTGTTGTCCCTGGTTCTTGCGAAACCAATCTAGGTGCATCGATGAATACTGGAGCTAAATTGTTGAGATTAAACATATGATAAGCAAAATTCGGTTTTTGGAAATGAAATAAACCAAAACTCCAGATGATCGTCTAAATAAGGAACGAATGACTTACGCTGACTGTCCGCCTCACAATGGCCAGAAGTAGTGGAAGTTGGGCCGACCCCAGCGCATGAGATTGCAGAAACTTCCACAGTATATTTGCGATTTGGCTTTGGATTAATGATGTAGTTTAAGTTTGGCGGGAAAACTTTATCAATCACAGTAATAATTATAGTCACGTCTGTGTTTGATGGCTTGTGAACAAAAAACTCTTCGTATTGTATCTTAATAGAGAATGATTTTAAAACGTTAAGTGTATTAGAAAAAAATATGTCTTTGTTGAAGTAAATTGTTGCATTGCATTGATAACAATTAGATGGTCACAATGTCAAAATATGCTCTGCTTTATCCAGAATCAACTCAAATAGCAGCACAGCTAAAACCTATTCATCGTCAGTTTTCCTGTTATAACTATTATTCATATTATTTATATCACATCCCAATATCCTATACCATTTCCCAATTATCAACACAACTAACTATGAATGATTCAACGTCATCTGTATCAATAGAGTTTGGCCAAGCCCATGTTACTTCACAATAATTAGCTTCAACATTGTGTGTCATAATTGCTTCACTAATCTCTCCAGGTAAACCAATTCCTGTAATTGCAGTTGTGTGGTCACTTAGTTCTGGAATACATTCAGATGGACAAGCGATGATCTAATAAAACAAGAACTTTGTGAGACTGAGATTATGATTTAAAACAATAAAGAGTAACGGTATTTATTATTTTAGTCTGACCTATATTATCTTATGCATTTTTGTACTCTCTGAATCAAATCAAAATTAGAAATGAATTTATGTAGTAAAGTTTTTCTTGAAACCTCTAATATTGCACGGTCGTGGTGCATTTCAACAAATTAAAAAGAATATATATATGTTAATATGTGAAAAAAAAATACTCATCGTAAACTAAGGTAGTATACTATCGAAAACACTTACTGAAATGTTATACTTCGAATTTGCTTTTAAATTGTTAATAATAAATGTCTGAGTAGTGTTGTTTGAAGGATAAATATCTTTCGATCTCTCCCGCATTCCAGATTTTAATAAAGTAACCTGATACCTGAAACATTATTAAACCTCTGAGTTTCATGCTTGATTTGAACATTTTGTAGATATCTATCTATTAAGCGTATTTATGTTCGAAGAAAACTTGTTATTAAATTGAATTTCATTCCATAAATGCAAGAGCTATGTCCACACGGCCTCTTTTTATGAGCGAATCACTCTAAAAAACGTTCTTCAATGGCGGGCACTAGAGACGTACATGGTTTGTATTATTGAAAAGATATCAGCTTTCCAGTTTGGCCTAGCCTACCAAAGTAATTACATCGTAAGTGAAGTGGTGAGTATGAGTTTTCGTGCCGGGGACTTGCTGGAACTCGAACGCGAGATGTTCAATTTGCAATGTCAACAAGATATTCACAAGGCCATCGCGCCAACATCTCATGAATAGCAATAAATTGTTATTGTTTAAACTTATTAAACGGATGCTTTAAAAAGTAAATACAAATATATGAAGTTATGAAAAAATGCAAGAATGCAATGAAAAGTTACACTTACACATGCTTGATGGCGACGTGAGGTTTCCATGTCACGTTTATCTTTGCGTCCTCACTGCATGTTTCACCAACCGCAATAAGTATTTTCGGCGATACTTGTTCTAAATTATATTGATTTATAAATATATATATTTTTAATGATTTTGAATTCTAATTTTTTAAATTAAGTCTAATTTTGAAAAATACCGGGACTAATTATATACAAACGCTATCATTGTAAATGGGAAACAAACAAAGTGGTAAATCATAGCTTACTCTGAAATTACCGGTTCATAATTGATAAAAAAGATTCTTATTAAAAGCATATTTCAGAAATGTACCTATGTCGCATGTTTGTCCATTGTATCCTGTATCAGTGCAGTCACATACATAATAGGGAAAAGTACCAGGATTGGATATGCAAACTCCATTGTTGTGGCATGGATCCGTCATCCCACTATTCTTCATATCGCAGTATAATGCTGTAGCAAAGTGAAAAAAATTATTACTGGAATAACAAAGTCTATTCTGATCCTGGCAAAATATAACGTGTTGAATTTTTTATGTTCTTTGGTTTTTATTTCCGCGTTTTCATCAGACAACCTAATTTTGTTACCTGAGGCAAGTAAGACAAAATTGTTACTATGTAATGGGCTAGGTAGTACATGTGATGGAATGTAAAGTATTTGCACTTCTTTACTTTTGCTGGTACATGTGATGGTATGTAAAGTTGATATTAGCTCTTCTTTAATTTTGCTAGTGCTAACTAAAGAAGGTGGATGGCACATACGCGAGAATGCATTCACGGGTGATTGCTCAGGTGTATAATTGCCTGCAGGCTAAGTGTTACATGTGATGGTATGGAAAGTTGATATTATCTCATTCTTCTTTACTTTTGTTAGTGCTAACTAAAGAAAGTGGATGACACATATGGAGAATGCATTCACGGCGGATTGCTCTCGTGTATAACTACCTCCGTGCCAGACGGCGCAGATTACACAGCTGAATCTTTTTAAAAAGATGCTAATAAGTTTGAGACATTGCTTAAACTTTAATATTATAAAATAGTTGAACTCTAAAGAATGTATGGAAATAAACATTTGTAAATAAACACAGATGTTGAAAAGTATAGCCTTGTTTTTGGGATTAAAATCTTTGTGTTTGCGTTTACATCAAAATCTATACTAATACGACAAAGCTCTTCTATTGAAATTAATGTAAGCTCATTTTTCAACTGCCTTATGCTCTTAAACAATGCATTTTATTTTTAAACTAATTTCTAGGGTAAAAACTTACGCAATGGAAGTTTATCATAAGATACATTACCAATATCAAGAAACAATGGCTTAAACAATATGAATATAATTCCATGACAACTCTGAATAACTTTCTATTTAAAATTACCTTCACATGTATTTCCATAATATCCATTATCAGCACAGTCACAATTATAGAATGGTGAAGTACCAATAACAGAATTGCAAGTCCCGCCGTTTTTGCAAGGATTAGACATCCCACTATTTGTAAAGTTGCAGTATTGTGCTGGAATTAAGGAATAGATTTCAAACAAGTATTTCACCATATATTTATATAGAAAGAGGTGAAGTGATGAAAATACAATCGTAAAGTGGGAAGCATTTTATTTCTGACACTTACGATGAATTCTTTCATTGACATTCTGAATAATGACGTTTACTCTGATGGAACATCTGCTTATTCATTGAGGTCGCCTATTTATTTCGAGGTCTATGAGTTTGTCGATAAACAACATGTTGGAATAGGCTAGAAATGGTGTAATACCACTTAACCAAGTGAAAATACCTTCACAAGTATCCCCATAATACCCGTTGTAAGAACATGTGCAGTTATAGAATAGTGAATTGCTAGGATCCGAATTGCACGTCCCACCGTTTTTGCATGGATTGGGCATTCCACTTGTTTCGAAGTCACAGTATCCATCTAGACATATTGTAATCTCCAAAAATGAATGAGAATTTAAAAAAGAGGTTAAAAGTTTCCTTATAATATGCGTTTTACGGCATGTTGTTGATAGCAACTTTGAAAATATTCGATAAGAAAAAACTCAGATAAGGTCAGATATCTCAAACATCAAATACAAGATTTTTGGCACTTGACATCCCAAATAACAAAATATCGTATAATTGTTAGGGCTTTTAATACGTATTAAACAATGTTTAAAAATGTTATTTGTCAGCGGAGCCGGGACTAATTATAAATCCTTTCTTTGCGTCTTTGCAGTTTTGGATCCGTTTGCAGTATATGTAACCCAGCAACTAATTTGTAGTCATCGTGGGTTCTTGTCGAGATTTGCTAAATGGGATATTTTCTGTTCCGTTTGTGGTATGTTTGATGTTTTGTTGATCGAAATAATTACATATGGTCATGCGTTTATCGGGTTTAGCTCAATGAATTGAATTCATCCCGATATTTTGCTACAAAGCCCAAAATACTGGGTACACAATCAAAAAAGCAGTGGAATAGTTTTTTAAATTAAAAAGTTGGAATTACCTATTCTCACAAAAAATAATTTTGGCCTAAATTAAAATTGCTGCCAATTGTTCAGATGTTGTTTCTTTTTAAAATGCTTTATACATGAAACCAAAATTGGGAGCAGATCATGGAACAAATATAAATATACAAAGCAAAGAAATACAAGGACATGTCAAGGTTAATAAATTTTAGCCAATTTTGGATAAGTCCATATATCCACATGGTCTTTTCGTAGAAACTATATCAATTGAAGGGGTTAATCACGCATAAATACCTTGACAGGTGTTTCCATAATATCCATTGTTTGCGCAAGAGCAGATATAAAATGGTGAATTGCCAGATCCAGGATTAGAAATACAAGTCCCACCGTTTTTACATGGATTAACCATTCCACTGTTCGGGAAGTCACAATATTGATCTGAATATATAACAGCATATGCAGGGATTGTTAATTTAGGAAAAAAAAATGACTTGTTTATCTTTAAGCTATTTAGGATCTCGGTGTATAAAAGATGAAATTAACAAAATAGATAGTGAAATATTTCCCTATTTCCCGAATCTAACCCCCTTCTGGGTTGGTTCCACTACATCTGCTTGCGTCAATGTATATAGAATATAAATAAGTGGGTTAACTAGTTATTTTAATATATACTCATTTAGTCATTGCCCTAGTAGTTGAATTTTATACAATTTATGCAGGATAATTGACATCAGGGGCAATTATTCGGTTATTTTCGAACACTTTTGCTATAGAGAATTTTTAATTAAAATATAATTAAATCAGTAAAAATACCGTTACACGTATCCCCATAATATCCGTTGTTGGTGCAATTGCAGATGTAGAATGGTGGGGCGTAAGGGCTAGAGATACAAGTCCCATTATTCTGGCAAGGATTGCTCATTCCACTAATATTAAAGTCGCAGTATTCCTCTAAAAAAGACAACATTTATTTAGCATTTGGTTCATATAATTGCTGAATATTGCAATGATTGGATAAACTGCAACGATTATGGCACCACTTATTCAAATATATTTTATCGATTAATTAATTAACAATTCACCCTATTCCGTTTGCCCCAGTTTGAGAGGTTGGTTCGCTAACTTTTTGTACATTTAAGTGTCCACTTATTCAACGGGTTGCAAGAACTATGACTGTATTTTGGAAATAACATTTTTCCAACTCGAATGGATTCCAAAATAACGCTAATAATCGATATCGTACATCAAAATGTAGGGCAAATTGAGAACTACGGAAGAACATGCATCTTTTCGATGAAAGGGAGACCCCACGAATTTGACTACGAATCCAACTACTCGCGACAACGCTTGACTGTGAGCCGTGTTCGATGTGATTTGATTGTTTACAATTCATAATGGCACAACAATGGAATTTTGCGGATTACTTCATTAATATCAACAAAATAAAATTAAAAGATTGACATTTCAGACATTTTTAACATTTCTTACTAGAAATACCAGTTGGAAGTATTACGAAAGAGGAAAAAAAATCAGAAAATTTTTTATAAATTTTTTATAACATAAAGGATTAATATTATTGATATTGAACGGTGTCCACATGAGACGGCCATTAAGCCGACACGTCAATTATGCACAGTATACGTAAAGGTTCTACGTATTGTGCTGGTGTCATATAAATAACAAATTTAACAACATATAATTATATATTAAAGATTTAATATGCAAAATTTAATCATTAGGTCAAGATAAAATAAAATCAAATTTATTAAGAAAAAAGATCCTTGATACCAACCAGGCAAAATAGGTCGTTACTTGCAGAATACATAGAAATGTTATCAACGTCCAAATTATTCAATGTTCAAATAACAGTTCGGATAAACCGACAACATACCCTCTGTTGTACAAACTCACAAATGCTATATAAAACAGTTTACGGAAAAATACCTTCACAAGTATCTCCATAATATCCGTTGTCATCACAGGTGCAGGTGTAGAAGGGTGAGTTGCCTGATCCAGGATTAGACTTGCATGTTCCACTGTGTTTGCACGGATTACTCATTCCACTGTTTGTAAAGTCGCAGCATGAAGCTGAATTTTCAATTTTCTCGTGGTGATTAATAAATATAAATAGGATTGTAAATATCTGAAGTTGGCGTGACGATATGACAACCAATATTTGACGATATTTTGTATTACAAAAATCCTACTGTTCCAATGAATTTATTTTATTATTTTATTTTTTGTTGGACTGAACATGTTTCGTTTCATTATATATCATTTTAATTTATGTCATATATATCGAATAATATAAGCTAAAATATCTATAAACAATCTTTAAAGCTGTTCATTACGTCGCTACGTATTGATCTTTGCATCTTTGCACATATTCTTGGAACTTGCATCAATTTTTTATAATGAGAACACTATCCTCATTCAGGTTTTCGCATTTTGATTACCATGTCGTAACATCGTCTCATTTCAGTCGTCGTTTCGTCGTCAAATTGCCACGTTGTCTCGTCGTCACACCGTTACTTGTCGCATCGCTCTACCAACCATAACAAAAATTTTTTCAATTTATTATGTTTGCAAACGAGTCATTTTGTTTCCATCAGCAATCGTGAAATACAATCCAAAAAATAACCTTTCTGGGGAAAGTTCAAATAAATCTGAATAAATGTGACATATTTCATTGCTTATGAATGTCTATGAATATGTTTCAATGATGGACCTACGTCTTGTTAAATTTGAAGAAAAGTTTTTATTCCTATTTAGAATACATAAAAGATACCCTCACAAGCATCTCCGAAATACCCATTATTAGCACAAGTGCAGTAGTAAAATGGGGTAGTACCGGGATTTGAGTTGCAAATTCCACCATTTTGCATGGATTCAGCATTCCACTGATATGGAAATTACAATACCCATCTGAAGACAAAAAATATCCTAGATTTTTTATTCACTTTGTAGTGTAAGACAAGCTTATATTAAATGAAGCGGCAGAAGATTGCCCAGGACAGATGCCACTAACTCCTACTTGCGTATTTTGAAAAACGGGAGTTCATATGGTGTCATGATTAAATTAGGTCTCAGTATGTACTTACATAGAAATTATTGATGCTCTATACATGTTCAATATTTATGTCGATATCGACTTCACAGTTATAAACATTCTGACGTCTCCAGGATGATTCATCTTTGAGTGCAATCACTGGTACAATTTTGTTTGATGTTGCTAATCCTGTGTTCATGTCAACATATATTTCTGAAAAAAAAAATTATTTATATATGTAGATATACGAATTTAAATACCTTCACACGTATCTCCATAATATCCGTTATTAGGGCAAGTGCATGTGTAGAATGGTGAATTACGATGATCAGAATTACAAGTTCCACCATTCTTGCATGGATTGACCATTCCACTGATACCAAATTCACAATACGGAGCTGAATTCGTAAAGAATATAAATAAAATAAAAACTAAAATGAGAAGATATTATAAAAACGATTATCGATAACTATAAATGTATTTTCCTCTGTACATATTGTTTAGTTAGGTATGAAGTAGCTATTTGAAAAGGCAATAATTTTCTACCGAAAAATATATCCCATATACTAAACCAATGTATTCAAATTTATTTGAAAATTTAATTAAATACCAATTTTTATAAAAAAAAATAAAAATAAAAACCCTCTTTTTTAAAAAAATGTATCAACCAAACAATGGTATATGAAGTTCTATGATTTCTTTTAGCAACATTTTTACTGTATTCAAATCTTGGTGAAGAATACATTATAACAACCAACTTATTATCAACTTCAAAATTGGTAAAAGCAGATTACAATGGTGGGAAATAGAAGTTATGTAACAGCGGCGCAATATTTGCTATCTACAAAGGAATGAATCTTAAGCCAACTTTTCGATGCGTTAATTTGAAGAAGTTTCGATGGTATAATGAGGTTCAATGTTTCCAGGCGTTTCTTGTTAGTTATAACAATAAATAACCTGTCCATGAATTTCTTCGCGTGGCTGTTAATTAACATTTTAATTGTTAGGAAAACACCAAGTTGATGAAATGAATTCAAAGTTAGTATTGTATTTGTGTTCAACTAAAATTGCTTGATCGAAATTCACACTGCAAGGCGACGGGGAGCAGAACTTAAAAGAAATCAACAAGCGTTCACTATATCGCAAAGAACTACTATAATAGTACCATCAATTGCACTCTAACCAGAATATATCCTAAACTGTACCGTTATGGTAAAGTGCTGTGAATAACTAGTATTTTTCTGTTGCTGGGACAGTTTGTGTGTGAGACCTCACGAATCGTATCCATATTAGCATGGAATTCCTAAAATTATAGTAACAAATCAGTAGCATGATTTTTCAGCTTTATATCCAATCATCTTTCATTTTAACGATGACTCTTCTTGTTATTGGTTATTAAATGTAGTTAATTGTATTCTGGTGTTAAAATCAGTAAATTATTTGGATAAATGAATTAAGGTGATGGCAATACCGGCCTGGCAGATGTATCCAATTGGGGTTCCACAAACGGTATCAAACCAATTGTTATTATTTGATTTAACACAATTTTGTCCATTGTTTTTATCACCCTCGCGTTTGGCCCTGCAAATGAAATTGGTATTATAATGGATGTTTAGAAAATATCTCAGATCTTAAAAGTTTGCTTATTTTCAGTTGTTACTCAACGGTGAACATTATATTGTGAAACTTGTCTTGCAAAGCGCCGAACACTTCAATGCACAATTTAATAAGGACTAAGTCTAAATTATTATGTGTAGAATATTACACAGCAAAACATTGATTTTTTGTGTAAAAAATTCTAATAATAGAAAAATGAGGAAAATTGACGTCATTCACACCATAAATACGAATCTATCTATATAAATATCCCGATAGTTAAGCGCTCCTTGATTATTACGAAGTGAAGAGATCAGATAGTTGGATATCAACATTGGAGAAGATGACTGTTTATTCAGTGCCTCATGATGTGTGAATGCAATATTTAAGTGAAAATATTTTGACATTTTTACTCCCAAATTTAACCTGTTATTACTTAACACTCGTTCAGAAAGATGCTATAAATATATATATTCTTTGTCATACTCTATTATGTTTTGCTCACTATAAAGTACAATACAAAATGGATCGATTAGTCTCGATGGACTTCGTTACAATTTCTCAAAAGAAAACATCAATGTTTACCTTACATTCTAAGCACTCGTTTTGACTTAAAACGCAAAATATTATACAAAAGAAACAAACCAGGCTGTGTAAGTAGTTTTCATTCCATCTGTCCATCGGTATTTGCCAGCATAATACTTCAATCCAATGTAACGATCGCCGGTATTCCTGTTACGATATCAAAGCATTATTGTTAAATATTTAGTCCAGCAAAACTTTTTTATTTGACGATAAATCGTTTTTTATTCTATTCAATATCGTTCAATGTTAATGGATGTTACCTCAAATGATGCCTGTGTAATTCGAGTGGTACGTCTACACAAACGTGTGGGCAAGTGCTGCATGATAACAGAATAAAGCAAGTGGTGCAGTCATTAAAGGGTGGTGCACACGAAGAAAATGACTGAAGTGATGCACGGGAAGGAGGTCAAACAAATGAAACGAGTGCTCCAAGAAGTGAACTTCAAAACGATTCTAGGTTCGATGTCGGAAGTGCACTCAACCACGCGTGATAAACGGCGTGCACATATATTCGCGGTCGATGCACGTTATGCAGAGGAAAGACTAAATATTAGCATATTATTGGAACTATTATTCAATATTGTAGCGCATATAAATATTAACTCACTAATTTAAAAGCGATTACTATGGTTATACTTATTTATTTCTTTATTGCAAAATTTTCCCAAAAGCGAGAAATTATCCATAAAAATTCACAACAACGATGAAGAAAGTCCTTCAACTCACGTATTATTTCTTTACTCTTGCAATTGATAGGAGACAAATTACCCTAATGTCTATATACTATTATGGCGGAACAAAGAAAAGAGAATACCCGATCAAGCCTTTTACAACATTGTTGAACGATGATGATTTTGCATCAACAAGATGTCCGTTCCTCAATGAACATCTACTTCTGGCTGCTGCATTACTCAGTGGTTGATCAAATCGTTCGAGAACATAATTGTCATAATAACTGATTTCTTCCGGATCTTAAAACAAAACAATTATTTCATTTTGAACAGTAACGAGATTTGTGAGAACTTTTTCAAAACCGCTATTGCGCTGGCACGGTGAAAACGACTAAAATAGAAATGATAATTTGTGGATAGATGCTTTTACCCTATCGCGGGTCATTGGGTACAGTCATTAATGAGCTTTTTCCATTAGGGTGCATTTGCTAGTTTTATATTTTACCTAGTTCATTGCCACATTAGTGGACGTCAATTATTCCTAATAATATTAAAATTAGGTGTGGTATTTTCTCATAAATAAAAAAAAAAATAATATATAATTCTAGGCTAGTAGTGAAATGCGTAACTTACATGCTTGGCAGATAAATTGGTATTCACCACTGCAAGATACAGCAACCCATATTCCACTATTGATACACGCACAATTGTGATCTGGTTTCCTTTCCGAATTCCTTTAATATGACTTTTAATATTAATATAATTTTGACATTTTGACAAGAGACAAATAACAAACGGGAAATATTTACTAACGGTTTTAAAATTGCAATCGGATTTGAATAGAGTACATATATTTTTGAAAGTTGCCGATAATTAAAGTCTTCGCCCCGAAACATAAATTTTGTTCTATGACACCATGTCGTGATATACTCCATCAGGTCAAAATCGAAAAATTGTAAAATATATTGCCCATCTCTACACTTGCAAAACAAATCATAATTTTATCAGAAGTTGATTCTGTATACCACGATCACAGACGAGCATGCTGGGCAAACGATTATTTCGCCCTCTATTACGTCTTTGCAAAGTAAATAATAGTTTAACACGGTACCATTTCATAAGCCTTAATTTTCAACCATGGTAATGTGGCTTGATGGGCACAAAATTTTTAAAATTTCGGAAAGCGCGCATTTCTTTATTTTGTCCAGATTCTTCTAAATTTATCATTCAGGAAATATGATAATCTTTAATTTATAATTTCTTGCTTGTGTGCACACAATGGTACCTTCATTCGTCACCACTAAGTTACCGGTTCATTGGCAATATTTGTCGTTTTTACCGATCTAGCCTTATCATAAGTTTAAGAATTACAAATAAAAATGTAACTGAGGCATGTACAAAATCTCTTAAATACCAGTTACTGTAGATAATCTCGGTGTCATCTCTGTATTGCCATTCAGCATCCGCCTCCGAATATCTTATTCCCAACAAATAATATTGGGATGCGCTATACCTGGAGAAATAATTGTTGTATCGTGTATATAATACAGATGTTCAAAAAATTTTATTAAGAAATTAGCACTTCTTGAAAAAACGATTCTTTAATAAATCATTTATCTGAAACAATGAGACTGCGCATGTAAAGGAGTGAGATTAATAAGATAAGAGATGCTATCGACAAAATATTTTACAGAAAAATTCATATAGAATCGGCCAACTATAATGAGTATCAATAGAGAACCAGCGAAGCATCCACACAAGGATGAGATTCAATGAAATACTGCAGAAACATGTCGAACCGATTTTGTTGTCTAACCGTTCCTCGATCGTTACCAATATGCTGTGGCCCCAATCTATGGATTTGAATTTGGCTTGTACTCAACCAACTTACTTTTACATTACTCACCCAATCCAATCTAATACTTTATCGTCCAATGTTTTATCTTTTATCTCAATCAACCAAGCTCCTCTCATCGAACATATATTAGAAGCAGCTGTGTATCCATCAACTTCGAAATCAAATCTTTCTAGAAGATTCCCGTTATAAATTATTGTAGATGAAGCTGGTTGAACTAAATATAAACAAGAAAAGAGATTATTTGCTAATTTTTAACATACAGAACACACACAAATTATTTTGAGTGATAACTATTATATAAAAACACAGTTAGATACTTTGAACAATATTACACAATGACTGTGTGAATAGATGAAATGCATCAATATAAATGTTACCAAATTTACGAGGAACTGTCAATATCACATGATTTTGCAATAAAATTTTGATTCCATATAACTGATCTTTTTGATTGTATAAAGGAGGCTTTAATTTATCTTATTCGTTTCTAGTTGTTGTCAGGCAGATTTTAAAAATATGATATTAGCTGCAGTTGGCCAGGACAATCTTATGTGATAAAGTGAATATTTATTATGCTCGATATGTCTTTCCTCACGCCCTAATCCTATTACAATGTATCATAGTTAGGGTTGGTCAAGTCCGAATCAATTGAAATTGAGATGAGGTGCGATTTCTCGTAGAATGTCTCGTTTTTACCGATAATATTTGAGATCAAAATATTGAAATCGATTGGTTGAATTTTTGCGACACAAAATTGTCTTCTCTATGCATGTTTTTGTTTTAACTTTTTACACCCAGTAAAAATTGATAAAAAAAATCTTTTGATGAGCATGAGACACTGATGGGTCGCGACGGCATGGCGAGGGCCTCCTGTGGCATGAGATTAATAAAGTAAAAAAATCTGATTGGATATGAACGCGTCAAATAGCTTGTCCCCCTAACAACATCGAATCGTCGAACTAAATTGCCCAGACCCAATCATAATCAAAGTTTAGGAACGTATTTTCAATCGGCAAACAAATATTTGATTTACCAGTCGCAAAAAATCTTATCAGATAATGGAACTGGCAGAAACAGGTATAAAATTAGGTAAATATTATTGTCGGCATAAAGCTACGCAAAACCCACAAGTTCTAATATATCTACGCAAGATACTCGTCGAAATCGTCTTTGTCGTCGTTGAAATAGGTTGAATTACAAATATTACAAGTTTACGTAATTTAATGGCTCATTTGTTAGTTATGCATGTTTTGGGAATCGAACAATTGGTTCCAGGCTGCACATTCAGGATTCAGAAATTTTAGGTCGCTGTTGTCGTTTTACAGAGATGTGTAATTTATATATTTCTGATTCTGTGGGACTACAATAAGGAGTCACAAAAATGCTGTAAATCGTCATACGCGCAAAAGTTGTAATATAGGGCAAATCAAAATGTGCGTTGATCAGTGTTCATCGCAAAGATTGAGAACCCATTTAAAATATGCAATAAAATATTTGCCCTCGCATGTTTTTCAGGGTATGTTGTACTCACGTGATTGACATACATATCTTCGTGCATCGTTGCAATATATACTGAACCATTCATCATATTGAATGCTTGAACACTTCTCTCCAGCAGAACCTTGTAAAGCTTCGTTTCCATTGCTCCAATGTACGGAAGTGGTGTTACAGCCAAAATATCATAAATTCCTTGACATCCTTTGTTAAAACTGGCAATATAAGTTTTATTTATTTTTTACCGAAAAGCTATCTAAGTCAAGATCTGTTATTTTTGAGTTGGTGCATACGTATTGGTGTTTTACATACGTATTGTATAATGCGACTATCCTAAAAAACAATATATAAAAAACACTCTTACCATTGTGAGTAGCTGGGTATGGCGTGATCACTCCATCGCCATTCATTTTCGATGTACTTCAGACCCATGAGATATCTTTCACCCTTCACTCCATCACTTTGTACACGAAAAGAAAAAATGTGGTTATTCTCTATGTTTCTCGAACGTGCGAATTTGAAGTAAAATACTATTACTAACCGAGGTTGGAAGATTCGTCTAAATAAAGCAAATGAAGGTCACTTACATTGCAAAAATTTACTACAAAATGTACTATTAGGCTGCACAAGCGGAGAACATCATACACAGTAACTACTATTGCATTGAGTGGTATAATCAATAATAAAACCATCTATTCCTTCGTTTCCTTTTAGTGATCTTATGAGTTACGAAAAAAATGCTTTAAAGCCCGCTTAAATAAGGTTTGCCACTTTGAATTTCTGCATTCATATTTCCAAATAAAGAAGGATACAGATGCAAATATACTTATTGTGAATTTTAATGCCTGGAGCATACATATATAAGTTAAACAATATATAGTTTTAAAAAAATTTTATATCGATAAAGCATGTGGTACCATTTTCAATTTAGACAAAAAATTGGCTCTGATTCCTAGTATTTTAGGACAGTACAGAAACAATATGTTTGAAGAATTCTTGAAATTTAGCTTATTGCAATCTTTTAAATAAAATTCTGTTAAACATACAAAAGATCAGATGTTGCACTATACAAATCCTCTGTTTTTGGTTCAAATAACCACGCTCCTCTGTCTGTGCATTGCTTCTCAGCTTCCTCTGCGCTAACAACTTCTTCATCAAATCGTTCAAACAAATATCTCCCGTATACTATGAATTTGGCTGAAATAAGAGTTAAACTTCTACAGTTTATAGTTTTTTAAATACATGCAACAGTAGACGCATGTTCACAATAGGTTTTATTTTAGTGGTTCGATTTATAGAAGGCAATATTTTTTGTTTAGGTTTTTTATAAACATAAAAATATTGTTTTTTAATAAGGTTAGAGCTGAATTTTGCATATCATTTGCATAATCATAATATTGATTAGGATTTTGAATAGATATTTAGGATTCGAGTAATATCATTTTTGTTAGACAAAGTTTTATCAATTTTACTATTGATTATTAAAAATCAAGACAATAGGAAATAGTGTTAAATGACATTTTAATTTTATTACACAGAATATTTATGATGCAAAATTGAATAATCTTACCTTGTAGTTCCACGGGTTTTACACTCGAAAGAACACCAACGACAACAAATAAAAGGTTTATTCTCATCCTACAAATGCATATATTACCTACACACCTGATTATATGTATATATGCCAATAAAAGCATACAAAATATACACCAAAAGAATTACGAATATTTTTACATGTGATTGTACCTTTAAGTGTAGTTTTATTTTAAATTGTTTAATTTTACTTGGATTATAAAAAGGTTTTATCTAATGTACAATGTGAACATATATTCAAAAGTATTTTTTAAAGAAATATGACTACATAATTTAGAGAGACTACGGCTGAAGTAACTATTTCGAGTGCAAAATTTGGGAAAACTTCAAAATAAAAACATCATACGTTACTCATTGGTGAACTTGGTGGTCGAATCTTTTCTTAGAATATTGTACGCAATTCAATTACATCATTTAATCAATAATAACGACGAAACAAAAAAAATATTTTTGGCTAATTGCGTTTAATAAATTAATAGAATGCGTTGTTCACCAGAAAAAAGCAGTATATATCACACTTTATAATTAGAAGCTCCTATAGATTATAGTTGAAATGATTCATTATTTTCCATCATGCATAAATCCAGTCGTAAGCTTATTTGGAGTTATCAGAGTCCAAATTATCCTTTATGTGGAACAGGAAGAAAGCTAAAAACACAATCGATGCATATGATGTACGTTTTCTATTTCAAACGCCTCAGTTTAAAGAGGAAAAATTTGGGTTTATTTTAATACAATATCGACCAACTGTCTTAGACTGGAAGGCTTACTTGGCTTAAAATAATGCAGAATAGATGGACATTCCTATATAAGTCCCATAAGCAAAGAAGTTTTTCAGGATCGAAAGCTTGCTGATTACTTCGATCTTATAGTCATTTCAATTCCTTCAGGTAGCGAAATGCCAAATATAACACACAAACATACATACACACACACATCTATGTCACATAAATATATCTGTTAGCGAGGGTAATCAGGGTAAATACTACTCATTGCACTCTACCATAAAAGTAGTTATGCAAGGAATGTTGGGTTGGGTACAAGGCTGACTTTGTATTTTATATAGCACTTTGTTTTATCAGTGGTCGCCATAAGGTTGTTTCGGAGCTTTGTCCAATTTTGCATGGATTGGAATTTATTAAAAAAATATCAAGACAATTGCTAACGCTGAAGTTCCGCAGTGACTATAGGTAAAAATTAATTAGTTCTTGTTTACTTAGACCTCGACTTCCACAAAATACCCATACAAGTTCTGCAACAAGATTTTAAATGTAAAAAGTTGTGTGTCAAATATGTAATAAACAATAAGATATATAACAAACGTTTATTTATTGAAAAAGCAAAAACGAAAGTTCTGATATTCCACGACCTTTTTAACTGACTAATCGCATAAAACGATATTCGAAATCCAAGTTAAATATTGGTGAAATATTTCCATTAATCGATCTGATTTTAAGCTGTCAACTTAACCAGTCTTGATGTATTCCTTACAATTAAAAATATTAATAACGCATTAATAATGTAAACTCCAAAAAACTCCGTATAGGAAGGAGTAGTTCGCCGTGAAACTAAAACTCGAGATTCTAAGTATAAACCTTATCATACAAAATTTATTTACCCCAAAATTATAATGCATGTCAGCAATATCACATTTATAAATGTTGACTCTTCGTTTGTTTGAATTTCCTCTTTAAATCAATATTGGGCAAGAAAATGATACTATAAAAAAAGAGATTCTAAATCTAGACATAAGAAAATTATACATTTGCCCACAAAATCACAATACATATCAACAATATCAACTAACAATTTTACAAATACGATTGGCTCTTGAACTAAAACGCTAACTGATTTAACACTGATATCTTTGATACACACTGAGAGCGATGGATAATAAATATTTACTTTTTATGAGCATAATTGAGATAGGATTAATCTGTTGCATAAAAGTTTGTAAATTTCACTGGTAAATTACAGATATATAAAATGTACAATCGAATTGAACTTGAAACATTATATGATTGTGTTTAAAGTCATCCAGTAAGATATAAATTCATGAGATATTAGTCAAAGTTTGGCATCTCATTCCAGCAGAACTTTGTGAAAAAAATTGATTGATAATGGTATTATTTTTTCCATATTTAACAAATAAATTGCCTATTAAATTTTTGAAATTTCTTAATATTATTTAAAGCTTCAAAATCGTTTGTACTGTACCTAATGCAACTTATAGACTGACACGGCTAGTGATTTTGCCAAAATATTATCTTTCATATTTGGAGGAGTCTACTAAAAGTATTACACCTTTTAACAAATTACGGGGTAACTTGCTGGCACTTGAAGTCAAAATCTTTACCCTGCAATGCCAGCATGCTAACCAATAAAACTTTTTCTTTTATATAATTTGTAAATATTCTCGCAGTAATATACTGATTTGAGGCCCGAGTCGCAGATAAAACACTTGCTGATTTGAATTCTCACCCATGTTTTTCAAGTATGTTCAACAAACCATTTGTCTAGCATACAGATCAACAAAAATCGACGGCTGGCTTAATTGTGATGTGTATCATAAGATCTTTTTTAATTATTTGCCTAATAAATACACAAGAAAACTGCACATTCATTCCAAACTCATAATATTTCGGGCATGAGTTATCCCAGTCACACATAATTGTTGAGCATGTGTGGCCGATTGAACCCGCCATATAGGCGGTGTCAATCTATGGCGCATGATCGTAATAATAAAAGTTCTAGTTAGGATATTTTTTAACGCTTTGCTTAATACAGAATTAAGCGCAAACGTTCAGGCCTAACTGTTTTACAAATATGATTTATACAAACCTTTCTTTTAAAAAAAACATATATGCAGTGAATATTTAAAATATACAAATAACAACTTAGCATGGTGATTTCTAGCAAATATATGTGCAAGCCTGACCATGGGTATATGTCCTTATTGCCCCGATATATTATGAAATAAAATTATATTAAAATATATAGATTGTAAATATTCTGAGATAATGCCGTACATAATCATATATAATCAGAAAACAAATTTCTGACTGCGCCAAGCTGAAACTATATAAGCTGCATTAATTACCTGCCGCTTATATGACAAAGAGCTAATACACAATATAGTGTCATCAATTGCACCTGGAGTTGGGTAAAGCCGAATCATTTGGAATTCGAATCTGATTCAAATATGTTTTTCGAATCGGATCGAATCGTTGACTAATAAATATTTCATTTTTTCCATTACTTTCATTGTCTACATTATGACAATTAGACATTTCAAATTTGCAAATTATTAATATAAGCATAGGCAGACTTAAAAGCGATGTATTTTTAATTACGCTCCAGTCAAAGAGCAAAAATGTTAACGATGAACTACAATCGATTTTGGTCAAATTTGCCCAAAATCGATTGCATTTTGTCGTTGAAAATGAAAAATTTCATTTCATTTAACATGTTTTTGTTCCTATAACAGATTCACGATTGATTCGTATAATTTGTACTTCGTATTGATTTGAATCACCAAATCTAATTGCTCAGCCTCAATTGCACTCTAAGCAATTAATATCTTAAATTGGCATTAAGAGCTCTAATGAATCGCCGGGTAAAGCCTCCCAAATAGTAATTAAAAGCTATAATATATTGCCGGGGATGATATTTGACATGAGCATCAACATGAATTCTTGCAAATTTAAAACAAAATCGCACAACCGATAAAGGCAGGTTATCTCGTACACCCAACGCTCTATTATAAGATAAATTTGTTTACATGAACTATTTGGAGATCATTTCCAAACACGGGGTGAGCCAGGTTACCAATATCTTGTTTTTTTCGACTGACAGATTTTCATAAGGCGAAGTTCTGTAAAACATAGTTGACACATCTAACACAATAAAACAATGTATACGATTCGAATTCAGTTTTTTCATTACCACAAAGACGACGCCTAAAATACTCTGATAAATAATCAAATATTCAAAAATGAGCTGCTAATTTTATGTTTACGAAAGCTGCCGCGCGCTTATGATAGAGAGCATGTTTGACGACATTAATCACCCGACATGATTTTATGTAGTATAAATTATATCCCGATCTTTAATAATATACGCCGTTTCGAGTTTTTTCTAAAATATTTAATCGATATTTGTTCGCTGGGTCTATCGTATTCTTTTCCACCCAAAAAGATGTATTCAGCAAAAGCATTAGTTTTTACCATTCAGAACCATGTTAAAATTGTTACTCAAAAACATTAAAAATTTCCGCACATGGTATTTAAACCAAAACAGATAAATTTTTGAACGCTCATTTGTCTAGATGTATGAGGAAGACCATTCGGAATCAATTTCATTTTCTCAGTTTCTTACATGTTTCCTTTTATGTTTCTATATTTATTTATCTTTTTATCTATTTCTAAATATATTCATTATGATTCCTTTATGTAATTTTTCAATAAATTAATGATTACACAGATTACAAGAGAATGTCCATGTACTAATCTATATGTGACGTATATCGAATGGATACAAAACAAATATTTGACATTAGCCGCCTCCGCTTTCGATATTACGTATCAGTCAGTGCTTAACCGTTTTAGGAAGGGAAGCTATTAAAAAAGGTAGTTTATCATAACCAAAACGCATATATACCAGGAAGGGCAATAGGTGCAATATACCAAGCGGTATCATCAACACAAATTCGTATTAGGGAATCTATTAATTATATTGATTGTGATAAGTGATAGAATGAATGCATGTTATTTTACTTTAAATACGTTTTGTCGGCAGATGAGAGTAAAAGCAGCAAATAGAAGGCTTCACTAGTGGATGAATGAAATTAACAAAATATGACGCTATATAATTGAATTTAGTCGGGTGGGTGGATTCTGTCAAACATAGAGACAATCAAAAAGACATCCAATTTTTCGAAGAAAGACGTTTTTCAGTAGACTATTATTGACAATTAAATTTCTAAATATTCCAGTAAAACATGTTAGTGATTATCGATCGAATCAATAAAAATTCGAATCTGATCAAGACATTTTTTTTTGAATCATTATAATCTCTGTACATAACATTTTTGCTTTTTCCTTCACAAATCACCTATATTATCAAAATCGAGGACATGTGAACATTAGCTACGATTGTTGAATTCTTGCTTGGTCATTCAAGACACATAAATTTGTAAAATATTTTTTCTTCAAAGTTCAATCAAACTATTTCGGTTTATAAATTTTGATCTCATGATAGCTGTTTTAAATAATTTGTGCTTCGAACAGATACGAAATGCTTATACTTATTATCAATTTCCTAAAATCAGAAAGTCGTCAAATTCTCAGTCTATTTTCTGTGAATGAATAGAGGCATTATATAATATTCATGTGTCAATGCATTAATATGTGTGACGTATGCCGAATGCCTACTAAACAAATATTGGCTGCCTCCGCTTTCTATATTACGTGTTACTGTAACTGGTATTATTTCAGTGTTGGAGGCAGCTGAGAAAAAATCCCATTTAGTTTAAAAATTATATCACTTAGCAATGTCAAAAGTTCTATTAGTTCAAGGAATTAAGCTGAGATTGTTTGGTAAGCATCTAGCGCACTATTGTGATAATATTTGCGTGGATTCACGGAGGAACTTGTAATAAGCGTTTACTTAGATACTAAATTAGTGGCATTTTGACGACATAGTATTTCAGACAATGTTCAGTATGTGGTGTCAATTGGTGAATTTGAAGCAGTTTCGTTGGCCATATGATGTCCAATACTGATAATATTTCTTAAAAGAACAGCTATATGGTTTATTTCTTGCAACGATATAAACAAGCCCAGGAGTTCTGATTACATGAGCTTAGGTCAACTCATGTATGCAAATCAGAGTCGTACAATGTTTGCCCAAACAGGTATTGCCAATTATGGATCGCACTGCTCAATATCGATTAGAAATTGAACTTACTCATACATGAGCAACCAAACATAGTTGCTGCGCGACTAGTCCGTAGTCGATAGTGCGAAATTAGACCGTAATCACCCTCCCAGGATGATGACTTCGAAATCTGTGTATAAAGGAGCTTTTACGACCTTGAATATTGGGCTAGCTCTTTTCCTGGTTGGTTGCTACTTTTTTAGGGGTTAGGATGTACTTCTGAATACGCTGCAACATAAATCGTGAGGAATAGGCATTATTTTCACCACAAAGAGTAGAATAAGAGTTTTTGATATATCCACTATGTACTTTGACATGCTCGGAAGCTTTGTTTCCCCACTGTCATGGATGACTTTAGACGCGCTCGTGACCACTTCTTGATTGAGCGACTGACGTTATTCGTATGGTTTCCTAGACCCCTCTAAAGTCTAATTAAGGATAAAATATAGAAATAGACGGATACAGATTTCATACAAACCTAAGCTATGTAACAATAAGTAAGAAGTGGTTTAAAGATGACTTCAGTTGGTATAGCCATATAAAATATCTCGAATAAAGTACTCGAAGAATCGCATTCTAACCAGCATATTACATCAACCTTGAATACGTTAATTATTATATCTCAAAAATTTAAACAAAACACGGATAGAAAACATTCTATAAGAGTTTTTCCGATTCCCTATTCCACAAAACCCTTCACCGCCCAACCGAATGCATCGCCTTAAACACGCTTGTATGAAACATAAATCAATCGGCACGAAAATTGGCCTCAGGAATCTGTACGTAGACGCGGGATTGGCATATATATATATATATACTACTTCTTGTGGTGAGCACAAGATGCATTTCATTGTAAGATAAAAACCGTTGACCAGCCTTGTGTATGCTCTATATCACGAAATATGTGACTTTTAGAAGTCGCGTCCGTACATAGTATGTCGCCATCGTTTGGGAGAAAATCCACAAATCTGAGTTCTAGTATGTTGTAAAACGGACTGATGGCCACATAATATGTGCTTCAGCTTTAGACCAATTTTGGCTGTTTGGGGCTTTTTGCAGTATTTTTACTTGAATGAAATCATAGACGATCTAATGACATAACCTCGTAACCTGGTATTTTGCCTAGAATGAATCTCCAACTTTGCCATCATGATCAAGTCCCTCATGAAAAGATAAAAAAAATAGACGTGGGCTTTTGACGTCATCACTTATCATTTAGCCAGTTTCAAGCAATAAGAAAAGAAGGAATAAAAACAAGTCATATATATGCGCATTTTTACCAAAATATTGACTAATAGTGCGAGACTTCATTCACGTCGTTTGCCTTCATGGCATGATGTGCCCAGCGTTCCAAATTATTTGTTGATATTTTTTCAAAAACAGGAATATACTTTGACGAAACAGTTTGTTTTTCATTTGCATAACAAATATTTCATTTGTTTTTCTTTATGTTATAAATTTGAAAGATTATTGACATTGGTAATTATTAATATGTAATTATGGGTTAAAGCATGATGAATTTACGGACTATATTAATTGCTATTGTCGTACTCTCAATTGGAAGACTCGTAGATGCACAGGGTATGTATAAAGAATGATTTTACGAGCTAACGATTAGAAGCAACACATTTGGATGACAACCAAATTGATGTAGTTTTATTAAACGAACGAGGGTAATTTTTTTTAAAACTGTTCTTTGTTTTCACAGAAAGTATTAAATATTCCACATAATACTAAACCACTTAAACAGGCATGAAATGCATAGTCAGACACTGTATACCAAATGGAAAACATTCCATTCAAAACTGAACCACTATGATAGAATAAAGTGACTACATATAAAGCGCTATCTCTTGCTTCGTTCAGTGCGGATTTTTATTTCCGATCTTCTTACTTGTTTGATATCCATTTAAAAAGGGAAACATACAAGTATATTCAAATCATGGGAATATAAAAATCCTAGGGCAAAAAGTCCTATGACACGAACCTGAGCTGTGAGCGTGAAATTAGGTGATTTTCTTATGACTGCGAAAAAAGAATAGATGAAATTAATTATGTTTTGCGCAAAAATTAAATATTGGATATATTGCCACGAAGCATTGATCAATCAAATAATATTATTCAGTTTTTTTTTCCAATCAAATATTTACTTCATTAAAGTTTGCGCAACGAAAGGTTAGAGTAAATAGCGAGTATAAGAATCTCCTAAACTACAAAAGGATAAATCAACCAAACTATTTTTTAGCTGCAACTAAGCTTTACGGGGGATATTTATTCGAACGATTCGATGTAGAAGTTGCAAGTGCAGACGAAGCTGAGAAACAATGCACAGCCAGAGGAGCTTGGTTATTTGAACCAAAAACTGATGAATTGCACAACGCGACGTCAGATCTTTTGTAAGTTATTACAAATAGAAATTGGGTGTGTATTGAAAATAAATTATGCTTATTCGGCAACTTCAAGTTTCCAATTGTCACATGTGCATATTTTCATTTGCATAACTCGCGCCCGGTGAGTATATTACTGAGAACAGAGAGTTTGTTACACCTTCTCGCTTCCCATAGAGTGAGGGTTGATTAAAACAAAAAAATTTTCTAGTAATTTAGTTCGAACGTGATGCAAAACTTATAATAATAATTTTTAGATACTTTTCATATAACTGAATTTCGTTTATTTATGACCATATGTTGCCATTTTTTTCAGTAAATTTATGATGTATCACAGATTTTACAACGCAAAGCCTGGCTCATACCATGAGTTTAAAAAAAATCAATTATATGAGAACAAAAACTAAATTACTTTGAATCGAATGGCTATTCAAATGAGAACATTACTAAAAGCAATTGCATCCAATTTGGGATCGGGGTCACTAAGTTGAAAGGTCCAATTTGATCCATTTTACTTTATATTAAAAACTCTCGCGCAATAAGGTGTGTAACTGAATTTCGTAACTGAACTGTATAACATTGTGAACTAATTTTTAGTTGAATTGGATTTTAATTGGATTTCCATTTCGATTGCTACGGTTATTGGGCGACAGTCGCGTCGCTAATGAAATCGATAATATTTATCAATCGTGACATCTAATAAACGAGGGTTCGAACCCCGGCAAAGAATTGATGAGATTGATGAATGAGTATGTTTTCTAAAATCAGTGAAGGCTGGATACCCATGGGCAATGCCATGTAACCGACAGCCTTGGGGCTATGATCGAAAATCTTACCTTTTCCGCAGTGGTTTTGCAATATATGGATCAAGTCGAAAAGGAGATAAGACGTCGGGTTAAAACGGTAAACATTGTTAATTGCATCCCTTGTTTAAAATTTGAACTGCATCCTTATTTTTAAAGCAAAGGAGTAAAAAGTGAAAAATACCTCATGGGTTTGAAGTTCTTTGATAATGAATGGCGATGGAGTAATTACCAAAAACCTACTGACAAACAGTGGTGAGTCATTTTGATATGTTCATAAGATCAGTGATCTATATCGTTGTGTTGTGTAATAATCGCAGTCAGTTGAATTTGGAATATCTTTAAACACCAAATAAATTAAAACAAGGAAGTTATAGATGATTATACGAGAAACACAAGTTCATGACACTAAAGGCATGTTCCGGTATGTTCAGAAAGATATCCACTCTCTATTAATATAATGATAAAAAAGTATCTTCTCTATTTTTAGCACAAACTAATTGGAGTTATTTAATACCATAGCGTATTTTTCATCTTACAGGATGCACACAGTTATTTGTTTTCTCAAATATTAGAACCAATACAATTTTTATTAGAACATTGAAGGGTTACTCATTCTAGAAAACCCCAAAAAATGATTTGGAAACTTTGAACTTTTGGAAAATTACTGTGAATGGAATTGCAGAATTTGTGCCCAATTTAGAGGAAACACGATAGAAGTGAAGGCACTAAAGTATTGTGAAATTGTGCTTATTACAAAAACTATTTTGACCTAATTTTCATTACATCAGCCAGAAAATCTGTAAGGTTATCGCACTTATAATTGTATTTATACATGCCAACAACATGGCATTTTGCATGTAGTTGCACATCGTGTGAAAAAATACATAAACAATTGGTTAATCGCTTTATTTGTTCGCGTAAGTATTTTCTTGTTTTAACAAATATAAAACTTTTTAACAAATTTTAAAATGAAATTGTTCTTACAGGAGTGGTAATGAAGCTTCACAAGGTGTAGATGGACAGTCTTGCTCAGCTATAGAACGTAGTAAGTGGTCGAGTATATATTGCCCCCAGTCACGGAAATATGTTTGCCAATCACGTAAGTACACCTCTTTTACGCATTATCTTATGCTGACTAAAACAATGCCTTAGCATTTTCACAATTTTCTGAAAATATTCAAGATTTCAGTTCAACTTTAAATACAAGTCGACAATATTTGTACTCATTCAACAAAATATATAACTAAATCGGTTATTACTGCAACCAACCAGCATAGAATTGAAAGGATATTTAATTTGTCATGTACCATCGTACTTTTTTCTCATAATCTATAATTATTATTCTCAACGAATTCAACCCGCGAAAAGGATTTGCGTTTTCCGTCAGGATGTCAAGTTGTCATTATCCTGTATCGCTATCTACATACAATATATATACTTTTACTTTCTTCTTTTGCCGTCTCCATTGAACAAACGAACCTATAACATTCAAATGTGTGAAAATTAGTTAGGCGTATTTATTGTCTCCGTTCCAAGCAAATGATAACCAGAATTTTTCATTGTTTGAGTATTGCTCGAAATCGTTCGTTGTCCCATTATAATTCCATTTCATTGCTTCTGAAAGTAAACAGTATTTGTAATAAGTAAAACAGATAAGCTGTAAGAGCACAGAAATAATTTTCAAACATCATTTCTTCCGTCATATATTTGCAATAAAATTTGAAAGATTATCGCGAACGTATGATTTATAATTTATATAATTGAGCTTTAAAAAGTTTTATGAAAAATTTTTTTTTTTACCATTGTAATTTCTCTAACAGACATATTAAAGTAGTTTAAAATTTATGTTGAAATAATCAAAATTACGTTGCACATTTCGAACGTGATATATATGATAATTTTTTAATTCTTAGTCGAACGTTGCTTTATCAAATTCTTTTACACAGTACAGAAATGATAGTCTTCAATATCTTCTTTTAGTTGAACCAGCTTCATCTACGTTAATGTATAACGGGAATCTACTAGAAAGATTTTATTACAAAGTTGATGGATACACAGTCGCTTCAAATATATGTTCGATGAGAGGAGCTTGGTTGGTTGAAATAAAAGATAAAGCGATGGATGATAAAGTATTAGATTGGGTTGGGTGGGTATTTTCAAAGTATGTTGGTGTAGACTTACACTGAACGAATGTTGCACTATCCGGATAACGGTATAGGAGTACTCAAATATTTGAAGCAGATTTGAATCAACCACAATTTTATCCTTACTTCCGGGTACATCAGCATCAAAGTTTCGCTTTGTTATTAAAAATCGCTGTACAAAAATAAACAATTTTCACATTCCTACATGTTGTTGCCACTTTTTTTTTACTTCTTTGCTATTTGCTTCTTGCAAGATTTATAGCATTTTCTTATCATTAAAACAAATCTCGGCAAATATTAGCAATGAAATTTTGTATAAGTATGATGGAGCGATACGACACTTTAAGCAATGGCTCAATGACTGGTACACATAGCGGTAAAATTAGGTTCACCTTTTGCGTGTGACACCAACGATTTTTGAGTTGTTACATGTTGGTTCAGAAAGATAAATATAAATTTTGTCTGAGATATAGAATTGACTCGAATGCAAAATAAAATTTGCAGTCAAATCGATTATTTATAACAAATTTCCAATATAAACTGAAATTATACAAGCCTGTTTGTTTTAGTTTTAAACAAAAATATGAATTTATCACTCCAGGTCAGATGCATCCAAGTATTTTCTGATGGGAATAAAATATTCTGTAACGGATAGTGAATGGCAGTACAGAGATAATACCCCAATTTTATATAATAACTGGTATGTAGCATTTTTGTGGGCTTCATACAATCTTGGATTGCGTTTGTGGGCGCGATGAGAAGGGTTGGTAATTTCATGTCACCAGGGATATGTCACATCACGAGTATTCCTATGTTACCAGGGGTGCGAATTTTTCTCAACTCTTGAATAGCTCTATGTCACCGGGGATGCGGATTCGTCAAAACACGTGAGCATTCCTATGCCACCGGGGATGCGGATTTGTCACAACCCATGAGTATTCCTATGTCACCGGGGGTGCATCCCTAGAGACAAATCGGCATCCCCAATGATATGCAATACTAATGAGTTGTGACATGGAAATATTCATGAGTTGTGACAAATCCTCATTCCCGATGGCATAGGAATACTCATGAGTTGTGACATATCCGTATCCCTGTTGACATAGGAATACTCCTGAGTTGTGACAAATCCTCATTCCCGGTGACATAGGGATACTCATGAGTTGTGACAAATCCTCATCCCCTGGGACATAGGAATACTCGTGAGTTGTGACAAATCCGCATCCCTAGTGACCTAAGGCTACCCACCCTATCGGGTGCGATTTCCTGGTCGTCGAACATGTTGACATCTCAGTTTCAAGATCTAGGATTCGAGTCCTGCTCGTTAATCCATGCCCGCCAACTTCGCACGTAATAACTAACAGTCGAACAAGGAAAGATTAGATCTTTCCAGCAATTCTAAACTTCTCTGTCTATATGTTACCGCTCCACAGGGCCTTGAGCAAAGTCAAAGGCTTCAAGAGGTGTCTATAAAAAATCTCTGCTATAGATGACATCCGATTTGCCAGTGACCCCCGACGCGCTGTGTCAAGCAGGAGCCACAGATGGATTCTGCCAAAGCGGCACGAGCGCAAGCTCGTCTCGAAAAGTCTTCAACGTTAGTAAAAATTCGCTAAAATCAATGCCATTTTATATAAAAAACGATTCTATAAAGATAAAGTTTTGGTTTAAGAGCTCAAACGCAACTGAGAAATTTTATGAAAATCTAAATCAGAATCCTGTGTAGTTCAAGGAAACACAAATAGACTTTGATTAACCATAAGCGTGTATTACTTGAGTGAGACATATTTTGTCAGTAATATATTCATACCTTGTAATTCTTACAGAAATACGGGAGAACGCTACATCGGATTGAAGTATTATGATGGTGAATATAGATGGACAGATGGAATGCAAACTAGTTACACAAATTGGTATGTTTTTCGCGATAAAATATTGGTAATTTATTTACGAAAAATATATTTAGCTTGTTGAAATGTGCGAACAGCTGTCATGACTTTTGAAGAGACGTCTATCTTTCATAATGAGGTTCGTTAATATCCTTCCGACAACGAAAAATGGTTTCTTTGGTCAACGTGGAATTCATGGATACAATATTGATTCTCCAAATTCTAAATTGAGTCAAAGTTTAAATAAAACCAATTTTCGCATCGTGCCGAAGCAAAATTATGGTGTCCAGTTTTGTCTGAATCAATAATTTTTTAAAATATAATCTCCACTTCTTGTTTTAATTCCAGGGCGAATAGCGAGGGTGGAAAAAATAATGGGCAGGATTGCGTTAAAGCAAATAAAAATGCATGGTTTGATACAACTTGCGGATCATCGGTTGGATATGTCTGCCAAATAGGTAATAAAAAAAGGTTTTCGGTTTTTCGTTTCTATTTAATTTCTTATTTTAACAAATATTTACGACACCTAATGAAATATCGGTCTTCATGATCCATCACGACATTAGAAAAAAAATTTGTCAAAATTCTAATCGAACGTGCTATTCTCTGAGTTTAAAAATTTATTAAACAAAAACATTTTTAATTTTTTAATATGATTTTCAATGATTAGAAAAGATGATTAGAATAAGCTTGTTTAATTGCCACGTACACAAAAATTAGGAAAATTGTAAAATTTTAAAACAGCAATTTTGTATTGTGGAAGTTTGCATGAACAATACTAATACTGAGCTTTCACTAAAAATATATACGCATTACGTAAAACGAGAGATATATTTTAATTGACAATATAATTTTTCTTGACGCAAAATATAGAACTAACAAAATCTGTTCATTTTCTTACAATGAGTCTTATATTTTTGGCATCCTCCAGTATACATGAAATATTAGTCGGAAAGGGTTCCTTCAACACAAATGTGAGACTATAATTTGTGTTAAATTTTAATTTGAAATGGAATTGAGCTTATACGAATTAAGTTAGCGACGTTGCTGTTAGTTATTTTGATTCGTGACATGACTTTAATGAAGCGCTAATACATTATAAAATCTTAGATATAATTTTTCTAAAAATCATTTTGCTTGTACATACAATATTTAAGCATTTTCCAGATACCGCATGTGTCAACAATCCTTGCAAAAACAGTGGATCATGCACGCCAATAGAAGATGATCCAAAATACACATGTACATGCACCGGAGGATACAGCGGACCAACTTGTGAAGGTATGCGTTCGCCTTTCTTTAACTTTAAGCTGGAAATAGAAGATTTGCCTCATACCACCATGGAACCTCTTATAAACGAGGAAGGCTTTTGCCAAGACCAATAAGCCTATTACATATTGGGTGTTCATCTATTCAAGAAACAAATTCCAAATCTTAAAGCTAAAATGTTTTAATCCCGTTGCCGACAAACAATGACCAGCGCAAAACCACAGAAGTTAGTGGATTTAATTACTCATTATAGCTTTTTGACGCAAATAAATAAATAAATTAGCGCCAAAAATTATTCAGTGTTATAATAGTGCTTTTTGGACTGTGTAGTATTGGATGCTTCAGTAAAAATAAATTTTGCTCAAAAATCTGATTTTATCACTCAGGAATGGCCAGAAAACTCATGGATTTCCCTAGTTTTCCACAGAACAAACACACAAGATTTCTATTCTACAATGAAACAATGATAGGCACTAGACCCACGCAATGCATCAAAATAAAAATTTCTTACCGAAAAAACTAAGATAGACTTATGCTATACCGTTTTGTTATTCTATATTCAAATTCGTTTTCTAAAACATACTTTTCCAAAAAAAAAAACTAAGACAGTATAACTTTTCGGAATATACAAATTTTTTGAATTAAAAAAATCTTCACAAACTTTCAAAATCAAATTTTCACTTTATCCAGGCATAAATACCCATTTTATATTTGTCTGTTTGTTATTCTAGCTTCAGAATGTGACAGCAAACCCTGTCAACATGGTGGATCGTGTACTCCAAAAGAAGGAGAATCCCAGTTTTCATGCTCTTGTATCGGTGGATATAGTGGAGAGACTTGTGGAGGTAAAATATTTAGTGCATGATATTCAATTATTTGTATTCAATACTCTCTGAAAGTATATGAATAAAGCAATGGTCCTTGTTTCTAAAATAACACCAAATATTTAACGTGCCACTCTAGTTTACCTTTCTTTTTTAAGAATAGATCAAGAGCTTAAAACTAGACCAAGCATGCATTTTTACACCATTCTGAACTGCAAAATATTGTTGCACTTTAAAATGTGGCCTTTTACTCGTTTTTGCATGTTTTCTTTAACACTTTAGTACAGTAAAATATTCTGCTCTAATAATATTTACACACGGCGCTTATTACGTCACCATAACTATTACGATTTAAATCATCCTTTCCAAATGAAAATTCTGGTGCTTGGTATATAAGCGTAGAAAAGATTGATTCTTGCTAAAATCACGCCATGTCAGCTTTTATATATCCACCCTATTTCTACTACCTCCCACAACACATCTTTTTGTGCTATAATTTAATTAATATAAACAATAAATGATGGGTCAGCGAGCTCGTACGCGCATGAACAATGTTTATTTTCCTGTATGTGCTGGTTTTATGACATGCATATGCGAGTTATATATTCGGTATCGGTTCAATTTTACTTCAAACTTAAATGAAATCAATAATTATTTTACCACGCCTGATCGCTGATAAAAATATATGGCAATGTATACCTTCGGAAAATAATTTTTGAAGACCTGTAAAATAGTGCTTTTTGATTTCTATTCTACAATGAAACAATGATAGGCACTAGACCCACGCAATGCATCAAAATAAAAATTTCTTACCTGAAAAACTAAGATAAACTTATGCTATACCGTTTTGATTTGTTATTTTATATTCACATTCGTTTTCTAAAACATACTTTTCCTAAAAATCCAATACAGTATAACTTTTCGGAATATACAAATTTTTTGAATTAAAAAAATCTTCACAAATTTTCAAAATCAAATTTTCACTTTATCCAGGCATAAATGCCCATTTTATATTTGTCTGTTTGTTATTCTAGCTTCAGAATGTGACAGCAAACCATGTCAACATGGTGGATCATGTACCCCAAAAGAAGGAGAATCCCAGTTTTCATGCTCTTGTATCGGTGGATATAGTGGAGAGACTTGTGGAGGTAAAATATTTAGTGCATGATATTCAATTATTTGTATTCAATACTCTCTGAAAGTATATGAGTAAAGCTATGGTCCTTGTTTCTAAAATAACACCAAATATTTAACGTGCCACTCTAGTTTACCTTTCTTTTTTAAGAATAGATCAAAGGCTTAAAACTAGACCAAGCATGCATTTTTACACCATTCTGAACTGCAAAATATTGTTGCACTTTAAAATGTGGCCTTTTACGCGTTTTTGCATGTTTTCTTTAACACTTTAGTACAGTAAAATATTTTGCTCTAATAATATTTACAAACGGCGCTTATTACGTCACCATAACTATTACGATTTAAATCATCCTTTCCTAATGAAAATTCTGGTGCTTGGTATATAAGCGTAGAAAAGATTGATTCTTGCTAAAATCACGCCATGTCAGATTTTATATATCCACCCTATTTCTACTACCTTCCACAACACATCTTTTTGTGCTATAATTTAATTAATATAAACAATAAATGATGGGTCAGCGAGCTCGTACGCGCATGAACAATGTTCATTTTCTTGTATGTGCTGGTTTTATGACATGCATATGCGAGTTATATATTCGGTATCGGTTCAATCTTACTTCAAACTTAAATGAAATCAATAATTATTTTACCACGCCTGATCGCTGATAAAAATATATGGCAATGTATACCTTCGGAAAATAATTTTTGAAGACCTGTAAAATAGTGCTTTTTGATTTCTATTCTACAATGAAACAATGATAGGCACTAGACCCGCGCAATGCATCAAAATAAAAATTTCTTACCTGAAAAACTAAGATAAACTTATGCTATACCGTTTTGATTTGTTATTTTATATTCACATTCGTTTTCTTCTAAAACATACTTTTCCTAAAAATCCAATACAGTATAACTTTTCGGAATATACAAATTTTTTGAATTAAAAAAATCTTCACAAATTTTCAAAATCAAATTTTCATATTATCCAGGCATAAATGCCCATTTTATATTTGTCTGTTTGTTATTCTAGCTTCAGAATGTGACAGCAAACCATGTCAACATGGTGGATCATGTACCCCAAAAGAAGAAGGATCCCAGTTTACATGCTCTTGTATCGGTGGATATGATGGAGAGACTTGTGGAGGTAAAATATTTAGTGCATGACATCCACTTATTTGTATTCAATCCTGTCTGAACGTATATGAATAAACTTATTATCCTTGATTTGAAAAAAACGCCACAGTGTCACACAACACGCAACCCCTAGAACATTGCGATAAAAAACTTGTTTAATAGTTATTTTAAATTAAATAAAAACTTTTCGTGTTATCATATTCTATTGCTTGCACACATTAAATAGAAAAGAAAAGAGGCGAGGTTTGAGAGATATAATCTCCGACTATTCTATGCAAAATATTTGAAATTTAAAGAAAAACATCACATATTTAACGTGCAAATTCGGGAGCGTTCCACCCTAGTTTAACCTTCCTTTATAAGAAAAGAACAAGAGTTTAAAAGTAGAGCATGCATTTTTACACCATTCACCACTTTAAAATGTGGTCTTTTACGTCTTTTTGTATGTTTTCCTTAACATTTTAGTACAGTATAATACTTTGTTCTAATAATGTTTAAAGGGGCGCTTATTACGACGCCATAACTCTTACTAAAATCATCCTTTCCTACCGAAAATTCTGGTGCTTGGTATATAGACGTAGAAAAGATTGATTCTTGCAAAATCACGTCATGTCAGCTTTTATATAACTACTCTATTTCTACTACCTTCCACAACACATCTTTTTGTGTTATAGTTTAATTAATATGAACCATAAATGATGGGTCAGCGAGCACGTACGCGCATGAACAATGTTCATTTTCCTATAGGTGCTGGTTTATGACATGCATATGATGGTTATATATTCTGTAGCGGTTCGATTTTACTTCAAACATAAATCAAATCAATATTTATTTTACCACGCCTGATCGCTGATAACAAGATATGGCAATGTATACCCTCAACAAATAATCTTTGAGGTCCTGTAAATAAATCAGCGCCAAAAATTATTCAGTGTTATAATAGTGCTTTTTTGGATTGTGTTGTATTGGAAGCTTTAGTAAAAATATATTTCGCTCAAAAATCTGATTTTTTCACTCAGGAATGATCAGGAAACTTATGACTTTACCTAGTTTTCCACATAACAAACACACAAGATTTCTATTCTACAATGAAACAATGATAGGCACCAGACCCACGCAATGCATCAAAATAAAAATTTCTCACCTGAAAAACTAAGATATACCTATGCTATACCATTTTGATTTGTTATTCTATATTAAAATTCGTTTGCTAAAATATACGTTTTCAAAAAACTAAGACAGTATAACTTTTGGGAATATACAACTTTTGTAAAATTAAAAAAAAAATCTTCACATATTTTCAAAATTAAATTTTCACTTTACTCATGCACAAATACCCATTTTTTATTTGTCTGTTTGTTATTCTAGCTTCAGAATGTGACAGCAAACCATGTCAACATGGTGGATCATGTATCCCAAAAGAAGGAGGATCCCAGTTTACATGCTCTTGTATCGGTGGATATAGTGGAGAGACGTGTGGAGGTAAAATACTTTGTGCATGACATTCAATTATTTGTATTCAATACTCTTTGAACGTCTTTAAATAAAGCTATGATCCTTGTTTCTATGATAACACCAAATATTTAACGTGCCACTCTAGTTTACGTATTTTTTTTAAGATTAGATCAAAAGCTTAAAAGTATACCAAGCATGCATTTTTACACAATTCTGAACTGCAAGATATTGTTGCACTTTAAAATGTGGCATTTTACGCGTTTTTGTATTTTATCTTTAATTTCTTCGTACAGCAAAATATTTTGCTCTAATAATGTTTATACACGGCGCTTATTACGCCGCCATAACTATTACGATTAAAATCATCCTTTCCTAATGAAAATACTGGTGCTTGGTATATAAGCGTAGAAAAGATTGATTCTTGCAAAAATCACGCAATGTCAGCTTTTATATACCCACCCTATTTCTACTACCTTCTACAGCACATCTTTTTGTGTTATAGTTTAATTAATATGAACCACAAATGATGGGTCGGCGAGCTCGTACGCGCATGAACAATGTTTATTTTCCTGTATGTGTTGGTTTTATGACATGCATATGCAGGTTATATATTCTGTAGCGGTTTGATTTTACTTCAAACATAAATCAAATCAATAATTATTTTGCCGCTCCTGATCTCTGATAAAAGTATATGGCAATGTTTGACGTCCTGTATAATAGTGGTTTTTGATCTCTATTCTACAATGAAACAATGATAGGCACTACACCCACGCGATGCATCAAAATAAAAATTTCTTACCTGAAAAACTAAGACAGACTTATGCTATACTGTTTTGATTTTTTTTTATATTCAAATTCGTTTTCTAAAACATACTTTTCTAAAAAAAACTAAGACATTATAACTTTTCGGAATATACAAATTTTTTGAATTAAAAAAAATCTTCACAAATTTTCAAAATCAAATTTTCACTTTATCCAGGCATAAATACCCATTTTATATTTGTCTGTTTGTTATTCTAGCTTCAGAATGTGACAGCAAACCATGTCAACATGGTGGATCGTGTACCCCAAAAGAAGGAGAATCCCAGTTTACATGCTCTTGTATCGGTGGATATAGTGGAGAGACTTGTGAAGGTAAAATAATTAGTGCATGATATTCAATTATTCGTATTCAATACTCTCTGAAAGTATATGAATAAAACTATGGTCCTTGTTTCTAAAATAACACCAAATATTTAACGTGCCACTTGACTTTACCTTTCTTTTAAAGGAAGAGTTCAAGGGCTAAAAAGAAGGGACGCGATAATTTTTGTGGGATATATAATTAAGATATATTCCTAGTGGTAAAATATATGTAATCTGGCATTGTTGTATCATATGCACCAAATCTAGAGAAAAAACGAAAAAAGCTCATGTTTCGTCAACTAATAAACAATTGATATTGAAGTGACGTGAAATGAGTCCCTATTTCACCATATTTAGATCAATGCTATGGCTGTTGATTCATAACTATTAGATTCTACATATCAGACTATAAGAGCACTGCTTAACGTGGCGGACTGTTCCAATAATTATGGATGAGCCAAATATTCTCGACATTAAATTTTAAATCAATACTTACTTCAAACGTGGTTATTCGAACATCTAGATGAATCCATTTTTATTAGGTTTGTACTGAACAGGAAACACAAGAATAAAATTAACTAAAAAATTTATTTTGTACCCCCTAAATCGTACCCTACTTTGAAATCAAGCTCTCAAGCGAAGAATAGTGGGCGCGATGGCCTAGTGGTTAAACATGTTGGCATCGCAGGTTGAAGACCTCGGGTTCGAGTCCCGGCGAGTCCGGCTCGCTTATCCACGCCCACCACTCAACCCAGGGTGTAATAACTTGGGTAGGCTAAGCCGAACAGGAAAAGATCATATCTTTCCAGTAATTGTAACCCTGTCCGTCTATAAGTGGCCGCTGTTACAGGGCCTTGGACAGGGTGATCCACTCAAAGAAGTGGCTATAAAAAAAAAAAAAAAAAAAAAATAAACAGCGTTTATAAAACTTGTAATTGTGATTTCATATATTGAAACAATTATAATACAGCCATATTAAAAATATATTTTTCATCCATTTCAGTTTCCTATTGTGAGAAAAACCCGAAAATATGTCAACATAATGGAGTATGCATATCTGGTGAAACAACTCCCGATCCATATTTTAAATGCAACTGCACAAATACTGGATATTACGGAGATACTTGCGAAGGTATAGAGTTATAATGATCACAGGATGCCATGTTTTTTACGAAATAATTTTTAACGAACTAACTATTAAACCTATTCGATAAAAATATTATAACAACTTACAACTTAATTGTGGGCTAGACTGGTGAGAATCGATTGTTTTGAATCTGAGACATTTTTTTCAATCCAAAATTAAAGCAGAGCTTAAAAGGGACCGACTAACGGCTCAAGGTAAACAAAAGGTACATGTCATTCTAAATTTTAACTTAATTAGTATTGTGGCCTATTTATTTAGATTCATTACGTGGTTGACCAGAGGTACAATGTACTTACTACACATATAAAAAAAATATTCCTGTAACAATTCGTCTGACCAAGGTCATGCTTCCTCAGTCAAGCATTTTCAACAATATATGTGTGTTAAAAAAGAGTTTTGAGCCTTTTGCGTAGTATTTTAGATTTTTCGCTAGCATCCATGTGTAAACATACGGATATACTATCACAAAAATATATTTGAAAGATAAGTGGATTGTCTCACATAAAACCGACAAAAAAGACTCATAGATCAAACGTTTATTGTAGTATTCATACTTCAAACGATATACTTGTCTTCATTTTTCATTTTCACTTTCAATTACAGCTTTATACTGCGATTTTTTTAATGATACAAATCCCTGTCAAAATACCGGTGCTTGCAAAAATAATCCTGATAGTGATCCTTTTTACATTTGTGACTGCGAGGACACCGGCTATCGTGGAGAAATATGTTCTTTAGGTAAGTCGAAAAACTTAAATTGTGATTGTTAGCTGCATGGTTTTGAAAAAATGATGATTAAACATAGAAATTTCTAAACAAATTCATAAATTAAACATGTCGTAATACGAAAAATATATGAATTAGGTTATAGATATGTTTCTATTCGTTTTAGTTCCCTGTTCCCTCATTAGTTTTGAGTCGTAAAAGAGACGATTTTTTTAAGAAGATTTGTCGATTGTAAAATGCACTAGACCTTTTTCAAAACATATTGCATATTTTGGGATATTTTAATTAAAATTTGTTTTTGCTGATTATGCAGAGGCCGTTGAAATTTCATCTCCTGACAGCATTATCGCAATCGATGAGGGGAATGCTATTGTATATGTTGAAATTAAAACTTACGATGGCAATTTGACTGTTGATGCGTACAAAGACGACAAACCAAGCAGTGTTTTATTAAGCCAGAATGGAGTGGGCAACGGAACAATTATGTTTTTATTTGAAAATGTTAACAAGTCCTTCGAGGGTAATTACAATTTCACAGCGTATCCCGCGTCAGGAGCTTACAAGCGTAATTCTCAAACCTTTATTTCTATTCACGGTAAGTTACATTTTTGTCACAAAATGTATGAAATGATGACATCAAAAATTCATTAAACACAGATTTTCGCTGTGGCGCAATAATAATGTGACTGCGTTTTGAATGAATTAGCACAGAAGCTACAAAACTTCGAAAACGAACTCGGAGTAAATTTTGAAGTCATTATATATAAAATTGATTGAAGATCAACTGGCAATGGCGGAAGTTTTTTTTTTTTTTTTTCAAAAAAAAAATAATTCATACATAAGAAGGTCAATATATCAATAACAATGCTAAAAGCTAAAAGCATGCGTAGTTATAAAGTACAAAAATGCGACATAACAAATAATTGAACAACCTTTTATATTCCATTTTAATATCATATATCTTTGCCATATAGTTTCATAAAAACAATATCTATGTTGTAAAAGGATCATTCTACTACCGATTATTTCAAAACAAAACTGGTAGCTTCCTTCATTTATATATATATCGAAAGTTAAGAAAAATTGATAGCTATATATATATATTTTTTTTTCTGATTCCAGCCATCAATTGTTATTATTTTGCCATTTCAGTTAATGTGAGTATCATCAACATATTGCCAAAATCTCTATTTTCTCCTGTCACAAATGGTTCGTCGTCGTTTATCTGCACGGCACAGGGTGTACCGTCACCAACAAAAACATCTTGGTATAAGGCAGGACTGGAAGTTCACCAGCATAAAAACTTAGGAGTCTATCAAGTCAATGAAAGTTCCAATGCCACACTGAACATTCAAAATGCCGTCCTTACAGATGACGGCACCTACACTTGTATGTCATTCAATTATGTAGGGAAAAATAATACAAGAGTGTCTGCATCTTACCAAGTCACACTCGAAGGTAGGTTTAAGGAGGCAAACGGCGGAACCGTTTCTAGTATCCACATGGCCTTCCAATTCAATTTATTATTTGACTTTACTCTATAGTAGTTGTAAATTAGGCATTCACAATCTTTGAGCATCAATTTTTGAATATCATGTTTTGAATATTGTTGTGTGATATCATTTCAAATCCATTTATTCGAACATTATTTTATGAATAAGTTTTCATAATTGAAGGTTTACCAGGCATCGTGTGGTTGTATTTATGGCGGAATGGAAAAACTTCAAGTAAAACTCGATAATACTGTAAAAATATGCTCAATATAGAAACAAAAATTTTATAAAAAACATTCATAGAAGTTATCAATTCAGCCTGTTGTGACTTTTTTCGCAGTCTATGGCAGTCCGAAAATTACGACGATTACACCAACATCATGTAGTGAAAATGGAATATTAAGCATTCAATGGGAACCAAATGCTCAAACAAGTGATGTAGATCATGAGTAAGTAGAAATCAAATTTTTTTCCAAAAAATCATATTGTTTCATTACATTACTGAGTGTAGGTGTCCAGCATATCCTCTTTAATAATTTCGTCATTGGCAGCATTGTTTTGACGTCAATAAGTTTATAGTAACTCACTTCACACAAAAACACAAAACTTAGGCCCCATTTTTAGACTCGGCAGGAATTTTATAACAATATATAAATAAAAATCCTTTTCTGCTCATATATTAAAATTTACGAATGCCTGATTCGAAAGCTATCTGTTAACTAGGTTTCACTCAATTTTCTGATGTTTGCATTTGTGATAAAATAATACTTAGGATTAGCCATTTTTTAAATAATATTATAGCGTAAAATATATAAATAAACTACGCAAACTTGGTGCTTTTATTTAGAATAGTCGAATTAGTATAGAGTGATAGATATGCTTCCCACTAAATAACAATGAAATATTCACGGAAAATATATATGTATGTATGTAATTTTATAGTCATGAGGTCGCAATTTTGCTCAAACACTAAGATATGCTTAACGCTTCTTGTACAACCTATGTGTGCTAGTATTGGATTTTTTTTTTTTTTGAACTTTCGCTAATATTCAAAGAGAAAAATAATCTAGGTATTTTGCCTTTTTTAAACAGACTTTGAGGCTGAAATAACTAGTAAACTGAACGATCTCAAAAAAGAAATAAAATAAAAACTTCCAGTTATGATAAAGAATACTGAATCTTCAAACTGTTATATTCATGCCAACACTAATTATACAAAACTATGTGTGCGAGTATTGGAAATTTTTTCGAACTTTCGCCAATATTCAAAGAGAAAAATAATCTAGGTATTTTGGGTTTATTTTAAACAGACTTTGTGGCTAAAATTACTAGTAAACTGAACGATCTAAAAAAAAAAAAATAGAAATTAAAAACTTCCAGTTATGATATAGAATACTCAATCTTCAAAATGTTATATTCATGCCAACACTAATTATACAAACCTATGTGTGCTAGTACTGGAAATTTGTTCGCTAATATTCAAAGAGAAAAATAATCTAGGTATTTTGCCTTTATTTTTAACCGACTTTGTGGCTGAAATTACTAGTAAACTGAACGATCTCAAAAAAGAAATAAAATAAAAACTTCCAGTTATGATAAAAAAAACTCAATCTTCAATCTGTCATGTCACTGCCAAATTAATTATGTATTGCTTTCCATTCAGATTTTTTGTCACCCAGACTAATGGAACGGTTACAAACAGAGTTTATGAAAAAAAGTCTAATGAAGGAAATGAAGTTATATTTACTGATTTGGAACCATACACAGAATATAAAGTTGTAGTTAGTACATTGTCAAATTCACTTTTTTCTATCTAAGACAAGTAAAAGATAATCGTAAATTTGATTCTCAATCAATAAATTTGTTATGTAAAAGTAAAAAAACGATAATTTTAAATGAAAAAATTGCAAACAACAATAGAATGAAAATTGAAAATTCTGTCTCAATAAAATAAAACAAAACAAGTTTGTTTTCATTTTACAGATCAACGTCTGTCCAGATCAATGTATCAAAACATTAAATGTCTCGGATAAGGCAGTGACTGGACATGGAATACCAGGGCGCGTATCAACAGCAACAATGACACTTGAAAACATTCTGAAATGCAATATCGCTTGGGATTGGCCAGACACTCCAAATGATCAAATTACGGAATATCAGGTACTGTTTGAAATCAATTCCAATCAATGCCTGACGAGAAGAAGTTTTTATAAATTAACTTTAAAAAAGTTTATATATTTTCAAACATTATAAAACTGTTCATAATTATTCAATGTACAGGTAACAGTGACAGAGGATTACGTGTATCAAACACCAAACTCGGGATTGAAAACAACAATAACGAAGTATAATATCTCAGCACCAGATTTACAGTATAATTTTGAGACAGAACCCAACCGGAAGTACACAGCAACAATAAAAGCGTTTACTTGTGCTGGTGCAGGAGAATCTGTGGATGCTAATGAAAATTGCCTCACTCAAAGTTCGGGTAAAGTTAATACTTTCCTTTTTTTCTTTTCATTTATATATTTTCATAATGTTTTACAACTTTTATTGCTTGCTTGTAATTATAAATTACTGTATCAGCAACCTACACTATTCTGTTTTCTATTCAACGGACTGGAATTCTTCGCAGTAACTATTTTGCTAGAGAGATTATTGAGGAAAATTATTCGGCATACTTTCAATAGAAATAAAGATGTTTTTTCCTTAATTTACAGTTTTATAAACATTAAGATGGTGTTCAAAATTGCAATTGCCAATTTCCAAGAATCAGAAAAATATTCAGAATAATTTATCTATTATTGTCCAAAATGTCGTTGACTTGGTAAATTTATTTGGGATAGGTTAAGTTATACAGGCTTTATTTCTTTATTGCGTTCATATATGCCAATTAAATTTGAAAATAAATTTTGGCAATAAGTCACGTGAGAAGAATATCAATTAATATCAATTTTTTTTTTTTTTTTTTTCATAGCCACTTCTTTAAGTGGGTCACCCTGTCCAAGGCCCTGTAACAGCGGCCACTTATAGGCGGACAGGGTTACAATTACTAGAAAGATATGATCTTTTCCTGTTCGGCTTAGCCTACCCAAGTTATTACACCCTGGGTTGGGTGGTGGGCGTGGATAAGCGAGCCGGACTCGCCGGGGCTCGAACCCGAGGTCTTCAACCTGCGATGCCAACATGTTTAACCACTTGAATAAAAACAATAAATTCTGTCTTTCCTTTTGAAAGCTCCTGATGAACTAACTGCTTCAGAAATTATTGAAATAGAGAACGGCGACCCAGCGACAAGGCAAATCACAATAAACATGCCTGATGAAAAAAATGGCCCAGTCAGGTAAATTCTCCTAATTGCTCCTTTAATAATTGTGCGTTAAACTATGCAATGTTTTGGTGTATAAATTACATATTGAATACACATATTAACATAAAGGCGAAGTTCTAACAGCTATTTTGTTGACATATATTTTCCACTTCAGCTGCGTCTTTGTGATCGTCAACGAAGGAAATATGATTAACAGCAGCCAAATCTTCACCATGGATGATCTGAACAGAGCAGAATCTGCAAAAATCGAAAAACAATTCGGAGTCGACTATCTTGCTATGGCTATTCCCAGGTGACTCGTTTGACTAAACTTCTAATTTTCATTTTTTTATTTGAATTCACTCAGTGCAAGGTCTTAAAAGACTGTAATAATAAGAAAACAACCGTTGTGGAAAGAGCTACACGAGGAAAGAAACGAGGACTAAAGAACCTTCATTCTCGAAAAAACACTTATTGCCTCAAGTTTTGAAAGCTTGTAGCTCCATATAATCGGGAAGTCAATGGATTCCAAATCACATAAGTTTGTGGAAAAAGACCTTTTACAGATAATTGTCTGTGACACTGTGCAACTACCCCAGTGAATGGATGAAAATGAGTAACTAGTCGAGTTGAAAATGTAAAAATATACTTGATGCAGGGTCGGATCAGGTGTATAAATGATGTATAATGTCAGATGAAAAATATACGATATGGAAAACCGACTTTCATAGAAGCCTTTTTAACAATATTTGTGACGTAGTCATTTCAAGTCATATTATTATCACCAACTATTCGCATATTAGAAGATTTTCCAACAGTTGCACAGGATATTGGAATTTGGGTTAAACGGCATATTTAGTATCTTTATTACGATGCTGGGAAGTTATTTCAATAATAAATTTATAGATACCGTAATAATCTATCTAACGTCGGACACAATAATTATCCGAAAAATTTTATGTTTTGCATTTGTTTCTTATTATAGAGAGGAGATTGGAGATAATCAAACCTACATTATTCTACTTGGTGATGACAGTGTTGATATGAAATGTGATCTTAATTTAATATGGAGAGGAACCCGTCGCCGGAGAAAACGAGCTGCTGTAGGCACCGAATACACGGGTAAAAACTGGCCGCTGAGGACGGATGGAACTGCATATGGGTAAGATTGGATATCATATATGATGTAAATGTGTTTAAGTTTTACAAACGAGTAAAAATAGTTGATTGCAATTATCTATTTTAATACTCATGACCTATGCAATTATTACAAATATTTAAATTTAGTGTGACGAAAGTTGAGGGTGGTTATCTTGAATCGAATCATAAATGTTTCAACATTTGCATAGAGTTGGGGGAAGGTATATCACCTTTAAATTTTGATAATGAGGGGTAATCCCGCAAGAATTTTTGAGATATTTACAGAAATAAGTAGTTCCGTGCGCCTTTACGAGGGAATGAGTCATAACTAGTTCATGAACATGAATGTTAATTTTTTAATGTCTTGACAAGAATTAACAGCTTCAGTGTCCACCGACCGGCGCTAATAATACCGTAAAATTGCAGTTATATTTTTTAGATTTCATTATATTTTTAAGCATATCACGTGGCGTAATAAATTGATGTTTTTCTTAGAAAATAGGAAGAATATAGAACATTAGAAAAATAACCGAGAACACAAACAATTTTTTAAACCTAAAACCGAACAAAAGTATTGTGCTAATTGACATTTATTTATTGCCAAGTTCACATAATTTCCTATTAATTATATCACATTTTATTTAGGTTTTACACTGTAACATCGACACCATCTGGCGACGGGGTAACATTTTCTCAGAAAAGTCTAATTGTTTCCTTTGTTAACGGATCTCCTCGTGAGTACAATACAGAGACATTTGGTTTCCTATTAATTTTTCTCTTGAAAATTTCTGAGTTTTATTAGTTTATTATATTCAAACACTAGCAACGACGCACGAATACCTCGTTGTGATTTTTTGTGAGTTACGAATTATAAACACAATTCATCTTACAATTACATGACAAAATATGAGACAAAAATGTATTATTGTTTTCTGCAGCGCTTGGTTGGATTGCAGCAGTTGTCATTCGTCCGATACTCATAATTGTTATCATTGGAGCCACTTATTACATGTGGAAAAGGTATGTGCATGACGCTGACAAAATTTTCATCTGTACGCGCATCTTTACATTATGATACCGGAATGCCCAATTATTCTCGCGTTTGACCACTTATTGAAGGTTGATTGATTGATTTCTAGATATGTGTTCGAGACAAGCGAATCTCATTAAATAATAAAGAATCTATGTTTATTCATAGTCACTCAATGCTTCGTACGATAGGACTATTATAGATAAAATTCATATGGAAATATGTAAAAAATTATTGGTATTTATTACCACCAATGTTTCAAAAATTAAACGCGGATGTTAAAATCATTTGACGTATTGAAATTATTATTTTACACTGCTCATTAAATTACTATTTTTCGGTTTCAACAATTCGGTTTCATCGGATAGACATTCGATTTATCTATCTAATATTTATTGTATTTTATCTATCTTTCAATATGCCTGGTTTGCAATTCGTGTTATCTCCAATAAAATCTTGAATATCATTGTAATTATTTCGCTAATAATTCAGAAATTCACTTATCTCGTTGGAGGGGTCTTAAGCGCAACGTGTAAATCAATATTAGCTACCAAATTAAATTTTAACCCGTTAAGTATATATTTGAGTTTTGAGCTTATTTTCAGGGTATGGTTTATTTCAGACGTAAATTTGATTTGTTTTTAAAAGATGAGGAGCAATTTGACTTTCTCTTAACTTCCAAATCATAGGAGGTCTTCTCGTTATTGGATATGACAGCTGGATGTTGAAAATTGGGTTTATGGTCTTTAGCAACTACTACATATTTCTATTTATAATTGGACAGCACTATCTCAAATTTATTGTAGAGATATCACTTGTTGAATTGTTATATTTTTTAGGCGACGTGGAATGAAAAAACAAATCCGAAGATTATCCGATTGATACTTTCTCTAGCCCAGCTGAAGGTGAGTCACATATTATTGACAAAAGGGTGTAAAATTTTGAATGAAGGAGCAAATTGATTTGATTCATTTAATGATTCGTTTATGACTCGTTCAAAAAGATATAAAAATGCGTTGCGAACAACTGAATTTGCGGCTCATCAGTGCCCCATGCTAAATAAACTCAATTTAATAAAAGCCCGAACAGTTGCCGAACAGAGAAATCCCTTGGAAAATTTATATTAAGAAGTATGTGACTATTATTTACATTTTATCAGACGCACCAATCTACGAGAACGTTTCAATAAGATCCGATACAGATATTCCATTTGCCATGCTTCAAAGAGTGTATAAGATGTTAAAAGCTGATGACAATATGCAGTTCCGGGAGCAATACCAAGTAAATTTTAAAATATATGGCATTTAATCAAATGAAAGTTTGACACGCAAAGCTAGACCAATGACAGATGTCGATAAGATAAAAAAAAAAGATCAAAACATGGCATGTCATAGCTTGTGATGGCAAAGCTTGGACGATATGAGCCTCAAAACGAAATTTTTAATGTGCCAACTCACAAATCACATGGGGAGCGGTTAATCAACGTTGAACAAGCGGTTCAACTTAGAACTAAATTAATTTATTGCACAAAATTTGTTGTTGCATTGGCTGATAGGACACGCCAGGAGAAAATCCTATATCGGTAACAAGTGTTTACATTCGGTAGTTTGATGATTTCACGTTACTTTTTTATATATCAAGATAAAATCAATATTCTGAAGTAATACTATTGTCAAATCGATCTCTTTTTAAACATCAATAATATAAGCAATAAAGGTCTTTAACGTCGGTTAAGATGTATTTTTTAGCTTCGCTTCTTATTTTATAATAGGAAATCAAAACTAAATCAAGAGCGAATGCCCCACCATCAACAGTGGGTGGAAGCGAGGAGATGATGAGAAAAAATAGATATAAAAATATACTACCGTGTGAGTTGTCCTATTGTAAATTCTCAGCTAATGGATAAATAAAATTTCAATGAATCGAGCATGTTGCTCTTTTTCTGTTTTCAATAATGAATAATTTTTTATAAATTAATCCGCTAACTAATTTTTCGTTACCCGATTGGGTACGATTTCAATATAAAATTGCATTCAACTACAATGTAGAACGTGTTCTCAAATTTTGACTAATTGTGTAGTGCCACGTTACATAATTGTCTGAATCCTAAACCGTAAACATAATATATGCTCTTTTTAGATGATTCTTCCAGGGTTTCACTCAAAGGACATGGTTTCGATGGATATATCAACGCTTGTTATGTTAACGTAAGTTTCGGAAGTATTTCAATCCTTAAACGTTTATACTGCAATCAATTATGACAGATTGGTGCGTCATAACAGAGTTGCTATTGCCTGTACAGTGATCAGACTCTCGCAGCATGATATAAAGCCAGTGTTTAAACAATAATACGACGTTTTTGAAAATAGTTTCTACCAGAAAGACGTACAAAAGTGCTTTTTTCCATCATTGACCTTGTGAATAAAGCGTTGTCAGATTCCACGCAAGCAAATGCTTTAGTCACCGTTAGTTTGGATGAAATTTTATTTTTCATCCATTGAAACTTCATTACACAATATTGTCAAAATATTCGAAACAAAATGTTTTCAACCAAATTCAGAGATAAAAGCAATATGTAAAAGCAGTACCTTTGTAAAGTAATCACATTGGTATTATAGCGGTATTGTTTTTTTACCCTATCGGTTGGGGGGTCATTTATTGTTATCTTTAAATTTGCTTTATTAACCTTTTCCACCTCCAGTCACCGTATAATTTCAGTACCATTGACATATGTGTTCCTGATTTTACTTCTGCAAGCGTGATTACTTCCTTCATCCTACACAATTCAACATGCGCAACAATATGTCATTTATAGTTCATTATGATATCATGTTTCCTTTTAACCTAGGGTTATCAGAAAACATTCATTGCAACACAAGGGCCTCTACCGCACACAGTGGTGGATTTCTGGAGAATGATCGTCGAACAACATTGCACAGTTATAGCCATGTTAACAAGATGTGTCGAAGCTGGGAAGGTAATTCGTCTAAAGATCACTTAATGTACTCTAATTACCTTCTTGAGATTTTTGAAAATATTTATTATCTGATAGTATACACCAAATTTCAGCCATGGGAAGGAAATTTCAGAGAGGACTGACGTGTGCTATTTTGAAGCGCAGTTACGAGTGGTAACTATCCACCGTTGTCGATTACAAGCCAGTTCTACCAGTTCTTCATTTCTATTCACTGGCTTCATACGACACACGGGGAACAATTTAGGGCAATTCACGCAGTCACTTGATAACTGCAAAAACTGAAAATGACAGTTTCCTGTTCGTCTCCTTGTGCTCGACATTTAATTAGTGGTATTTGAATGGAAAAGGTGTAAAATTACCATCATTTCTATTTCATAGAAGTATTGAAAAAAATAGCAGAAGACTTGTATGTCTTCTCGGAAACCTTTTCTTGTGAATGTGGCAATTTTCGAGTGTCTAAGCAGCAGAGTTAACTAACCTTCATTTTGCCCGAAATGCCGAATATTTCTTCCAATTTTTAGTCAAAAGAATGTT